>VZTU01005774.1:438325-530825 GCA_013400835.1 Zapornia atra | reverse complement strand
TTGCCAGCACAGAGAGGAGCAGGTGTGCTTGCAATAGGATGTTTCTGTGAGATGGCCAAGGAGAGCCTGGTACAGACACCTTGTCCCATCATGGCTGGAAGGGTGGGAGATAGAGCCTCCTACACGAACCAGTTCTCCAGGGACCTGTGCTGAGGTGGCGCGGGGATGCTGGGGAGAAGCTCTCAGAGTCTTTGTGCAGACACCAACAGTGTAATTCAGCCTTGGCTGGACCCGACTGTGATGCTGTGAGCACTGGTGGCATAAGGACAGCCCCTCCAGGCACAGACCCTTCACTTTCGCAGTGCTGCCTCTGTGTCCTGGGAGCCCCTTACAGTCTGGGCCTCAGGCACCATGGGGGTGTAGCCTACCCTGCCCACCCAGGCATGCTTTTCAAAACCATTAATTTCCATGTTTTCCATTAAAGAGAGAGAAATTCAATGACTGTGCCAGTCAAAAAGACAGACACGCTAAAACATTTTTTACTGCAAAAATATCCTTTCAGTCCTCATCAAACCCCTTCACAGCAGCATTTCCCATTCCACTGATGTTTTCTGACGGGGAAGAAGGTTGGGATGTGTTGTTTGGGGAGCACTGAAATAGGTAATCAGGGATGGTATGTACACATAATGCTCTAATTGACAAGAATTGAAATAAAATGCTGTTATTAAAACAAAGGGTTGCAGCACTGTCAAGATGAAATATGGCACTTCCAAATCAATATGCCTTTTTTTTTTCCACAGGAAATTTCAAATTTTTTTTGTCTTGCCGTAAGAGTGCTTTTGTAATGCCAGAATGTTGCTTGGGAACAGTAATTCATGCTCTTCAGCTCTGCCCTTTCCCTGGCGTTTAGCATCCTTAATTGTAACAAAAGGGAAGTAATTAACCCTCTTCACTTGAGCGTTGGGAACAAAGGAACAGCCACAAAACGGATCATAGCTGAGCCTGACCAAATGGGCGTTTGGGTCTTGGCCAGGGCTAAAGGCTGGGAAGGGTGATGCTCTTTGCTGGGAGCTACCTAACGCTCAGGAACGACATTGGGGGCATAACAGGTCCCTTCTCAGATAAAGACTGGCAGAAAACTCAACCGAGCCATTTTTGAATTCTGTAAGGAGCCCTGAGACTGGGTGCCCCAGAGCCATAGGTTGCTTGTAATAGCAGGGAAGATCTCATTACCCGTGCTGTCTCGTGTGCACATTCTCTCTCTCCCCCAGATATAGATGTACCGTAAGACTCTTGGCTGTCTCGTTCAATTAGAAGGTCATAATGCCTTGCTTACTATATTTAGAATATTTAAGTCAGTAGATGTAAATATATAGCGTAGCAGAAAGGTGATGTTTTCAGGAGAGCGTGGTTTATAAATGAACTCAGCCTACAAAGTGCCTGTATTTTGGAAAATACACTATGGATACCCCATTTTTTTGTGGTTGCAGTTTGAATAGCAACCTGGATATACCTTCCAGGATAATGCTTCATGTACCTGTCTCCTTTTAGAATACAATCCACAATGTGTTATGAAGTGTGTTGGAAAAGAAATACACTTAAAAGTCAACGTGAAGCACAATTTTTCCTTGACTGTCATTTGGACATAATATTTTCAAATTTCACGCTTCCCATTTTCACTTAAGAAGGGTGAAGTTCTCTCATGTCCAGCGTACGGGGCTGACTCTGTGTCCCAATCTCACAATCTCAGTACCTCTGTGACAGTTGGGCAACGTTTTCAAGTTTGTTGCACAACATGCTGAAAACCTTTGAAAATCTGGCCCAAGTTTACCATGGAAACTTTGAAGAATCGGTGAGACTTTGGGGAGAACAAAAGGAGTGCTGAATATTTTTTTTTTAACACACTAATTTTAGATTTTGCTGAGAATATTTGCTGAGGTGCCATAACAAGGAACTGCAGCCTTTATTGATGGGTGTATCGCAGTTTTTGAAAGCTTAAATATCACACTGTTAACTCATGTTTCCCACCTGAAGTTGTAACACACCATTAGGGAAATTGATAGCACCACCTATTGATGCTGTTGGAAAACTGCAGCTCATCACGGTATTGTGCATAATTTAAAAAAGCCAGGAAAAAAAAATAAAATCTGCTATTTTAGTGTAGAAGTGGCCAGCTGTGCGAGCGAGCTGATCCAGTAGCCCAGATGACTGGTGAATGTTGTTTAGAAATGTTATTCGATAAACTTTGAAGAATGTTTTTGGGAACTTTGTTGAGCAGCTGGCCTGTGTTCCTGTGTGTGTGCCGGTCCCATTCAGTGTGCAGTGCATACATCACAGAATCACTGAGTTGTGGGGTTGGAAGGGACCTCAAGAGATAATCGAGTCCAACCCCCCCGCCAAAGCAGGTTCCGTAGGACAGAGAATAGATGGTCCAGTGGAAACAATGGCAATGAAGCAATGGCAAACACAGTATGAAAATGCAGGAACTCCTAATGGTTCATGGGAATGCTTTCTTGCAAGCAGTCCTTGGGAAAGACATGCTCCCCCTTATGCAGTACGCGATCAAGTTGTTCAAAGAACGCGGTGGCGCAGCAGCGCCAACCCCAGCCCTGCCAGGGATGGGGAGGGAGAGGCACCTGGGTACGCGCGGGACCCTCTGTGATCAATTGGTTTCGTTGCAGGTGCAGATCGGATTGCAAGACCAGGGCACTGGATGTCAGATTTATAGGCCTATTACTTTCAACCTCATTTTTGTGTCCTTTCTCTGGTAGCCTTCAGTGGAACTATTTCAGTTGTTTCCCAAGCCCCTTTTCTTGCACGATACAAAAAGGCTTGGTGAAAAAAAATAGCTCTCAGCAATTCAACAGTTTTTAGGCTTAATCTCACATAACACACACGAGTTTAACTCTTTGCTGTCTCCTCCTGCATTCAGGGTGCCACAGCACAAATCTGGGAGCAAGAAGAGAGATGTACAGGTACTTGTGCATCACACAGGGTACTCCTAGAGCCCTGACCGTAGTCAAAATTCTTTGGGGAAGAATGGATCTGTGCCCAGAAAGGATTTCCTAAGGCCATATCTCAATCTAATTTTGCTGTCCCTTATCTCAGAGGATGTCCCGCTTACACTGCTGCTAACAGGCTTGGCTGAGGGTAGTGAGTGGAAGGTACGCTGATGCAGGAATTGCCTGTGCTCAAGATTCAGAGGAAATCTCTGTCTCCTCTGCTCCATCCCAACTGTTGTCGTGTGCTGCGTGTTTGGGTTAAGACCTGATTCATTGCTCTTTACCTATCATTTTAATTCTCAGGTAGAGAGCTGCTTTTGGGTAGTTTTCTCCAGTGTGGTTGACAAGCCGCTTTTAATGTGTGTCGTTTATGCAACTGAGAATTCTCCAGAACACTGATTTGCACCAAGTAGCACCTCAAGCTAATGAAAAGCTATTGAGATAACCTTGCCAGTAACTGAGACTAATGCTGCATCTTGCTTGGCAAAATAGGTGTATCTGTGTAATCTGATGGACCTGTAAAAAAAAGTGCGTGTTTGTCATTCAGTTGAGATTTTCTTCTGTACTAATTCCAAAATCCAACCAAGGTTCCTGTTGGTTAATACTGAAATTACTATCATGTCCTGTTCTTTTACATAAAGTCATGAAGCATCTGAATTAATAGATACTGCTTTTCTTCAGCATATTGTGTGCAGCATAGATCCCCACAACTTCTCTGCACGGTATATGGCCATCAGCTTGAAAAGAAATCTTAAAAACGTGTGAATTAAGTACTTCTAGGGCCCAAGGCACCACTGAGTCACCCTGACAACGGCATCCTGTCTCAGAAGATGTTTCGTCTTCTCTTCATGGCTGTACAAAAGAACAAGTATGTCAAAAGAAAAGCCAAGTGAAAACATCAGGAAAATACATCTATTCTAAAAGCGAGATACCTATACCTAAGATGTTAGAACATTGTTTTCCGGTCTTCTTGTGTTTCCTTTTTCAGAAGTCAGGCCTAACATGAGATGATCTTTAAAAATAATGTTGTAATACTAACTCAGCAACATATTTCAGCCCTAGAAGTCACTGGCTTTGCCTAATGGAAGGAGAGCCAGGATGCCCACACTGTCTTCTTCCTTTTCTCTTTTGGTGTAGGGACTTTTGTTGTTGTTATTATTAGACGTTGTGCAAGCCTGTCATGTGAAAGGCTGGATCATGAAGGTATCCTGCCATCCACTGTCGACACTCACTCAGATTCCTGAAGAAAAATAAGTATTTTATTTTCTTGACTAGTTCAGGAAATGTTGATGAATACAAATAACAAATGCAAATGGCACAGGGACAATGGCATTAGGAATTGAAATGCCCATTGTGTATTTTGTGAAAATATATTCATTATGCTAGAAATGCATGATGACTGAGAGATGGTCCCTGTTGGTCAACGATGGCTACAGTTGATGGATACAGATTATTAAATCTTATCTTAATAACAGGTAGTGACAAAGAGGCTCTGTGCCTTAACTGCATACAAGTACCGTCTGTATAAACACATGCAAACATACTTTTCTAACAGCCAATAAAATGCTATTGTTTCTCTTGGGTTACAAGAAGCAGCTGACAGATGAGTCTGCATGCCCCTAAAAGTATATAAAATTAGGAGAACTGAGCAAATTTTTGGTGGGTCATTCAAAATGTACAGGGCAGTCAGCACATGCCAGTGTGGGTCTCTGGGCCAGGCAGGGTAAAGCGGATGGATGCAGTGCCTCCTCACAGACGTTGCACTGGGGCCTGTCACCAGCCGGGAAGGCAGTGTTCATTGTACCGAATCCCACTGCCTCAGCAGGACGTTCCTGTGGTCATCGACACTGATTTCTGCTGCAACATGTCATCGGTGATGCCGTGACTGAGAAGGCATTTCTGGGGCTGTTTCTGGGGCCAAATCCTGCCAGCGGGACCTGCTCTCTGCCCTTAGACCAGGCAGCCCCGCAGCTCACCTGGTCAGAGGTGTGCTGCTTACCAGCCGGACCAAGCGAGGGCGCGGCTGCCAGAAAAGCTTGCTCAGGGCAGTCCGTGCGCTCTGATGCAATCAGCCGTGGTTGCCTGTGATGAATGGCAAACCTGCGACTGATTTTAGGTAATGGGAAACAGAATGTAGCACTTGTGAAAGGGCGCCGGGGCCAGGAGTGAGACCCCCACGAAGCCACCCTGGGCTGCATTATTGAGTCAGCGCGTGGGGCCAGAGCCCTACTGCTTGCCAGCTCAGCCAAGGGGACTGCCATGGGGGAGGGCTTTTGCTGTCTCTAGAGATTTCTGTGGTCTCACTTTTCAAAACCAGCAGAACAAAAGTGAAGGGCTTGCGGGGGGAGGATTTGTAAGGTATGGAGACACCAGATTGGTGATTTGACAATAAATGTTCTGCAATTACAGCTTCTCCCACTCCTCTGACCTTCTGGCCCCACAGTGCTCGTTATGAACAAGGTCTGAGCTGCTCTGAGTTTGAAGGACTGAGTTTGACTCTGTCTTTGTGCTCTGGCAAACTCCCACTGCCTTCAGGACAAGTTTGATTTAATATAAGGACTAAAATCCTTGGGGCTTGGCCTTAGGAGAGTAGTAAATGCAATCAGCTTCTTTGGTCTGACAGAATGAATAAACAGAGGCTCTGGGGCACTCGGCATCAGCAGAGATGGCAGAGATTACGAGGGAAGATCTGGTTCACATTACAGATTCCCAGTTCTCCATAACCACTTGTGAAAGAGATGTGGGCATCACCCTGGACAGCCCAGTGAAGGGCTCCCTTCCATGCCTTGCAGTGGTTAAAAAATCAACTGAAAGGTATCAGTCTGGAGGGGAAAGTACCAGTGAAAATATTAGAATGGAATTATTATAAAAACCCTTCTTTGCGTTCAGTTCTCATTACTCTGACTTGAAAAGGAAATGGGAATAACAGAGCTTGTGCTGAGATGATGGAAATTTGTGGAGATGTGAAAAGACTTCTGAATGAAAAGAGAGTGAAAAGATTGGTACTGTTTAATTTAGATGAAAATAAACAAGGGACATGACAGAGGTACAGCAGGTAACATGCTATTGAGAGGGTAAATCCAGAACCACTTTGCCTCTTCTCATGACACCTGAATAAAAGGGCAATCAATTAAATTGATAAAATGCACAATTCAGCTTAAAAAAGGAGATATTTGAACTCATCTTAAAAGGCTTATTGCAATGTGGTGCAGTCCAATCCAAGTAGCTAGTGGATCTTGAAAAAGAGTTAGACATTTACATAGTCTCTTCTGAGTTACTTTAGATAAATTGCACATGGCTTCGGGGGAACTAAGCTCTCAGGCTTCAGGGTTGAAGCAAACAAACAATCAAGAGGCTCCAGGAAGGGGTCTCCCCTACATGCATTTATTCTCTTTGCCTGCCACAGGCTTCTTTGCATTTCCTCTAAAAAACCTGAAGCTTTGCTAGGACACCCCCTCCCCTCGCTTTATTAGATAGACCATTATTTTGAAATGGCAAGGCAACAATCTTCTAGAAATCTGGCCTACACAGTAAATGTTTTTACTTTTCTGTGTTGTAACCCAAAGCAACTATACATGCAATATCTAGGTTTGACCCAGATATGAACAGAGTATTACATTATTCCTGGCTAGTTGAGATCAGTTGTCCTGTCTCACCCCTACGCTAGCCTTGACCATACTTCACTGCAGGTTACTTTTCTTCCCTAGCATTTTTCAGGAGAATAGCTAATCTCTGAAATTTGTAACTGCCTTGGGATTTGTGCAAACAATTGCAAATGACAAGCAGGCTGAAGGAAGGGATGCTCACCAAGTCTTTTTTTGGTTTTAGTACCTTGTGTCTCGGGAATTTATGTGGCCTGGCAGTGTCCCTGGGGTGAACTAAAATAAATGGTTTAAGCTCACATGCTCAACTTTGTAATTACTATAGGTTAAGAGCATGTAGAAATAATGCTACTCAGCTAATGAGCAGTAACTAGTTTAGGTACAGAAATTCACTCTCCACAACTGCCTTTATACACCCACACGCTGTCTTACCATGGCTTTTTGCGGGGGTAAAACTTAAACTAAACAAAGCAAAGGTGCAAAAGGAAATTTTTCTTCATGATGTTTTCCACTGAGTTGGTGCTAACTTACACTGCCTCTTCCTTCATTCAGGGTGAGGCAAGTCCATAGGCCTGATTTTGATCACTGGGCATTGCTGAAGCAAATGGTAAATGCAGCTAGAGAGATCTGAGTTAAGATGATCAGGCTCTGAGGAATACATCCTTCAGGAACAACCAAAATCTGAAGAAACTCACAATCTCAGGTAACTCTGAAAGCTGCATGAGGGAACTGTGGCGAGGTGCTCACTTCTTTTCCTTTTGCAGGGAGGAGTTGGGATTAGCTGCTAACTCATTTCAGATGCAGCTGCTCTATTCTGGGCTAATTTAAGGGGAGCTGAAGGATTCCCTTCTTCCTCCCAAATGGAGTATCTCTCCATGAAATTTCTGTCTTATGGTTCACATGAATGCCTGGTCATCTGAGGGGTAACACTTTACTGCCTGGACTGTGGTAAGCACTAAAGTGTATCTTTTCACTTTTTAGTTGCACTACCACCCAGGAGATTTACTGCATATTATGTAGTTACACAGTAAATGTTATTTTTTAAGCTACATGTGGAGAAAAGAGAGACAGAAAATGATTTCCTGAAAGAAGTTATCAATAAAGGGAGATTTGTCAGAACTTACTGAAAATACAATTTATTGCCTCCCAGTGAGTAAAAGGAGGCAAACTTGTTAAAGCTGTACTGATGGGAATGCAATTCTTTGTTCCTGGGATAAGGAATGGGCTTGGCAGCCTCCCTGTGACTGTAGGTGTGCTAGGGCTACGGGGGAGCTGGTGGTGGTCTGGCAGAGCTCTATAGAGCAGGGGGGCTTTTGGCATCGCTATGGTTCAGAGGCTTGGCTTGGCTTTCCCCAGGCCTTTTGTGTAACAGATGACAGGTTTGCCCTTTATGTGCTCCAGCCTCCCGAGTGAGAAATAAAATCCGCAGCAACCCCTGAAGTTTTTCAAGTGGACCTTGCCTTGTTTTTGTGCAAGGTTCCCTATGTGAAAATGTCGCTGCTCTGTGTGCCATGGCTGCAGCATGTTTGGGGCTGCACCAGGCTGCTCAGGACCTTGCAACTGAACACAACCAGGGTGATGCTCCAGACCATTTTCTGAAAAAGCTCAAACCCAATTTATTTGTTTTTTCTTAAGCATTTATTGTTTTCACTGGGGACCACGCTCCCAGCAGGCTTGCAGACAAAGACCAGATTTGGAAACAGCCTGGTGCTAGGTTTTTGCAAGCTGGTGTTGCATTTGAAGCAGGGGCCTCCTGAAAACTGGGTCCTACAACCCGCAGTATTTATTGCTGGTGCTCTATGCCTTTAGTGAATTGGGAATGCGAGGGCAGAAATAAAGGCGATCGATACAGTTTTGAGCTTTTATGTATAAAGGCATTCCATTAGACTGGCCACAGCCTTGGTAGGTGTCAGTCTCAAGCCACACCTGCAATATTGCATGAAATCCTGGAAAACGCATCGTTACGAAAATATTGACAAACTGTTGAGAAGGTGAGAGGAGCAACAAAGCAATCAGGGCAGAAGGGACCAAATGATGAGGAAAGATTAAAAAAAAAAAGCTAACTGCCATATCTATGACTTTGCTAGAAGATGATTGATGGGAAACACAGGTAAGTTTGAAGGGAGCCTGAACTCCAAAAAAAGCACAAGCGAGGATAGTTACAGCACAGGAAGGTATAACTAAGAGTGATGGGGTGAAATTAAGCAAGAGAAAATTTAAGCTGAATCTTAGGAAAAAATCATTACTGAAATATATTAGGCTGCTGAGTGATTGTCCATGGGGAGCAGAGCAAACTGCTGCCTGTAGGTTGTTTAGCCTGGACAAAATGTTTTCAGGTGTGCAGCTGAGAAGCTCCAGAAGCAGGATACTGAAGTGTACACCTTTATCAGTGACTTTGCTGTTTCATGGCTGTTGTTTACGGGCAAAATTAGTGTAAACCTAGAGCACGAAAGCGGCTTTGACCACTTGGCCCCGGTGAAATTGGTGGGAATGAGATGTATAAACATCCAACGAGGGCCACAAAGATGATCCCAGGCTGGAGGAGAGAAGGCTCCGGGGAGACCTTATAGCAGCCTTCCAGTGCCTAAAAGGGGCTACAGGAAAGCTGGAGAGGAACTGTTTGTCAGGGAGTGTAGTGAAGGAGAGTAGATTTAGATTAGGCATTTGGAAAAAACTCTTCCCTGCTAGGGTGGTGAGGCACTGTAACAGGTTTTTGGGTGGCTTTGGAGATAGCCAGCAGCCTGAGGACTTCAGTTTTCAATAAAGGATATAGTACTTGAATAAGAACACAAAGTCAGTAGGGTCTGGGTGGCCAGAAGTCCTACAGATGATGTGATGGTGTGTTTCTTTGTCACATGGGACTTCTGCAGCACTTGCGTTGCATTTATGAGAGAGAAAAACAGAAAATAAGTTTTGAAGGAATCAAGCCTGACCATTTACCTCTATTCCCTCTGTTAGTAATTCTGTTCCATAATGCTTCTTACTGTTTTTAGGGTTCTGGTTCTGTTTTATAACCATTTGAAATAGTTTTGAGGGTTTTTTTTTCCTCTAGTGCTGCCCTTTGCCTTTTATTCTATATATTCACTGCTCCCTAACTAAAGAAATTCTGCCTAAATTCCTTGTGGGTCTGACCCTTCCCTTAACTTTAGTTTATGCTCCTTTGTTCTTGTGTTTGACATAAGCTCAAACAGCCTTGTAAAAATCTCATTTCTGTTCCCTTCAGGATTGTGTATTCCCCTATGAAATATTTTCCCCACCCTCCTCTACTCTGAAAAGTGCTTCTATTTTAGTAACTGGTTTGTACAGTTAATTGTTAGAGTTCTGGATTCTTTTGTCACTTTCTCCATTACATGCTATTGTTCTACACTGAATTTTAGTTAGAAAATAAGTTTTACCCATTTTTTGGATAGTCAGTGCTCCAGCTTACTTCCTTTCCATTGTCCTAATTTTTCTCTTCAGCAGTTCAGTACAGGGCTCAACAAGCTGTAGGCTGTTTGCATCGCGTTCCCTTTCCAGAAAGGTGTTTTCTCATCCAGGTTTGCTGCTGCTCGCAGTGGAAGATGGAGTCTCTCTTCCCTGGAAGCTTTGTTTGCTTAATTCATCAAAACAATCTTATGCAAAGTCCTGAGTTACCAAAGCCAGAAGTGGAAATGGGCAATTCACTTTCATAGGCTAATTGACTTCGTGTTCCTTTTTGGCAAGACTTATGGTGGTGTGTGGTTGCTGCCGGGGGTTGAACCACAGCAAGCTGGCACGTTGGACTAGTACTACAAACTGCCCTAGTGCCCATAACATAATACAAATTTCTTTAAAACCATATCTTTATCGTAAATAGTGCTAAGTAGATCCAACCTGGAATCCAGATAAGCCCGTCGCTGCAGATAGCTTAAAATGAAGAGGAATTTGGCAAGAAGGAAGTTGAAGAAGGGAATGAAGGTTTGCAGTGGAACATGTTTACTAGTCATGCAAGGGAGCTGAAAGCTTCTGCAATGCATGTCTCTAACAGCTCATACTGCTTTTAGAAGGCAATATTCCAGTTTCTTTTCCCTGGAGTGTGCCATTAGCTTCAGTCTTCCATTAACTTCCTTGGTAACTTCTTAGAAGAACTCTCCAGAGATTAACACACTTCTGGAGGACCAAATACAAGCTTGATGGAATTGAACAAATGAGTGACTTTACTGGGAGGCGGTTTTGCTGTTTGGGTTTTTAAAATTTTTTTAATTGGCTTCAATTGGGGAATAGAAAATCTGCTATTTTATGTTTTATGGAATATGGAATAGGTGTTAATCTGAATATCTCCATGGTTAGTTTACATGCTGCACTGGCCAGGAATTGAAAGAAACAAAACATAAGCCCTCTTGGCTTTAACATTTGCCGTGGGTACTGTTTGTAAAATGCAATCCTTTATTCTGCAATTCTGACTGTGAACTTTGCACACTTCCTGGGGCTTGAGCTATCTACAAAAATTTCTCAAAATGAAATGCAAAACTCAACACAGGCTTTTTCTCCAGATATGGATAATTCCAGGATTAAGCTTTGCAAATAACGTACCCCACAACTTAAATGATGCCTTCCCTTTATCCAAAGGAAGTACAACTAGAGACAGAGCAAAACCACTTAATCTTTTCAAGCAATATTATCCCAGAGTATTGTAGAGCACTTTCTAGCAAACCTTTTCAGCTTATGGATTCCTACAACATTTAGTAATGAGAAAAAGAAAAATATTTTTGTTATCGGCTAAACTGTGTCACAGCTTTTGGTATCTTGAGTGAGTTTATGGGTTCCAGGGTTCCTATTGGCACCGCTCAAACATAGTTTTCTGAAAAGATAATGATGCTTTAGACTGATTTGGCTTCAGGACAGCTTTGCCTGAGCCAACTCTGTGGTAGCTCTCTTTGTGCATTTCAGGACTTTCTCCTAGCAAAGCCATGGGGTTTGTTTAAGGAGCCAAAGAGTGTGTATCTGGTCTTTGTGGTCTCTGCAGTGAACCTTGGACTGCCAGCTAACTGGTGGGGGCTGGTTGGCTTTATTGCTCAAGGCTGCGGCTCTAGTGCAGTGCCTATCACACATATTTCACAGAGTTGGTCTCTCTAGTGTGCCCCTGCCCCAGGCCACATATCTGCCCCCTGACAGCAAATGGTCTCATATGCTCCTGTGCAGCAAATGCAGCAGCATGATTGCTGTTTGTGTGCTGTGATGTTCCTGCTCATCCCCTGCTCCATCAGTAGCTGCTGTTCAGGAGTTGGTGTCACACTCCAAAACATACACTCAAACATATATTTATGCAAGTGTGTATATGGGTATGCATTTTTAATTTTCCTATAAAATAGGCACACTAGCAGAGTGGACCTGGACCATTCAGGAGTCCTCAGGTCCTACAGGCACAGAGGTGTCATGCCTCAGGCTGGGCCTGGGACTCAGCTAGGGAAATTTCCTGGCAGTGGTTCCAGGTTTGGGCCAGATCCCTGGAGATCACAGCCAAGACCTCTCACTCTCTCCAGATCCCAAGTTAAAACAAACGAAGCCAGATGGCCAAACACTGTTAAAGCTGTTTTGCTTCCAGACTTGTTTTTACTGTATGCTGTCATGATGTGAGGATATGTCAGGGTGTCAGCACTGGGCCTGCCAAAGCAGCAAAGAAGGGCTGCTCTGGGTAGGGGCAGCAGAACCTGGCGCAGACGGTGTTTGTACCCTCTATCAGTGGAGTCCCTCTTCTTTACCTGGGCTGTTTTACATCGCTGCACAAGAGAAAATGAACATACAATGATCAAAGATGTCTTCTAGTGAAGCCTTTCCAAATAATTTGGTTCCTGAACTGTTCAGTTGGGAATGGTGGTGGTCGGTGAGGAGTGCCTGCTCTTACTCTGAAACACAAGGCACCCTCCAAAATTAAGCATATGGATTAAAGCAGGCTTTAAGATTAATAGGACCAAAGGAAAAATAGTAGCATTTACAGTGAAGTGCAATGTCCTGCATTTCACATGAAGGCAACTGTCATGGGCAAAACTCCACTTTCTTCATATTCTGCCTTTCATTTTTTTTTAAATCATGAAAACATGAAATCCTTAAGCAAAGCATTTTGTTTGTTTCAATTTTTTTATTTTTGAAAAATATTTTTTACAGCTAGCCAATATGGAGGCAAACCATAGTTTGACATTCAGTAGAAAACATTTGGCTAGGGATGGAAAAGTAAAGTCCCTTGTTTCCAAATAAAATTGTCCATATGTAAGCCATCCATGGGAGGCAAGAAGATTTCTCTTTGCAAAGATGAGGGAGATCACTGCTGTCGCTGTGTAGTTTCTCAGGAAACAGCATGTTTATTCTTTTTAACTTCACATACGTGAATCAGAAACATACTATGTAGGCTGAAAGTGTGGAAAGTTGCATCATAAAGATAGTTGCAGTGATGAATTAGACCAAGTTCATTGGCTTTTGCTTTGCTATTTGAAAACCGTCCAGTACACTGAGATTTCCAACAAAGCTGATTGCCAGCCGTTATGGGTGTACATTACCAGCTGCATGCCGGATAACCGCACCAAACATCCTCCCCTGGATGGGAAGGCAGATATGCCCTTGCTGCATACTACAAAAACTGTCCTTGGTTTTACTGTTTGACGAAGGCAAAACTTAGCCTCGGGGCAAGGAGTTAAAATGACAGTAGGGAGTGGCCACCAGCCTGTTATCAAGGCAGCACAGAAAAGATATAGATGCTTCCAATATCCTCTCGTGTTTTAGCACTACAAGGAAAATGGATGCAAATATGGTGCCTCTCATAGAGGACTTTGCTTTTGCATTGCAGCTGGAAACTTTCTTTATAATGCATACGCTGCGTTAGTTCTCCATGTTCCATGATAATAATTTTGGTCTTTATCACTGTGTAGCTACCCCATAGTCTAGGAGCTTAACTGAGCTCTTGCAACAGCTTAACTTTTTTATTGACAATCAGGAAACAAATCTTGTTGTTGTGGCAGGAGTCGATCTTAGTCGTGCAGTTTATTGGACGGTATTCAAGCTGTCTGTACAGCTGCATAGATGGTCTGGGTACTTCGCAGGCAAATGTAAACCCAGTCTCTGCCCCAAGGAATTTGCACTGACAATGTGAGGTAGTGCAGGGAGTGGCAGAGAAAGAGGAAGATGGCTGGGAGGAGGGCTGGGGCAACAGTGCTGTCCACATTGTGAACACCAAAGGCACCAAGAAAAAGGTGCTCTGTTTGTAAATAGCGTTCTTCTTTTCTCATTAAATATTAACTTCTGCAGTGTTGTTGATGTGTAACCACTATGAGACTACGTAGGTAGCAGTTGCTAGAGGCCTGAAGTTGCAGATCAGTGTGCTAATGCTGCGCCAGGTGAGTAGCCACAGGCTGCCGGGTGCAAGGCAGCAGCGTTACCCTGAGCATGCTGCTGCCCCATTGCTGCTGTGTGGGAACACTTGTTTTAGGATGCCATGCCAAATCTTCCAGTTGACATGCTGTACAAACCAGTTTGCTCTTTGTCGCTGAACAATTTTAAGGATACAATCCGGCACAGTAGGGCTGTAATCTTGTTTGTTCTTCGCCAACACTACGTGGCTCTCTCAAAGCCTTAGAGATTGTCACCCCCTTGTTATGGTAGCAGGTATGTACCTTGTAATCTCTCCGTACTAATTGTTGGGAAAATGTGCTTGGTAGTCCTTCTCCGGCAGAGTCCCAATTGCCAAGGTAATTAATAGTGTTACAGACTTCAAGGCCATAATGCTCATCAGTTATTAATTAGCAATTCATTTTGCTGAATAAATAATACTTATGATTGATGATGGAACTTGTAATTGGGCACTAGTAGTGTTCCTCAAGGGAACAGCTTCTCTGCAAGTATTAACTATGACAGTAACAGCTCCGAATCCCACCATCATTTAGGAAAATCTACTCTAAACAACTGTGACACAACGGAGGCATTTACATTCGGTGTTGGAGAAGTAGAGCTTAAACATGGGAGACTTGCCTATGGCAACCAAATGCTGCTATTTTTGTCTATTGTGCTTATATTTTGCTTCACTTTAAGCATTGCCTCCCTATAAGAAAATGTCCTATATAGTTTTATTGCATGCATTACATTGTCTTTATGAGCTTTCATATACATTCTTCAAAAATTCAGAAGACAGTATAATAAAGGAAATATTTTCCCAAGTACAATAACCCCTTTAAAAGAAATTTTCTCAATTAAATCTATTTCAGATTAATAGATTGTGGAAAATCAATTTTATTTTATATTAGTTGGCACTACCTTTTGGCATAAATAAAATCGAACTTAGCTCTCCACCCCCAGAGTGGAAAGAGAAGCTGGTAAATAAAGCAAATAAGCTGTTAGTTTTAACTGGGCAGTCAACAAAGACAAGTATGGGAGGTCAGCTGCTGACCAGATGCTGCCTTCAATTAATATTCCAACCCTAAAAGACATTTATCGTTCAGTTTAGAAGGCAGAGCAGCTGAGTCATAAAAGCAGCCCACAAAAGATATTTTAAAGCATTTATAATGGCTAAATTGCTTGAAATAAATTAGCCCTGAAAATAAACATATTTTGTACAGTCTATGTAAACCAAATTTCTTCTCCCTGTAAATTGCTTGGACTAAGTGGGAGTTTGTGTTTGACAAGAGCATACATTTGCTTCATTACTACACGTGGGTTATTTTTTTCCTTTGAAAAGGGTTAATAAACTATAAGATATCATTGCCAACTAAATGAGTCCTGCACCCTTTTAAGGGAGGAAGATGCTGCAGAAGAGCAAGTTAAAAAGAAGTGCAGAGACTGTGTTGTAATGCTAACAGGCAATTAACAAACTCATGGGTGTTAATTATCTTCATACTGTATCATGTTCAATTAGCTCAGCCCCTGCAACAAAGGCAACCGTGAGCAATTGCTTTGATAGGCGTACAGTACTTCATTTGTAGTTAATCGGTTTAAGCCTTGCAGTTGCTAGGCTACACCAGTCTCCAGAGGTAAAAAGCTGCACAGATGCACTATGTTTAAATGACTACAGAGAACTGTTTAAACTCAAACCATGTATAACTCTTTATTGATTTTTCACAGAAGATCTCAGCTCTGATGATAAGGTTTTGATATATTTTCCTGCTACAGCCGGTTCCTTGGAGTATTGCAGAAAAAAAATCTGTCAATATGCTTCTATTATGATCTCTTGATCTGTGGCTATAAAAACCTTTAGCCGCAGCCCTTATTATAAAATAATGGAAGAAGCAATATTTGATTTTTTTTTCTTTTTTTTAATCCCCCCCACTCCATAATACAGGGAGACTTTTTTTTTCCCAGTGCCTCTAGAACTAAATTACAGTATGCTTCCTCTGTATTTCTGTTAGAATAATACAGAAGAATTTCTAGCACTAATTAATTTGATTGACTCTCAGCAGGAAAGGATCAGCTGTAGCATCATGAACTTTAACAATAACTACCAACTGATGGGCAGTTCGCATCAATAAGACCATCACTAGCCTCCCTCACCTGTCACCAGGCAGGGAATGAGCAATAACCACCCCCTGCAGATGCACTGCTTAGCGCTTTCTGCCCGATTAGCAATTTATAATGGTGATCAAGAAACAGTCAGCGGCAAATCAAGACAACTGTCTGGCTGCCTGTTTAATTGGCCTTGTTTGCTTTTTGATAAATGGCTCGTGACTGCTATAGGCCTCTGTATTTTGACTTTTAATAGGCCACTGTGATTAGACTACCAACAGATACTAGGTCAAAACCGAAGGAAGGTGCAAAAAATGTTAATTAATATCAATAATAGGCAATTATTAGTTAGACAGAAGGACCTACTAGCTGTGTGCTCTAATGACTCAGAGCTAACTTGAAGGGAAACAGTGCCAAATTAGCATAACTGTGTATGCAGGCTGCATGGTGGATCCTAGGAAACATCTGTTATGTGAGTAATTCAAACAGGATTCTTCCTTTTTGCATGAGACTCACAAAATCATCAATTCTTCTTGGTCCTTTCAAGACACTAATGGTACCCTAATGGTTACTGATCTCACGTTTGGGCTTTGTGTTGGTCCTTCATATCAAGAGCTAAACTGTGAAAGTTAATTTGGGTGTGGTTTTCAAGATTTTTAGGTTATATTTGTGCATAAAGGTCCCTAATATTGTACTTAGAGGAACGTATGCTGAGCAATTGTGTTGCTCCCACTACAAATAACTCCCTGCCTCGACTTTGTCTCTTAGGGAAGCAAACAATGATGGGCACCGAAATATTTGTATGCCTACTATTGCTGACCCTCTGGATAATATGTGATAAGAGGGTCAAAATTATTACATTTGAGGGTGAGACAAAGAAGTAAAGGAGTTTTTCTGACACACTAAGGGATCTACATTTCTGTGGTGGATTTTAGTAGGGATAGTGATAATATGTGTTATATGATACTCTTCTGCTGGTGCTTCTCCCTTGGTCTGCCTCAGCATCTGCATGTGTGTGGTTGGGTAAGGAGTCCATGAGAGTCAAGCTCTGCTACAGCTTTACTCTGGGTATTTCTAAGGCAACTGCAGTCCCCACTAATATTGATGCAAATTCTATCATGATTGAAGCAGACAGAGTTGAGGCCTCATTATCAAGCCCAGAAGAAACATCTGTGACTGCTGGCTCAGTCAGTGCTGCAAGTCTCTGTAGATGCTCATCCTGGTGGACCTGGAAAAACAACCTCTTGTTAAGGGCCTCATCATTATATGTACTTACATATCATTACTTTATAATTCTTTCTCTTTCACACTTTCTCTCTCCTTTCCCAGGTGTAAAATCAGCAGGTGTCACTGATCCCTGCTTTGCCCAGTCGGTAACATGTGCAGCACAAAGATCAGGTTGATGGCCTGTCTGATGTGGACATGGTCTGGCTCCTGGAACCTATACCACTGAATTTCTGCTGATATTACCCAATACATGTTACAACTGTTCAGAGCAGGAAATATCTGGGCTGAATTTGCTTTATTATATGACCTCTATTCTGAAAAAATAAAGGAAAGGCAGGCGTTCAGCTGCTGAGAGCTCACTGGCGACAAGAGGAGAGGTATGCCGTTATGCATGTCTTAAAACCAATATTTGGGTAAGAGAACATGCTCCTGGCACATCTACTGAGAACCTGCAGTGCTGGTTAACAGAGGAGGGAAAGAAGTTCTTCATGCTCTAGCAATGCTTTACTTGTCAAGGGAAATTTTGCTAGAAGCTGAACCCCTCTGTTCAGGGAGAGGAAAATGCAGGGAGCCTGAAGGATGTGGGAGTAGGCAGGTCACTGCTTGTAGGGTTGGATCAACAGCTATATGTTACCCTGTGTGATATTTCATGGATGAGGGTGGATGGAACATGGAAAAATACTAGAGTCACAGGTCTGGAAGGGAAAGTTGTGTAGTGGGTTGTGTCAGGTGCCACCTTCCTCTCTCTCACCTGCTCATCCATCCCTCTCCAGTCAACTTGAGTGTACCTTGTGGAAAGCACTCTTGGTTTCTAACAAATATGTGTGGTAGGGAGTGTAAATGCTTTTTTCCTTATTTTTCTCTTCTGTCTGGCCTCTTGATCAGTAGCTCCCTTTGCAGGGTGCCACAGAACTTTCTGATTTTGCAGCTTAGCAGGTGGTGCCACGTGAAGGTGTCTTGACTTCTGCTCAACAGCCTGATGTTTGGCAGCCACAAGCCTGTGAGGGCTCACCCAGGCTAAAGGGGAATCATTGCAGGCACAAGTGCAAATTGCTTCCACTTGTTAGGACTGATTTTCAATACTGCATTGTTTATTGCAATAGAATGATACATAGGGGCCCCAGGGAACTGTGTGGTATAAAACTGTGGTGAAAATACCTGTCCCAAAGACTTTAATAACTAAACCAACGAGGTGGAAAGAGATGCTTCCACTTCATCGCTGGAAGTAGAAGCAAGGAGAGGCAGTGACTGAGACAGGCTTTGTTCAGCCCCAAGTCTTAGCTATAGAGCTGTTCTAAGTACATCAAAAACTTCTTATAGTATTTTAAAAATATAGATACTTAAGGAATGTTTAATGGGCATGCACATTGCCTATGGTAGGTTTTTTACTAAAACTAACATGCAGAGGGTTTTTTTAGATTTAGAGCAAATTGAGAATGAAAGCTGTGACTTTAAAGAATTATCTCTCTTAATCTTCTCCCCCTCCTCCCCACCCCCAAAGGGGACTTGTTGGAGAGGCAATTCAGCACAACTCTGGGACAACAACACTCCTCTTCTTGGTGCTCAACTTGGGGCTTGAACTCATGACCCTACCATTGTGACTGGTTTTTATGGGGGAGTGATGTCAGGTGGTGTGAAAAACAGCCTGGGCTAACTCAGCTCACCTCTGCTAGATGCTTGGGGACGGCAACTCTGGCCTAGCCAGAACCAGGACACCCTCCCCACCCCCCCATTAGAATGATCTTAATTTCTATTCTATACTGAGCAGTGGGAGCATCGGGAGCCACAAGAAAACATATCAGCTAAGTGCTCCAGCATGTAATGGCCACTATTGAACTCATAAGTAAGATATGTTAAGGCTTATGTGTTTGGTCAAGCTTCACTTATGCAAAGAGGGAACTTGCACTTCCAGCTTTTGTAGCCAACGTGCACTATGGGATGCTTATCAGTTTAGGGAGTCATAGATGTTACTAGTTAAATTTTGAAATTCTGGCAGATGCAAAATAGAACCATCACAGAGGTATCCTGAAGAATGATCATATTCAAGCTTTAGAAGAGCTTGCTTTCTAAGCTCAAGTATCTCTCTTATGGTCCATAAATAAAAGGCAAACAATCAAAGATGCAAAGCCCACTGCAGAGCATTTACATGCTTCATATATTTTATTATTTCTTTCAGCTGTGACTGTCATTATTACACATACTGCTGTCTAAATACAAAATTAGCTGAATTTCCTAAGTTTTGGCTGGTTTGGGCTAGGTTCTTCCCTCTTAGTCATAACTTCTTAATATAAAAAATAAACCTCCCCACCCTTTCTGTTCTCTCCAGCTGAACTTTAATCTCTTTTTTTCTTTACATCTGACATGTGATGACACATAGTAATTTTTTTAAAATCCTAAACTTCTATTTATTTAGACAGGATTTGCTTTGAAAGTAGTTTGTTTAAAATACAGAAGTTCTGAAATCATAGGGGCATCTAACCAGCTCAGTTGCTGTCTGTTATCTATCTCTCTTATGCATTCTCAATATCTGGAGATTTAAACTGTAGTCTGGAAGAAGAAAACAAAACCAAACCAGCAACCCCCTCCTGTAGTTTATGTACCCTGATTGACCTTTCTGTTTTCTCATTTATTTTGCATAAATTATTTTAGTAACCTCATCTGGGAAAGAATTGTGGAAATAGAAGGTTTATACAGCATGGAAACATTGGATCAAAAATCATGGGTGATACAACATGTTTTGGTACATAAGGACTATTGTTTGAAGAGCTGTGGGAGGTTTTGATTTCAGTAGAATTTGGCCCAGCTGTTAAGTATACTTTTTTCATACTCCCTCGAATTATGTGAATTATTGCCATCAATAGAAGTGAGTTATGCTAACATAGACAGCTCTCTTCTGGTCTTCGGGTCTGCTAAAAGCTGAGGCACCAGAACCTTGTGCTGGAAGATCACACTTCTGTTCTGAACTCTCCTTGTTCTTCCAGATCAATTCTGACTAATACTCTTCTGAAACCCCCTGGAAGGACATGTTCTCTTCATCACATGCAACCCCAAGAAGTCACTTTTGGGTAGGTATTGAGTAGTCTAGAACACATATTCAGGTGTTTTTAAAGATTTTTTAATTTTTTTTTTCCTCACACAATCTTCAGTCGTATTCTACCCCATCTCATGGGAATCCTCTGGTAACGTATTTGAAAAGCCTGAAAAACTACTGTCTCCTTTGAAAAGGAATTAGAGAAGTTTTCTGTAGTGTGAAGAATCAAAGATTTGGAAAAGTTTTGAAGTATGAGAAAAGCATTTACAGTCCGCTCTGCTAATGGTGCCAGAAATGGCACAATGTATTACGCAGGCCAGATTTCCATCTTCCTGTGAATCCTAAATTTTGGTCATTATGATACCTGTGACAGTGAATTTCTAAGCTAGGTGGATGCTGTTTGAAATGATTTAAGCCCAGACCAGAATATTTACCCTAATTGACTGAATATAGCAGACAGACAGGCTAGAATAAGCTCTGAAGAAACAGCTCTTGTCTGACAGTAGCAACAGGGAGATGAGGATGCTTTTCCCCCTCAAGGTTTTTGATATTAACTACACTTTTGCAGTATAAAGTAGTTGAATAGCAAAAAAATACAGTCCACTGTGGTCTTCCTCTTTAAGATTTTATATTCTTGCATTGTGGAGCACAAACATCTGTAAAGCCCATCCAACCTCAGGGTAGCCTAGAAGCTGCATGTGACATTGGAAATAGTGACCATTTGAGTTGCATATTAAAAGTTCTTTAGTTTTTGTAAAAAATGGAATGTAGCCCTGATTAGAATTAGAATTAGCCCTGATTAGATATGTCCCCCCTGGGTGGGTGACATATCAAGCATTTAGAATCCAACAGATTTAATTCAGAAATCTTGAACTACTTGTCATCAAATTTTGCTCTGTGCATGGCTTTCAAGCATGAAGGTCACTTCTGGAAAGCCATAAGCCCCAGGAAATGGGCAACGCATATCTCAGATTTACAATTAGAAATGTGGAGTGGGGGTTGTCTCATTTTGTGTTAGAGTAACATCAGAAAAGTCCTGTATCTTTCAAAAATAATATTTAATGTATTTTGCATAGTCTCTTGATGGATATCTTAACTATTACATACCTAAGGTGAGGAAGTGTATTTATGCATGTGTATATTTAACACTAGTGTCAAAACACGTCAGATCAGTTATTTATGGATTTCACTTTTAAGGCATATGACTTTATAAGATTTCCATTTTATTGCCTTTTATTTTAAATCAATAGAGACTACTTTATCAGAGGCTGTCATTTCAGAGCACTGACTTGAGATTTTGGCAAAAGATGTCTCAATCTCCCTGTTCACTTGCAGCCTGTTACCCCATCTCCCTGATAAGATGATGCCATGGGTTGAGGTGATTATTTTTTGTACAAATTGGTTTTGGCAAGACAATAGATTAAAATAAAATCCCATAGTGATACGTATTTGTATCTCAGAATCTAGGTTCTGGATTCTTGGAACAGAATCCAGGAAAAATAATTCTGATTTCTAGACCCATAACAACCAGTTCAGCTTGTACTTAGTCTTGGGCTTAACAGGTTTAGTATGGCAAATTTTTCAGGGCCAAGATTCTGCTACTGTCTTGTGCTGTGCTGATGAAAACGTATTTGTCCTTCTACACTTGCCTGATTCTTAAACATTACTGTCCTGAACATAAGTATTAGAAATTTGCAAATGAAAGTGGCACTATGTAGGTGTAGGCTCTGATATCTTACGACTACAGTCTTGAAATGAAAACCTGAATTCAGCTACAGTGTCAGAAGACAAAATTAGAACATGATCCTGATTGTTAGGATTAGAGACAGCTTGATTTAAAGCCCTCTAAATTCAGAACAAAGACAGATCTCTGCCCTTCTCGATGATTTCCCTCCCTCCCCCATACTGAAGGCATCTGGAGACTTAATCTTGAAATTCAATTCAGATATCTCTTAAGGCATAATGGGTTTCAAGAAAACGTTCTTCATCCCCTGCCACCCCCCTTTACAATTTTCACATTTTCATGGGTTTTTAGGTTACCTGTATTTTCTGTTACAGATAAACAACCTAATAGAAAAGTATCAGAAAGAGGATGTTCTCTTTGTATTCAGCAATGATCTCGGGACTTGGTTACATGTGAAGAAAGCACAGACTTTTTAGGTGCTATTAAAATGAAAAAAACACTCCAGCAAAGATTAGAGGAAAAATTAACCAGGTTGGATGAAGCAAATGGATGACCTAGGAAATATCTGGAGCCAAGCAGCCCACCGCAGTTTTTTTTCTCCCCAGGCAATGTATAAATTCTGTATGATGATTATATCATCTACAAAACTATAGGGTAAAATTAGCATTCCTGATACTTGGGGATTTATTATTGACTGGATTAACATGGAAACAATAGCCTTTAGGAAGAGGGGGACTGATGGGATTGTGTGGTCGTCTTCAGATTGAACCATGTGCTGCAGACTCAGATGCACAGGATGCGTTTGGGAGGAAAGTAAAAATTCTGCTCTCATCTAAACCCAAATCCTGTAAGACTCATTCAAAATGAAATCCTTCATGTGTATCCACTTAATCTGTGAGACCAGATACAAGATTAATTTGAATGTACTGCTAATCTATAGATCTCCAGACACTGGAGTTTCCCATAGGGGCTGCCTGAGATGCTGCCTGACATGGTGATGCTCACAGAGCTTGTTGTCTGAGGAGACTTGAGCATCCACGCTCTGTGTATTTGCCTTGCCCAGAGGCACAAAACTGCTTTAAATTTATTTTAGACTCGCAGAGCACAGCACGAGTGCCTGGACATACTTTCAGCTTTTCTCTTTGGACTGTCGGTGAGCCGATAGAGCAGGAAAGCCTACTCCAGGTGTCCTGGAGTAGCTACTCCCTTCTGTTAGGCAGAAATCAAAATCATTGCTGTCAGAAGTTATGCAACTTTCTGGAAATTTTCTTCCTCTCAACCAAAGCCTCCAACTTCTGTAAGTGTACTATAACTAGTTAGAAAGTAAGGCTTTGAGGGAATCAGAACAGCCTCCCCCTGAATGAGCAGTTTGATGGGATCAGGCTTAGAAGAGTAGATGCATATTTGGATGGCCTGATACCACTTATATTCACATAAAAGGACCAAAACACTGAGGAATTAAACTATATTTTTTGGAGAAAAATATTCTGCTGTTGGCCAGTCCAAAACAGGCTTCCTTCCCAATCATTTTCATATCTTATACTTTTGTTATGTGTTTTTACATTCTTGCAAAAAATCAACAACATTTTTGAAAGAGAATGCTTACCCAGTGTTTTTAACAGGTCTCTCTTTATGGGTGAAGTGTAGATGGAGAACACAGGCAAATACAGCAGCTTCACCCAGCAGCTGGATGAAGACTGTGGATCTCCAAAGCAAAATGAAATAAGACATCTAATTGCAATTTTATCACCTTAGGGGAAGAAAAATGAAGCCAATGGTGCTTCGCATTGGTGATACCTTTTAATATTTTACTTATAAAATCTATACTAGAAATAAGCCAAGTAATTTCTCCCTGAATGCAGGGGAGGACCCCAGACTTAGCACTGAAGGACAGCGAGAGCACCTTGTAGCCCAGCCACCATGCAGCTGATCTCCAGACCCTGCATGACATGAGAACAGGTATAATTGACTTTGCTCACAGGCAAGTCATCTTTTGAGGCTGCATTGAGTGAAAGGCTTCTTACTAACAACAAGTACCTCCAAAATGTTAAACAGATCTGATGATCCATTTATTCATATATATATGTGTGTGTGTATTATTTCCCTGGTGTTTAGTTGGCCATCTCGGACTTTCAGATTGGAACAAGACTGTAACTTAGGGTTTGCCAACTTTCTCATTTGTACCTTACTGTCTTTTCCCACTGCAAGTCATCTCTGTGCTGAATAAAAATAAACTGTTGGGTATATCATGAGATCTGCTGGTGCAACAGTAATTTGTGCAAACAACCACAGACTGTGTTATAAATAATTGTCCTTTACTAGATTTTATTTTCAGCAGTCAGCCTGTAGCCACATCTTTCCTCAGGAATTGTTCACCACATTAAAAATTACCACATGGTTAACTAATGTTCTGTTTAGCATTTTAGCAAAGAATAATTGACATAGATGCACAATCAATGCTGTCTATACGAACTTACATTTAGCTGCTTCAGCTCTCATTAATGCAAAAAATTGCATGAAATGCTATATTCTGATGGTGAAAAGTTTAATAAATGAAGCACATTCCTGCTTTTCTGTCTTTTCTGTTATGCAAAATAAGTGAAGATTAGTTCTTTGGGGTAGTGAGGTGTTTTTTGAGCAGGGGTGGGGAGTGGGGGGCTGCTAAAGAAAGATTTGAATGGGCCAAATGCATGACTAAATTTTCAATTGACCTCCTAGGATTTCTTTTTATTTAATACTGCTTAGTTGTGAAATTTGAATTCTGTTCCTTGGTTTTAATGGTTATCTATTTTAAAAATATAGAAGCTTAATTGTGACATACGAAAGTCCGTATTTAGGGTAGACTTTTAATTTGATTGCTGTCTGCCCTGCTGTGTAAATAGTCTCTTGGGTATGGATTTTTAAGTTCTCCTTTACATTTCACTGTGTAACAATTCCTTTTTACCCATCCTCTCCATCCTCCGAGCAAGCCAAGAGCAGACAATAGATACATACTAATGGAGCTGTGTACTTGCCATCTGTAAGAGCAGCTGCTCTCCTGCATCTGTACAATATGTTGGAACTGAGAGCTTCACTAATCTGCATAATAAGGAGAAGGCTTATCCCACTCTAGCTAATAATCGCAAGCAATCGATGCACTTCATTCCCTCACTGTACAACACAACAAAGTTTCAATATGTTTACATATTCTCCAGATATACAGAGGTCAAGTGAAAGAATGGACTGCTCGTTCTGCCTCGAGCAAAAGGAGAAAACCCTCCTTTCTCTGTCACTTGTGAAACTGCTATCAACAACCCCCTGTTATTATATTCTTATTTTGTGATTCAAACAGAAAATTAGAAGCCTTAAGGACTGAATTAAAATATCAGTACATCCAATCAAGCATAGCTTTTAAACTGTCTGTGGTATTGAGCATTTTGGTTTTGTACTATGACTCCTCTCTCTAGCCCGGACCCATATGAAAACATTAAATTATCTATCATGATTTCACAATCCTATATCCTCCTGAATGTAATCCAGATAGAACAGTGATACTAATTAATTTCCTTTTGGTCCTAACTCATTAGAGAAACATTTGTGGGTAACTGTAGAAATGTCCTTTTCCTAACTGTTGTGCATATACAGGATGAATTTGAAATTCAGAGCTACTTTTGGAATGGAAATTCGGTCCATGACTCCCATAAAGGCAGGAATGGCTGTAATGCCATATTACACTGAGGAGCAAGAGAATGAGAAAGAAAATAGGCTGAGAGCAAGTGATAAGAAGTATTTATTTTCATTTCATTTATGACACCAGGATGAGATTTGTATCTCATCACTACCAGCATCCCGTAGGCAGCAAGGCTGCAAACAGAAAAATGATGAGAAAAATTCAACAAAGAAAATACAAAAATGAAATTTGAAGGCTAGGAAATATCTCCATCCTTGTTACAAAAGCTTTAAAAATAAAAGCTATTCTTGTATTTCTTGGGAACCAGGTGAAATCAAATGTTTGATAATACTGACTCTAGGCATAACCTAGATGAAATGCAAGAGACAATTCTGAAAGCATGGTAGCATTTATGGCATTGTTTTAACATGTGATTGCTCTATTCCCATCTTGAGTTCTGTTGGCCACAGGACTGGCAGGCTGCAGCAGCAGCCTATGGAAGGTGGGCAGACAGATATCCCCTCACAGAATTAAAAGATTGGAAAAGACCTTTAAGATCATCAAGTCCAACCGTTCCTGTCCTATGCTAAACCATATCCCTAAGTACCTGATCTACCCTTTTTTAAAACACATCCAGGGATGGTGACTCAACCACTTCCCTGGGCAGCCTGTTCCAGGCCCTGACAACTCTTTCAGTGAAAATTTTTTCCTAACATGTAATCTGAACCTGCCCTGGTGCAGCTTTGTGCCATTTCCCCTCATCCTATCTCTTGTCACCCGGCTGAAGAGACCATCACCCACCTCTCTACAACCTTCTTTCAGGTAGTTGTAGGTGTTGATAAAGTAAATTATTCCCAGCCTCTCCCAGGAGAATCTAACGGTACTCACAGCCACTCCCTGGTTACCCTAACATCTTTATAGGGCGTCACAATAACAACTGGCTCAAGAAGGGTGCCTACAATAATCTATGGACTTGTTATGGCTAGCAAATTTTGTAGGCCACAAGCTAATTCTGAAATCCCTCTGGTGTACTGTTGTAGAGCTAAAAGCAAAGCAAACAAAACTTCCCAGGTATCATGTCTTGGTACAGCATGTACTATGCAAGCCCTTCTACTGTCTGTTGGGTGTGATCTTGAGCAGTGTCTACTACAATTGACCCTGAACTGCTGTGTTATGAACATTACGTTGTGGGTTTTTTTTAGTTATGTTTAGTTCAGAAGAATGTCTGACAAGCATTGTGGTAAAGAAATTTCTGTCTTGTGTATATTGAGGACTGAGTGGTAAGAAATGAAGGATTTTTAAGTCCTTAATGCCTGACTCTCTAAGCAGGGTGCCATCTGGCAAACCACTTGAAAAATGGGAAATATTTGTGTGCATGTGTGCTAAGCAAACCTACTCAAATAACGTCTCACTTCCACAGACTCAAATTTTTATGGTCAGGCACAGCCATAGTTATTTCCAGAAGCTGCAATCAGTTTGCTCGAGCTGAAACAAACCATGCTTCGGGTGGGTGAAGGCCCTGTGCTCTCAGAACTGGAGAGGCTGAGCAACACAGAGCGCTGCCCCTTTGGCCAGAGAGCCCTGGGGGCATCAGCACCCACCTTGAGCATCTCTGCTCTGTGCCTGCACATACCTGTCTCAGCACAGGGTTTTCCTTGTGGCAGCCTTTGCTGACTCTCTTGAGGGAGGATCCATAAAACTAGGTATCTTTGAAGCAGAAAGTGCTGGGAGTTGGTGGTGATTATTTTACTTCTCATGATAGCGGTGTGGGACTTTTTTTCTTACACACCAATAACTGGAATCAGATACCTCTCTCTGAATTTTAGTTTTCAGACTAAGAGGCTTATCTTGGAACCCTAAACAAAGTATGTTCCAAATAAAATATAAGTTCTTATGTTAAAATCTATCTGTGATTATGTTTTGTTATCCCATGAGTTTGGATTTAAACATAAATATTTGTTAACACAGAGTTGATTATTTCAGAGACCGTTCTTGTGAGAAATTGTGTATTTGTGAGCGTGCAGATAGTAGATACACAGGCAAAGGGGGAGGAGAGGCTGAATCACTTGTGCTTGTGTCAAAATGGGGTTTTAGCTGAAGGGCATTAATGAATACCCTGGCTCTGGTTCTGGAGTCCAGGCAGGCAGCCTTGGCTTTCCCCACCCTCATCTGTGGGTATGCAATGCCTGCCAAATCAGAGTTTAGGGGAACACATTAAATTATGTTTTTTTCCCAAATCTGGGTTTTTGTGATGTCCTGGACACATGGGAGTTACTTCACTTTGTCATATTACCACTTAATATTGCCATTCGTTCTGCAAAGGAGCGCTAGGATTGATCTTTTTACGTTTTGTGCTGTTTTCATGTTCTGAGCTCTACCAAATGGCAGGGAACTTGGGAGAAAACTCAGACCCGGAGGATCTGGAGGTAGTGTCGCATATGCCCATCTACCTTTTCACTAGTCAGCCAGGCTCTTTGCTCACATCACACTCAAAAAGGAAACAGTAGCTCTAATGGGGGAAAATCAACAAAACCCAGTGACATTCCCAGATGTCCACCCTCCATTCAGTGACTGACAAATGTGTAGCAGATGGTGCAAGTGCTCCCGGATGTATTTACAGATCAATGTAAAAGTACGTAAATAAATAACCAGCAGCAAATGCAAGCCACCTACCTTACCGCTGGTGCCTCGGTGGCACTAATTAGACTGACCTGACTGGAAACATAGAAGAAGAAAAAATTTGCTTGAAGTTACCTGTCCTAGTACGTGTGAAGGGAAATAGCAGATTCCCTGTTGTGCTTCTCTTACATCCTCAATCCCCTTTTATTCCTAAGGAGGAATTCAGTGACAGTTAAGCGTTGTTAGTATTACTGCTACCTCCTTTGTAGGCGCAGCCATCCTACCTCAGTTTGAAGTAGGTTCTGATTTTTTTCCACCCTCCGTACGCCTGGAATGCTGAGCGATGTGCAGTCTCTCCAGACCCCATGGGGCTGACTTGTGGAAATCACTGCTTATTTTCTCTGCAGCAAGTTCTCTCATTTTTCTAAAGGTGGAAGAAGAAGGAGAAAGTACATTTGCCTTTTTATTTCCCTGTCTAGCAGCTCCAGTGGTTTCACTGAAGTGCCAGTGGTACAGATCCTGCAGATGTCTGGGATGGCTGCCTGGCTAAGGGACCCAGCCCCTCTCACTGCATCTCACTAGGCTCCTCACAGGGTGGGGGGCCTTTGCTGATTTATCAATGCAAAGAGGTTTCATGGTTTAGAGGAGGTTTGTTATCCCCTAAGTCTAATCAAATAGGAAAAAAGAATAAAAACCAGTAAAACATTCTCCAGTGTTAAATAAAAGTGTTCTCCTTGAAGTTTCTAGGTGGGCAGAAATAACCCCGGTATTCCCCAGCTTGCCTTAAAAGCACAGCAGCCTCACTTGCTTTGCCCCCTTTCTCTGCTTGGGTTTGGGTGCTGGAGTTCGTCATGTCTCCTCCAAAAACAACCATGGATAAAGTTGTACTAGTGAGTAACAAACTGATTACTTGTGAGATGGTTCACATCCATGAAACGCTTTGCTAAAGGCTGTTAGAAACATTATTCTCTGGAAAATTTGTGTTAAAATCTTTGTCCAGCAAAGTCAGTGACAACAACCTCCTCAGACAAAAAACAAGTGTCTAGACGTGGGAATGCTTTGAAGTCCCATAGCTATCTGCTAACCACCAGGAGCATTTTAGAAATAGTTTTCTCCAGTAAACATTTATTAATTCAGCCATTTTTCCCATTTAGAAATATTTCTGTAGCTAGGTAAAACCAGAACATTGTAACTTCCCCAGTTTCTCTGAATTTGAAACTGCTCCTGTGATTCCCAAGTGCCCATGCAGGAGGAGATTACTGGGCTACCTAATTTTAGCATCTATATTTTAGTATCGATGTAGTGATAAATTTAGGCTACGATTGCAGCTTTGAGCTGAATACTTGTTTGACCCGAGAACCTTCCAGAGCTGTTTTCAGACTTCACCGAGGAGGTTTCCAGAGCTGGAGAAACCATTATTGCGTATAGGAGTTTGATTCATTATCCTCGCTGTTAAAAATTAGCACCATTTGTCTGTTTTAAAATTGTTTGCCTTTAAATTCCAGCTCTTGTCTAGTTCTTAATAACACCAACACAATAAATTCTATATAGTTGCAAAAATATTGATTTTCAACATGTTTTGAAGTAATGGATGCTCTTAAGAATACAGCCACGCAGAAACGAACAGCTCTTGAGGCAAATTGACTCAGTGGAGTTTTTGCGCTCAACTTCAATGGGTCCAGGATTATCCTCTTCTGCCCAGAGACATTGGGAGATTGAACCTTTGGTGGATAGTTATGATTCTTCCTCTGATGAATATATTGGTTGGATACTCGCTTTATATGAGTTTGTTTGCACATCTTATATTTTGTAATGCATGGAATAAAGATTTAGACCCAGAGTCCAGAGTGGAAATCTAGACAGAATCCAACTGACAGAGTCAGGTAGTGCTAAACCTGGGGCAACAGTAATCAAGGGAAAAAAGAGAGGCCAGTAACCAACCGCTGAATCCAACTGTAGGATCAGTGACTAGAAGGCTCAAATAAATGCCTTCTTTTCTCCTCCCATTGACTGCCCCTCTGCGCCCCCCCATCCCTTCCCCCCATGGTTTTGTTTTGTTTTTAAATGTATGTGTGTCTGTGCTGGCAGTTGTTACCTCTGCATGTGTTTTATACTCAGAAATTATACTCGGAGTACTTAGCTGAGGCAGCAATGTTTACCCAAGGTCCTAGATGGGATTTGCAGCTTCTGTGGCACAGAGCCCTGTTCCTTGGAGCAGCCCTTGCTGGTGCAAGCAAGAGCCATATGTTTAACTAAATTATAGCTATAGCCTTTGTCATCCTGGGTAACCAAATTTGTTGCTCTATTTCAATTTCTTTTGCCAAATGGGAATGTTGATACTTTCATCATAGAGTTAGAATAGAGGTAAAGATTCAAGTGAAACAGCGCTCTGAATTCATAAAGTGCTGTACCGTGCCAAGTAATTTTAGTAGTAGAAGTTTGCATTTGTTAAAAAGACCACCAAATCTTAAATAAATTTGCTGTAAATGATGCATTTTGTACATAGGGGTCCTGTGAAAATGTGGATAGTGTTAAAACTCCTCTACTGGTTCAGTATGAAATACTTTCAAAAAATGAATTGATATGAGCTATATGATATATCTAAATATCTGGCTATCTGGATGTCATTTTTGGCCTATAATTCCTGGGGTTTTTTTTTTTTTTTTGCCTCCCAATAAAAATCAGAAGCTATCACCATTCCTCTTTTCAACAGCATTGATGTTATATCTCCATGTCAGATTTAAAGAAGTTTCTCTATGTCTAGGCATGAAGATGTCCCTGACTGAACATCCAGATCAAATGCAGAACAGTGAATGGTACTGAGTGGGGAGCAAAAGTTGAATTTTAGGGAAAAGAGCTATGTCCCCACAGGATATAGCAGCCAAGGGTGACTAATTTTGCCCTGAGCACCTGGCAACCCAATCTAGACCACAGGAAGCCAGCTCAACTATATTTACACAGTAATGGAGTAAATACAACACCCATTACTGATCCTGTGATGAAAGAATAACTCCAGATGTACTCAGGATGTGCTGGCATCTTCTGTACAAAAGTCTGCTTACCTGGGCTGTGTATAAAACCCATAGGATTTGATTTTCAATATGATACTTAAAATGTAAGTCTGCCATTGCCAGTGTTAAATACTGAGGGAGGGACAAGGAAACTCGTATTTTTCAGTGTAGTTTGAAAGTTCCAGCTTTGAAAGACAGCTGCTTCTGTGCATCTTTAAAGTTATTTAGCTTTTCCTTAGCTGTGTGTTATAATGATTTGGTCTGTTTGAAAAACACGCAGCAAGGGAGTGTGTTTTCAGTTCTATGATAAGCGGGATGTGCTTACCCGGAGGAATATGGGCAAATCCTTGTGTTGGTGCTGGAGGAGGTTTGCACTCAAAAAACCAGTGAAAATTGTTGGTTTAAGAGATGTTAACCCTGCTACTAACAGCAACAAAAATCAGACCTTCTTGCTCTTTGCTTGGAGCAAGGAAAAAATACGTAAGGTGAGGAAGACTTAAAGATATTGAATAATTGGTAAAGTCAAATTAGATATCGGATGCATTGGGGCTTCTGCCTATAAATGCAATGAACCATTTTTTTCCTCTCATTTGCATCATTACCATGCCAGCTGAAATAAATGATGTTCCCATTTTTAGTCTATGACATTGTAGTGATGCCATTTCACACATCTAAGTGGGAGTAGATTTTGCTTGAATAAGCCCTATTAAAAAAAATTCCTTGTTTTTGTTGTACCAATGCATGCTGTGTGTGACAGCACAGCAGGTGGCTGGATCGAGGTGAACTCTAATTAATTCAAATCAAAAAGTGAGAGACCCAGATAACAAGCTATACAATTAGCGAATTACATCAAGTGTATGCAAGTATCTACCAGCAAGTAGCTGCCTGGCCACCGGTGTCCTAGTGGTATATCCAGCCAATGCGTTATTCATGACCGCGCTGAACGCTTCTCCAAGCGGTGAACAAAAGGTTGCTGAGGGGGTCATTTCCCGTTGGTACCATTGCTGCCCGGCTGGACTCCTAGGGAGTCCTAGGGAGCCTGCTTTGGCAGGGGGGTTGGACCCGATGATCTCTTGAGGTCCCTTTCAACCCCTACGATTCTATGATTCTATGATTCTATGACTCCTTGAGCCTTTCTGTCACAGAGGGGTTCGGTGCCAACTGGGGTGACAAGCCTGGGCTTGGACCTGAGTTGCACCCATCCATGGAGTTGCGGTGACCACCCGTTTTATCAGGAAATAAACCAATGAGCAATAATAGGAAATACGATGGGTGGTCTCCTTACTTCCTTGTTCTCAGAGAGCCCTGAGCTGTGTAACGTATTTATGAATAGTGCAGCCTTACACCTACTTTTAAAAGCTGTCCTGTGAGTATTTCACTGTGCTTTTCCAAGTAGCTATAAAACATAGGAAGGGCTTAGGGGGAAAAGATTCTGCTCCCACCGTAAATCAAAAGTGAGTAGACAAAGGTCAAAATACCAAAAGCCACAAGAACATTAACACTTAGGATATAAAGATTTCCTAAGAAACTAATGCTTGCTCTTTCCCCAGATAAAGCAGACACCTTATCTTTGGGAGTTTACAAAATGGAGCCAAGCTATACAAGTAACCACTTAACTAAAGCAAGGCCTGGATCTTTTAGCAGTCTGCAGTCATTAAAGCTCTCGGAAAGCCTCCCAGGAGCCAGTATGCTTGCTTAAGTATATGCTGTAAAAGGTCCCTGAGATTTACAAGGAACTGCTCCATGCTAAGCTAGGCACCATCTGATAAACAAGCAATTTTAGCTCCAGGCTAAATGATGCTCTTTGAGGCTTTGATTTACACTGCTGCAGATGATATATTTGTAGTTCTAGGATAGGTTCTGCTGTGGACCTGCTGTGATTACTCATCCATAAACCAAGTTAGGGCTCAGATCTTCAACTAGGAGGTCAGAAAATTGTCAGTGGAGCAAGAAATGTTTGATAAGGTTTATTTAGATGCTAACCACATTAAAAAAAAATTAAATTAAGCAAACAGGGGCGAACAATTCTTAAGCTTTCTAGGGACCAAACCTGTTTTTATTTTTTCGGTAGCTTAAACTTATGTGTATTTTGAGTGAAAAAGATATGAAACTAAGTCCCAAATTGCCTTTCTGGACTAATTTTACTTTCATTAGTCTATCTTTTGAAACGAGGAATGCTCTTAGCTTAACATCTTAAAATAGAAAATACTAAGTTTATAAAATTTCTCAATGCTGTTATACTTCTCCCTAACACCTAAAAAACAGCTTGGAAAGGAACAAAACAATAGAAATCCTATAAAAATCAGAAGTTTACATTAAAAACTCAGACAGCCTTAGGAGGAAGAAAGCAAGCAAGCAGAACCTCGCACTTCAGGAAAAAGTTGCTTTCATAATTTTTTCACTGATCCAAGACCTCTGAGCCCAGTGCTGCACACTGATGGGGGCTGCCTGAAAAGTGGCGAATAAGTAGACTCAGCTGCTATTAAAATCAGGGACTTTTTACATGTTCCTCTAACTTTGCTGTCAATTCATGGACTAAAAAAAAAAAAGTAATTTTTAAGCTTGCCACTACAAATATTTGGATTTTTTTTAACCTCCAGGAAGAACATGAATCAAGCATTCCTGAAAGTAGATTAAATGCAAGAGTTTTAGTTCAGGAAAAAAAATGACCTTAAATTATTTCCTTTAAATAGAACTTTTATGCTTTGAAATACTGAAAATCTTTTCTGTACCACTGTTGATCTCACCTGATTGGTTTACCACCGTAAAAGCCTGGAAAATGGTCTTTTTTTGTTATCACAAAATCCGTATCCAGATTTTAAAAGCATATCTAAATTTTTGCTTATTTTTCTAGGTGGTTTCAAACACAAAGCTTAGACTTTTGAAAAGTGTGGATCTGAAGATTTTCAAAAGTGATTTGCTTTTGAAGCCTGGGTGGCAAAACCGGTTTTAAACACACAATTTTGTTTCACTTTTAAATCAATCGGTCATTGCCTCCTTTAAGTACTTAGTCCATGAAGCCCCCTGCTTTGGAGGTGTACCATGCCCTGAATTCTCACTGCCTTGGCTTCTTCCAAAGTTAAGCTGAATTTATATCAAAGCTTATGAAATCATTATGATTTCATAATGCAAAGAAGGCATTTTTCAAATGAGTGTATGACTGAAAGCAAATGAAACATATTGTTTCAGAAAGCCTCTGGGACCTGACAACTGCAGAAGGGGATGGTACCAGCTGTACTGGTGCTTTCCTACTGGGGAGGGGAAATATATCACAAGATGTTTTCATTTTTACCAAATACTGTGGAAAGTATTCTTGTGGTCAAGATACTCAGGTAATATAGGCCTGTGTGTGTTACATGACATCAGCTAAGTTCAGGGATGTGGCACCTCTTTATATCTTAGCGAAGGACTCTATTCAGTGCCTGGCAATTGTTAAGAACTGCAGTTGCAGTCAGATTAAGAGCAATAGCTGGATTTAAGGCTTCAATACTGTATTATAAACTACTATCTTTTCTAATTTTCTGCAACTCACCTTTTTATGATTCAAATTTAGAGTACAGTACTTTTGTTGGAATCTCGGTACAGTTGAGCCTGGCCTGTGAACTGCAGAACCAACATGTTTTTCTCCACCACCAGCTGGTAGATGCCACCCCTTGAGTAAGAAGGCAATACCCTGACTTCTGAACTGTTCACAATCTGAAAGTGAGTAATTAAATCCCGTATTTCTGCAGATATTGCATGTGATGCTAAACAAAGTGTAGTAGGAGTCTGATGATGCAGACATCTCATGGGAGGATTCTGCTTCACAAAGCTCCCTTTTAAAGTTTTAGCATCCTCAAGAAAATGACTTTTAATTGAAACTACCCAGATGCTGGGCATTGGCCACCATCCAGAAGGTGTGCTTGTATCATTCCTGGTGACATGGATGGGACTTACAGGTTTGCAAATAAATGGTCTATGCACACATATATGTTAGAGATATAATGTATGTGAAATATGATATCAGGGTTCAATTAGCAATGTAAAGGTCACTTAAAAGGAGTTTAAATTTTGAAGTAGTCGAGTGTTACTGGAGGGTTTTTTTTGTTTCAAGGTTTTACATAAAACTAAATATGATATCTGTAATGTCAGAAATGCTAGTAGAAAAATTAGCAACTTATAAACCACAACTTTTACTAGCACAATTTTTATCTATCCCTTTATTGAGAGAGACTCGGTGGGAAGAGATTTTCTAAGAGTACAGTAAGTGAGATGTGAGTTTCTATGTTAAAAAAAGGTGAAACCAGTAAAGGTTTGCTAAGATGCGCTATCACGCAGAGCAGGCTGGCGACAAGCAGTTTAATAGGGGAGGAGGTAGGTGTTCTTAGCAACCTCGCTGCCTAGTGGGGATTTTCAACCACTTTAAAGTCAGGTCTGCCCCAGTCCCTCAAGCCAGGGGACCATTGAGGCCAGCGGCAAAGGAGTCAAACCAAGCTGACAGCATCCATGCTGGAGCAGATGCAGAAATGATGGGACATACCTGTTGGCATCTTGGCTATGAGCAAACAGGCAGAGGTGAGAGCAGGTCCCAAAGGTTAAGACTCAAATTGTTGTCTTCTGGTGGGAGGAGCTCACAATGGCTCCTTCAAGTGATGAGGAGAGGTGGGAGCCCTCTGCTCCTTGCTTGTTCTCCTGCCATGAGCCTGCTAGCACGCAGGTGGGTAGATGGCAGCTTGGGCTGTGCTGTACAGTGATCAATCTCAGGTCTGACTCACTGTCCTCTCCACAGGCTGCATGGACAGGGTACCAGCAGAAATGTTTTGCACTCCCATTATAGCCATCATTGCTACTGCCAGGCTGTTTATATGTTTGGTTTGTTGCTGGTTTGGGGTTTTTTTTCCAATCACTAACAGCCTGTCCATCCAGTGCCGTAGTATTGGACTGGCAAACCAAGGGCACAGTTCAGCCCTACTCTGTTCCAGGGGTTTTCTGACCCATGGAGCCGGGTCTTTGAGATCCTCCAGTCTTGTTTCAGCTGTCAAGGTCAGATGAATGTGGAATTTGAATCCTCATGAATATCATTATGCCCCAGAATTTTCCCAAATTCTGCATTCTGGGACTTTTTCAGATCCTTTGCAAGGCTACTCATCTTGAAAAATAAAATAAATTGGTAAATCTCCATTCCAATTGCAGAAGATAGAATCTAGGCAGCTCACAAAAATGTGGAAATATGCAAAGTAAACAGATTGTTTCTGACAGTAACAACCCTGCGATTGCATAAAGCATCATCAAATTGCAACATGCACGTATTAAGCTTTGAGAACAACCGAATTCACAGTGACATATTCTCAGCTCTTGAATTCATTATCACACCTGCTCAGCCTGGAGATTTGCAGTATCGTACCTTGTTCTCAAAGGTGGCCTCCAAAGGAGCACTGTATTATCAAGGTAATCTCATCGAGGTTCAATTTTCTGAATTTCTTTGTGAGCTATACGGAGAATTGTAGCAAGGGCAGGGCAAAAGGGTGCCAAATAGAGGTAAATATATGCAAACTCTTTGGATGTTGCCATCAGGAAAAATACCCATGGCAAGTCCATAAAAGCTGCTGAAAGGAGTTTGTGAAGGGGCAACTCTGAGGAAAGTCCAGCTGAGGTGACCCATGTGCACATTCCCTCTGTGATTTATAACACTGTATCTTTATTACATAGAAGTTCTTAGGAAAAAAACCAAACCTAAAAATCAAATTCATGGGGCAAATGTTAATAACAAATCAGCAGAAAACAAGCTTTTTAAACCAAAAGAAGTAAATACTTCTGGACATAACAGCTTGGCTGTCAGCCCCTTAATAAACATGTTTTCATTCAAGTGCAAAGAAATACGTACTTCATGACAGTGCTACAGTCACGACCCTGGACAGTATGCTGGGGATTCTTTAAATCAGTGCATTAATGGATACTCTTACAGACATTTTTAATGGTCTAATATATTAACAGGCTGAAGAACTTTCAAGGATTTTTAATTGCTCTGACTTCTGTTAGTTCTACCAGATAGTCAGTCTACTACTATTTTTTACACTTCCTCTAAGAATACATATATGTACAGACCTGCATTCAGTGCCTGTCAGTAGCTGTCATTAATGTGTATGTAAGTAATTTGTAATGATTGTTTTTTCCAGAAGTAGTGATTGTTGATATGGTCGGAATGTGAGAGTTCTCTTGTAACAGTATTTATTTAAGGTCAGAACTGAGGCTTTGCTGTGATGCAATTTGTTCTTCTTAAAACAAGTATGTACTGCAGCAGGACGCAATTTACTGGGTATTTATGTCCATTTCCTTGATTTTATGTAATTGATACTTGAAGATGAGACATTTGATATGTTTATTAAAAACACTTTAAGCTGTTAAAGCGTTTTTCATTTTTCTTTGTTTGGGTTCACTCTAATGTGTTTATTTACACATTTCATTTCCTTATTTCTCACAGATGTACTGAAGTAGAGTTTGCCAATAAGAGGGCTATTTCCTTTCACGAGAGGCTCCGTGCTATTATAGTAAATGGCTGCAGCATGGCCAAGGCCAATAATGGCTGGGAACTGGCAGACATATTTCTGCGGCGTGAGATCTTTCACAGTCTTGCAGAAGCAGCTGGGCAGAGAGAAGTCACCCCGGCCGCCTCTCCGAGGGAACACTGGAGCGCAGTGCTCCCTTGCACTGCAGTAATGTGTGCCTGCAGTACAGTGTCTGACAGCAGGAACCTTCTATCATTAAATAAAACAGTCAGTGGCAAAGCACTCCCTGTTGCTTCTTCCACCCCTTCACATACTTACGTCTACGTAAAGTAACATTATGAATTCAAAATAATTACAAATGTAAAAAAAAAGAAAAACGATTGGCAGAATTTCCATCTTTATTCTGGAGAGGTGTGTTACAGTGCTATCGAGTTTCATATTTTCAGTGCAGCCATCTTGCTCAAAACTCTTTCTTTGCCCCCAACAGGGATTTAAAACCCTGTTACATTGCAGCAATACCTTTTCAATAAATATTTTGGGTAGGGTTGCCCTAAGTCTGTAACTTTACACAAAACAAAACAGTTGGAGAAGGTTGGGAATAAGGAGTTTGGGGTCAGAAAACTTCCCTTGGAGCAAGCTGTAACAAGGTGAGCTGCAAAGACATTTCATTTCTATTGTGGTCACGGGACAGCATGTCCAGAGAGCAGAACGTCCTCTTCACTATTCACACTGTGGCAGCTTACTACTCCGGTAACAGTTATTATGAATTCAGTGTTGTATCCTAGATATAATTCTGTGATAAGATATTTGCTTATTGTATTGAACAACAGAACCTCACTGTTCAAAAGGAGAACTTCAAGAGAGCAGCAAACTCTTCCTGTTAGCTAAAGAAAGTACATCACTGAAGAGAAGATGCCAACCAGATGATTGCCACTACTAACCCAGCAGTCTGCCCTGATAGTTTTTTTTTTTAAACTTGGCAAGCAAATCAAATCATTTGTGGCAAATACAGGTTTTCATACCTGCCCTCTATTTAGAATGCTGGTCTGGGCTTTTTTTTTTCTTTCTTCTTTTTTTCTATAAAGCCAGTATCTCTATCTTCAGTCACAAAAAGAGGGAACCAGTACACATACAGAAAACTTTCTCTTTAGTTCCACACTATAAGAAAACATACCTGCCTCTACATCAGCCCGTGCCAGTGTCAAGATGTAAATTTGGACCACGTTGTTAAATAGGTCTGTACTTTGTATTTCACAGGGGTAGAGCAACACTACATTAGGGAGATGTATTCTCTCTTTCCTCTTCCCTTGCTATCACTTCAGCCTCCCAGTCCAGTCTGATAGCTGGAACACTTCAGATTCTTATCAAGGCTGGTGTTTATGCCTCAGGATTGTGGCAAGACTAGGAGTGCTGCACTACTGCAAGGGGCCCTCATGAAACTTCCAGCTGCAAAGTCAGCTTTGAAGAGGTAGCTGTCCTCTGCTGATGTGATCTTCACTGCAACCCAAAGACTCCCAACAGCTTCTAGAAGAAAAATCTTCTTAAGCACAGGTCCTGCCTAGTTGCAGCTCATTATCACATACTACTGTTTATCACCTCTTCTAACCATTAATATAAATAATGGTGAATAAATATATCCAGATATATTTCAGTAAGTACCAAGGAGTATAACCAATCTGTTCTCCTAATTTTACATTATATATCTCCAAGTCTGTCTGGCAATAAATATATTTTACCACAAATGTGTCTGATACTTGTGTATTGAGATACATTTCCAGATAATTGTGTAAGAAAACTGTTTGGATACCCACAGGCAAATGGGACTAGCATTTATTACAGCGTTTCTATTCCTATTAGAATTCAAGAGGCTTTTTTTCATCGCATTCAGTGGTCTCATGGGGTCTGCAGTGAACAGTTTAAGTCCTTGATTTAAATGATTATCAGCAATAATTGCATTTCTAAAGCAATAACACTTCAGTAAATAGACAAAGACTTACTCAAAGAGGATACAGCACAATCTGGGCTATATTTCAAGACTATTTCTTCCCATAGAAATGCTTCTTTAGACTCCCGGCCAACACTGACCTCATATTACTAAAGGTACCCTATAGTGTAACAAAGTTAAATTTGCTATTCAGCCCCCTTTAGCATTACTTGGAAGCAAACATACAGCTATACACCTTCATCCAAGCTCTGTTGTACTGAGCAAGTTGCTCATCTCCACCAAGGTGGGTGGCACAGCTCCTAACACACCTGGTGCTAACCAAAGCCCTCAGCATCATGGCAGAGGCTGCAACAGCCCCAGCTGCAGGCAGGTCGGCTCTGCAGCCCTGAGGGGAGGCGGGGGAGGAGCTGATGGAGCCCGAGTGGCTGGAGCCAGAGTGGCTGGAGCAGGTGCATTGGATTACTCTGATTCAGAGCCATATAAATGGCCAGGGAGGGGAGAGGGTAGCTGGTTTGCTTGGGTTTGGTGTGGTGTTGCTCTGGGTGTGCTGGGACTGTGTCTCTGAGCTGGTTTCCAGGTACTTGATTAAGATTTCCACTTTGACTCTTTTTTTCATGGGTTTTCTATGGTGGCAGCTGGGAGGGGTGCTTTGCTAAAGACTTTTGGTTTTTTGGGGGATTCTGCTTTAATCCCTGTAGGGTTTGAGAAAGCTGTGCCTCTTCTGGAGCTGTTGCAGTAAGAGTAGGAATCAGGAGATGTCTTGCTTTGTTTTCTGTCTTGAGCACCTTGTAACAGTTATTTTGAGGTGTGTTTTTTGATGTTGGTTGGGTGCTGCTGGGTTGTACTGACTGCAGTGCTGCTGGGGAGTTATGTAATCCAGCTGTCCTCTGCCCAGGGAGTGAAAAACTGAATCAAACCCACATTTCTGTTTGGTTCTGTGTAATCCTGTTGTGATTCTGTTACTCTCTGTGTGGAGACCAGCATGTAAGGCATTGTTCTTGTGCAAAGAAGTTAGGATGTGGTTAGACTGCCAAAGGCCAATAGAGAAATGTCTGCAGCTGTATGAAATGAGACTCCCTCTGAGGAAGCAAACAGCTGTTCTAGATAGTGGTCATCATAAAAGAAGTCCCACCTGTTTTCTTAATAGTTTAAGTCCACTGGCTGTTTTAGGTCCACTTCTAATTAACTGGGACCAGAACTGTCCCTCTGCAGCTATGTCTGTGTTGAATTATCTGGCTGCTCTGTAGCTGCCTGCTGATGTGCCTATGCCATATGCTGCAGATAAAGGAAGCTGCAGTTTGTCTTGATGAAGCTTCATGTAGTTTTGTGCAGTAGGTAAAGTCTGCTGCAGGTCACGGTTGCTTTTTCTACCTTTGCTTTAAGTCTAGACTTAATTAACTACTTGAGTAACTGGCTGCTGGTTGTTACAATGGGGACAATTCCCTGAGCAGGTGAGGTCTATGTCTTGTCTCTGTGTAGCTCTTATGCAGAGAGTGAAAGGCTGGTGTGTCCTTTCTTTTCCTGCTCTGGTGTGCTGATGTTACTTGGCTTATTTATTTATTTTTTAACATGCAGCAGGCAGAGTCATGAAGAAGGAAAATGAGAAGTGCCTTTGTTGGGTGACATAAAACTTACATCTGGTTACCAGGATAAACGAATGTGGTGAGTAACATATTCTGAATTCTTCTACCTTGTATTTACTGAGACTTTCTGCAGTAAAGTATACAAAAATAAGTCAAATATATTATATCTGCCAGTCATGAATGCATAATTAAAAATATACTGTCTCAAGGAAACTCTTCTGATGTTTATTATTTGCTGACTATAAATATTTATGTTCATGTTCTTTTAAAAAACAAAGGCAAAGTTGAAACTGCCATACTGCAAAGGCATTTGATTTCATCAGTAAAAACAAATTGGCCCTTTCGAATGGGAAAAAACTTGAAGAAAATGGAGAAGGTAGCAGAGGGGAAAATATGCAGGCAATAAAAAGCTAGGTAGGAAAAGAAAATGAACTGAATGGGAAAGGAGAAAGAAATGAACAGAAATGGCCTTGAAAAGGACATTTATAGGGTAGCCACAGGCAATCAGACCTTTAAAGAACAGATGAAAAAGTAGGAATTAAAAAAAGAAGAGCTGTGGTCACTTTTCTCCTACTCCTGTCCAGGCATGGGAGCTCTGCAGGCCACAGGCTGTGATCAAAGAGAGGTGGCCTGACTGTCCCATTGCCTGTCTCTGCACCTCTCCTCTGCGCGGTCTTGCTGTCCTCACCAGCTGCTCCTGGTGCTTCCATCATGCTTGTATGAATGTCTGCAGGACATATGGGCTAGTGGCAGCAACTGGCAAAGCACCAGCTCTTTCCTTCCTCTGTGGTTCAGAAGTTGTAAAGAGTGAATAAAAGTCAGAAGGAGAATGAAAGCCAGAGGTGTCTTAACTGTTGCTATAAACAGGGAATTATGATATGTTTGCAAGGGTTTGGATTTTTCCCATAGTAAACTTGGATGGTAGAAATGAAAAACTGTGGCTGGGCTCTGCTCTCCTTGAGGCGGGCTAAAGTTGGGGTATGGAAAGGCTTTCTGAACCTGCTCTGCACTGCCTGGCTGGTGGGAATCATTTCTGCCTGGAGTGTTTGGGTTTTTAGTTGAAATAGCAGAGAGTTGTGCAATGTGCATCTAAAGCAGACATTTTCTTCTCACTGATTGACACATGTTAAAGTGGAGATAGGCAAACATGAGAAGGTGATATTTATAGAGCATCTAGGGAAACTGGATGAATTTCTATTGAAAATAATGGATGTTGTGCAAGGCTGAGTGCAGCCTTATTTTGACCTTTGCTCCTATGTTATTACCTTGCTATGTTTGACAGGAGAGTAAAATGACTTGGCTATGGAAACAGTAGGAAGGAAAACTGATTAGAAAGCAGGTAAGTGCAAGGATTTGCATTTGAAATTGGGAAAATGCTTACTGCAACTTTGGAATACATTTTTGGGGGGAGGGAAGAAGTGGATTTAATTGCTGTTTATAGTTAGCTTTCATTGGTTTGATGATCCTGGCAGCACTTGGCTTGCTCAATAGTAGGAAGACAGGTTACTGTTTCATGTTCTTGTTTTAATGAATCTCAGAAGAGGCTTAAATAATGTGTAGAAAGGAGTTTCAGTCTTGGGCTCTACTATGGGAGTCTCGGAAGAAATAGGATCAAGTCCTTAGTGTGAATCTGAGTGATGCACAGTTTTTAAATGGAAGAGGTCTCAGTTCCCCATTCCTTGCTTTTCATGGAAAGGTTTATCAACCAGTGATATCTCAAACTCTGTGCTCCTTTCCCATTAATTCAACTCCTAGCAAAGTCAGCAGAAGTTTTGATATTGCTTACAAAGTTCAAAATTGACCCATAGGCCTCATTTCCAGTAGATTATATTCCATTTTCAGTCAGCTTTTGGGTGATGCTGCCTGAAGCCCTTTAGGTGTTTATGCATACATACTTTTTGCATCCAAAGTTTTTTGCTGTCTTGAAGAGCAATGTAGAGAAGCTATGGAAGAGGAGGCCCATATTGTATGCATGAGAAAGATGTGGTGGGGTGTATGGCTCTTTGTAATGAAGAGGTTCAAGCTGGATGCTTCACAGGTAGATAACAGGTTGTAGAACCAGGATGCAACAGAAGTTGTTATGCCCCCATCTTGGGCCCTGCTGGAAACTGGGAGTCATTCCTGTAGCTAATTTTACTGTGACTGATGTAACTAACAGTAATTACTAACACTGAACTGAGGTTAATGTTCCAAAACTCTTGCAGTTCCAAGTACCTGGAGGTAGCCCTGTGAGGGTATTGGTGGAATAAAGGATGGGCTCCTTTTTATGTATTTGATGTTAGATTAATCCAGAAGAGTTTTAGGTTTTATCAAGTACTACTTAAACAGTAGTAGACATTATTTTTTACCTTGAAGTTGAACAACCACTGAAAGACTGTGAATGTGTATTGGAAATCAGCTTGTTTAACTTCTAGGTGACAGTTGAAACTTTTTGTCATAGAGCTGAAAGTCTTGGAGATTAAGAATGCATGACTTGAGTGAAGATTTAAATAGACAATTTTCTTTGCAACATCGTGTAGAACTTTTTCCAGTTTTAAATAGATGTGCTTTAAGCAGCTGCAGGCCAGTCATGTGCTATGATTCAACATATTTTAGTGAGTTGTAATGTAATATATAATCAGTCATGTTTCAGATTAATGGTGTGATTAAATTAGGAAAAATGTGTATACGTTGCTCTTTAAACTATTTTACAATAGCAGTGTGCAGTAATGAACCAAGTTAGTCTCTTTTATTACCTGCCTTATTAGAGTAATAATGTGCAGATCTTGTTTTGCAGGAAGGTTGCAAACACTTTTTGACATGTAAATTCACTCATGTTCTGCATGCTTCTATTGATTTTTACAAAAGAGAATTGGTTTATTTGACCTACTTTACTTTGATTTTTTTTCCAAGAAAATCGATATAATAAAGTAATTCTTTCCTGCTATCCTCTTCTTCACTAAGCTCTTCTGAGAACAGGCAGAAAATGTCTTCCCTTCAATTATTTCAGACTTGTTTGCATTAAATCCTTTCAAAGGGACCCACATAAATGTGCTACTTTAATAAGGATGTCTCCCTGTGATATAAGCTAAATAAAATTTTACATTTAAGGTGAGTAAGAACCAGTTATGGAGAAAATTGTTCAATATATGTTCCATCCTAATTTTCTTTTCCATGCAAAACCTCCAGCTCTAAAGTAGGATAGGAGTTTGCCAATATGGTATGCATAATTCATGCTTTTGGCCTTCTGTCTGCCCTTCTTTTTCTGGAATCCTACATATTTAGATTAGGTAAAATTATTCTTGCTGCCTATCAATACAGTTTGTTTTCAAGCAATATAATGCAGCACATAGCATAGACTACTTAGAGCAAAGTACCAGCCTTGGTTCTGCATGACAGATCCCGACTTCAGCATTACCTCTGAGTCCTGTACATTTAGGAAGATTAGAATAACAGGGCTCTGAACAGAATGTCCCTCTGATATTGTAGTAACTCATCTCATTTTTAACAGAGGTTTAGATGACTTATAGTATAGCTATTCTAGAAATTTTGCCAACTGATAGCTTTGATTAAAGTTGACTTTAGCTAGTTGTTGCTTATTACTGATTAAAAATAATCTGCTGGTGCTATGGCTCAGGTACGGTTTCCCAGGGTCAAAAGCTATTTTCTGCTCCTGAGCAGGAGCCCTGCTTGTGCTTTGCCTGGAGGAAGAGACTGAGGTTACTGTGCTGTAAAGGAGGGACTCTCCTACCTCTGGCTGCATTTTGGCTGCCAGTAAGGACCGTTACAGCTGGGGTTAGTGAGACAACTGGAGTGTCTCTTTGAAGAGCAAGGTGTTTTGTCCCACAGGGTGTATGGGTCTCATTTGGGAAGTCTGCCTCTGTACCAATCCAGAACTGATGTAATTATGACTTTCTAGAAACAATGGGATGCTTGTTGAACCACCCTGACAACATTAAGGAGTGTTTCAGTTTTACTTCAGCGGCAGCAATTCGGTATCCGTGACTGGGCTGCACTGTATTCTGACACTCCTTGCACATGGTCTGGTCCAGAGCCCATTGTACAAGATCTGAGTCTGTGCTGTTATGTAATACCATTACTGTAACATCTTTAAGTGTCGCTTTGAGATTTCTTCACAAAGCATCATTTTAATCCTGTAATACTTTGAGGCAATAGTTTAGACCAATGTGCCTTTCCTGAGCTAATGAAAGTTGAGCAGGTTAAATATGATCTGCTGTCTAAGAGGCATTAACAAATGTCTACAAAACAGCATGCTTGGTTTTGGTACTCTGTTACCTGGAATCAAAATTGGCAAAAAATGTCTCTGACATCAAGAGGGTATTATTGCTTCAATAATAAAAGCTTGTAAAGAGATCAAAGTAAACAATGGGCTCCTGGCTTTGGGAATTTAAATGCTGATGTTCATTTTGGCTTCAGCTGGTAATAATATTGTTCCACCTTTCAGCAAATTTAGAAGTTGAATGCATTTTGTGAAAAACTACTATTGTTTCTACTTTAAGATTTTAAAAACTAAACTATTTACCTTTGTGTATAACTTTCAATAGTTCATTAAATGAATTGAATAGAAATCCCCATGTAATACTATCAATTTGGAATTTAAACATAAAAATGAAGTCCTCCCAGTCAAGAAATGAAAAACGGACTCATTAAGTTCCTTTAGGTTGGTCTTTTCTGGGTCTTTCAGATGCTTTTTCGACACCCTAGAAGGAAAGGAAGCCATCCAGAGGGATCTTGACAGGCTGGAAAGATGGGCCCGGGTGAACCTAATGAGGTTCAACACTGCCAAGTGTAAGGTGCTGCACTTGGGTTGGAAGAATCCCAGACATGGATACAGACTGGGAGAATAGCTCCTGGAGAGCAGCCCTGCTGAGAAGGACCTGGGTGTCATGGTGGATGAGAAACTTAACATGAGCCAGCAGTGTGCTCTTGTAGCTCGGAAGACCAATGGTATCCTGGGCTCCATTAGAAGAGGGGTGGCCAGCAGGGACAGGGAGGGGATTGTCCCTCTCTACTCTGCGCTCGTGAGGCCCCATCTGGAGTACTGTGTCCAGATCTGGGGCCCCCAATACAAGAAAGATGTGGAACTGCTGGAGAGGGTTCAGAGGGCAGCCATGAGGATGATTAGAGGGCTGGAGCACCTGCCCTACAAAGAGAGGCTGAGGGAGCTGGGCTTGTTCAGCCTGGAGAATAGAAGGCTGTGGGGGGACCTCATTGCAGCCTTCCAGTCCCTGAAGGGAACTTATAAGCAGGAGGAGATTCAACTTTTTAAAAGAGCAGATAATGGCAGGACAAGGGGGAATGGATTAAAACTAAAGGAAGGAAGGTTTAGATTAGATATTAGGGGCAAGTATTTTACAGAAGGAGTGGTGAGGTGCTGGAACAGGCTGCCCAGAGAAGTAGTGGATGCCCCGTCCCTGGAAGTGTTCAAGGCCAGGTTGGATGGGGCCCTGGGCAACCTTGTGTAGATCCAGGCCTGGAGGTTGGTGGCCCTGCCTGTGGCATGGGGGTTGGAGCTCTATGATCCTTGGGGTCCCTTCCAACCCAGATCATTCTATGATTCTTTTTGGGGTCAGTTTTTCACCCTTCAAGAAAGTTAGAATGTTTCAAGCTATAACAACTAAGTTAAACTTATCACAAAACTTTTCCATGTTGGAGCTTTAGGAAAAACACTAGACTACTCATGCAACTGAATGTGTGAAGCCCTGCTTTAGAGTGAATAATTCAGACTCTTACAGTAGAGTGGGAAGCTGCTGGCTCTGCTGCCTGCCTACAATATCTGCTTGAGGCTCTGGGGCTGAGCTTCACAGCTGGAAATGAGTCTCTGAGCAGATTCACCTACAAGGTGGAGTAAGGTGTTCTTCCAAATGTTTTTCCAGATGTTTCATAGTTCATCTCTTGTTCAAATTTATAGCTACAGAAAGTTAAAATCAAGGAGTATTCCTGCACTTATAAACCAAAACTTTCTTCATGTGTCCAGACACTGTAGCTGTTATGAGCTTCAGGTGCTGCAGTCTAGGGCTGGAAAATGGCTGTGGGGAGACCTTGTGCTCTTAAATGTGGAATTTCCCTTCATCCTTCTGAAAATACTTACTAAAAGACAGGAATTGGTCCCTGATGGTTAATTCACTGTCACAGAAAATACAAGTCCATCCTTCCCCAACAGTGTTTATTTACCCATACCATTACACAGAAGGTGAATGCCACTTCCCCCAAAGGTCTGCTGCTTCACTATAGATCCAAAGTCTATGAATATGTAGCTGAAATTCCTATGCATGAATGCAGTTGGATGTTCTGTTTGCAGTTACCTAACTGTCGCAGAAAGTGCAGTAATTGTTTAGCACTGGAACTGCATCATCTCTTTTGATGTGTTAAGCATTGCTGCTATTTTAGTTGCAAAGTCCAAGTTCCTGATGTTACCCTTAACTATGTAACCATTCCCTACCGAGGTCAGGGTTTGTGGCCATCAACTTGTGGACTCTGAATTCTGTGAGCTGGCTGGTGCCTCTTACCCCCATACGCTGAATAACTCAAGTCCCATTTCCTTGCATGTAAGGTATTTTTTCTAATGAAAGCTTTTTTCCCCATCAAAGATAGACATGCAGTAGGCAGGGAGAAGCTCAAATATGTAAAATATCCTGTTTGTACAGCTCTTCTCTGAGAGGCACCTCATAGATGCCTTCATTGTACATGTCTCTAGTAAATACAGCCAGAGTACCACTGAGAAGAGGCAAAAAGTGTTAGGTGATTAAATCATGGTGAGTGCATGCTGCAAAGTTTCTAATAAGCATGATTCCTTGCTGACATTGTAGTGTGAAATATTGAAATGTAGACTTTTCCATGATTCTGTGTTTTCAACAAGATCTTCATAAGTATTTCAGTCTTTCACCTCCAGCATTATACCTCTAAAGGGAAAGCAAAATAGGTACATCAGGTGAGGTTTAAAAAGGGGAAGAGAAATGTTTGGGTTTGTGTGGGAGCAGTCTGAGGCTGTGTAAATCCTTACTCCACTTACACAAAGATGAGTGTATGGGAAAAGCTCTTGGCAGTAGGAGGGGAAGAGAGAGGAAGAGCTGGGGCAGTGTGTATGTGTGCAGGTGTGCCTCTGCAGTGCAAGTTAACATTTACTTTATCTTGGAAAACCTTTTGTTTAATGATCCCAAACTACACATTTGAATGCCACAGCAGTGTAAAAAGAAGCCATCAACACTATTCTAATAAAAGCAAATATATTTTTATTTAAGAAACAAAAATGCTAGAAGGGTCGGTTCCTTGCTCTGTAGCACTTCGAGCTTTTAATAAACCACTTCCCAGTGACGCTGTAATCTGCCTTTAGTTGCTGATGATAAGTATCTGATGTGGCAGGCTCAAGTGGCTTATCAGACTGTGAAAGTGATTGTGTGAATGGCACTGAGGAGCTTAGCACACACTCTGCATGTGAAGCAGCTCATGTGATTTTAAAATAATTCTGCATTTGTTGTAATTGTGTTACAAGATAACTCTGTTTAACTGTGCAATTTCCCTCTAAACTGGTTTTTGAAATGATTGAAATCAAAACATATTATAGTTCTGTGTTCACTCTGGCTTTGGGCAGTCCTGATAAACACGTACCACTATGTGGCCATTTTCATTAAAAATTGAGTAGATAACCCATTCATAACCTCTCAGATAGACGTGCTAGAGATGCTAGGCCTGTTGTGGGCTTTAGCTATCTCACTAGTGCTATTTCTATAGCTAGAATTGAGCTGGAAAGTGCCCAGCACAGTGCAAACACTGCAAAACTGCTTTTTATTAATGCCTCAGGCAGTTTGGTCAAAATTGGTAGGCTGTTGAAGAAACCTAGTGTCTAAAAGCTTTCTGAATCTTTTGCAACAACCCTTATCTTAATTTCCCTTTATCTTTCTGCTTCCCCTCTACTTCTTTCACGTTATTCTTCTTTTCTTGGTGCTGTTCATGAAGCTGCAGCCTCCCTACAGTGGTGGCAGGTTCTGCACCTTGGTCTGCTACCTTTGGTATCTCTCAGTTTGCATGATCATAACTTGTCCCTCAGCAAGCCTCTATTTCTCTACCTTCATTAATGCTACATTCATAACTTCTCAGTCCTGAATCTGTAACCAAAACTGGATTGTGTGTACTGCTGCTTTAAAAAAGTTTCAAGTAAGTGTGTCCAAAATGTGTGAAGTGTGTTGGTGAGGCTTGTTGGCAGCTTCATATGCAGCATGCATAGCATCTACAGATGATTATTACTGACCCAAATATAATTACAAAATGGGTTTGAGAGTCAGAGACGTGTATGTTTCCATCCATCTCTTGGTATATACCCATGGACCTCACTGCATTGGTGCTTGGGGAGGTTTTCAAAAGCCTTTCTCCTTGTAGGCTTTCTCCTTACATCTCTAGGACTGTCACCTTGCTTGTTCCTGGGCCACCTCTCTTCCACACTTTTTGTGTGTAAGTGTTGCCATCCTTCCAGTTAAATGCCTTGGACTCAGTGTGAGGTGGCAGCTGGACACTTTCTAAGCATTCATCTTGTGTTAAGAGGTGGGTTGTCCATCAGAGACCAGATCTCTGGGTCCCAGTAGGAGATTTTTTTTTTTGCACTGGGTCATCTCAAACAGCTGCTGGGGCTGCTGTAGATGGAGTGAGCAGAAACCTGGCTGCTTCTGGTGCTAGTCTGGGTTATAAACTGTGCTTGACAGGTGGACTTTGTTGATGACTGTTTTGACTCTGTGTTGTGCTGCTTGCAAGGATTTTTATTTCTCTCCAAGTATTTTATTCTGCACTTCTTGAGTTCAGCAGCATGTCTCTTTACATAGAAATCACTGTCATAAATTATGACATGTGCTTGCTGAATTTAGGACTTTGTAAAGGCAATAATCCTAAGTATGAATAAAAATTCAGCACTCTAGGCAGTAATAGAAGCAATTCTTATAGTCCTTATACACTGTAGCATTTTTAAAGGTTAAAAAAAATTTTGGTATCAGTTTGCCTCTAAATGTCTTCTGAATGATAGTCTTCTTCAACTGATTGCTTCTTTGACATACAAATGACATCCTGTGTTGCACAGTCATAATTTAAGATATGAAATGTGTTGCAAAGAAAAGAATGGAAATTGGGTTTGGAGTTAAATATATAGCTCTTAAGACAAAATTAGCAAGGAATAATGCATACATTTCTAGTCTTTATATTTACTTAGTACATACACAGGCTAGGAATGAATATATTATATCATGATGTATATGTTCACATACATAAATTGGAAACCATAAATATTTGGTAGTCATTTCATATGTAGAGTGCCTACTTTCAGTCAGCAAGAATGTGGTATAGAAAAAAAGTATTCAATTTAACCTTAAAGACTAAGACTGTCTTGGATTTCACTGAAAGTAGTGGGGATAGCCCCTGATGAATTTGAATAACAAGTTCCTCAGTTATGCCTGTTGTCTTCACTTACCTAGAAATCTGTTTGCCAACTCTATAGTATAAATATTTGTAGGCTTAGCAATATTGGGTGGTGATGTGTTTTAAATACAAAGTATTTACACTGGAACTTTGGTTGGTATATCTGGAATTAAAGGACTATGTATCTTTTTGTTTCTAAACTCTCTTGCAGAAGAAGTGTCATCAACAAACTGTTGTGGGCAACCAAAGTGCTGTGGAACAATATAAGCTTTTGCAAAAACTGGGAGGGTTTTGCAAATACACTGTATCAGCCTATATTGTGCCTCTTCCATGTAGACCAGGCTTTTGGAATCAATGCCATTGAGTGAAGGGTTATTGGATTATAGATCCCTAGGAGTAGCTCAGCTGGTGCACACCGGGGGGGGGGGGGGGTGGTGTGGCTTGGGTGGCAGTTCTGTGACACAAAACACAATTGGGAGTTTGAATGGAAGGACCTGGGCAGTTTTAGAGTGCTGCTGGGGAGGGAGCAGACCCATCTGCTGAGGAGCAAAAAGGAAGAGGCTGTTCCTCTCCTCTGCATGTTGTGCCAAGGAGCTCTCAGTTTTGGAGTAGCTGGGGCATTTGGCATCTGAAGAAGTAGTTCCAAGCATTCATCCCTTATTTTCCCTTCTGGTCTCCACCCCCGCTTGCCCTGAGCTACAAATGACTTCTTTATGAAAAGCAATTATAGGACTTGTGTGTTCATGCAAAATATGGCTGCCAGATTTGTGCGTCTTCAGTTCCATGTGCTTGTTTATTTTAATGCTTCTGTATGAAGGGTGAAAGGACTTGGGTTTATATTCTTGGTATCCATTTTTATCTACAAGGTATTACTGTTCAATCCTTCTTGCCTGCTCTGCTGCTGGTCTCTATGCCTCTGAAGGTTCAAAAGTGACTGTGATTTAACAGCCCTTTTTCTCAATCTTTTTACTTTCAGTAGGTTACCCACAGGCACTGTAGGAGCAATCTGTGAGCTCCAGGAGTGATAAAGAGAGCAAAAAGCTATTCTTGGAGATGTTCTTGCTTTTCTTGATCTACCTTGTCTTTTTGCCTATAGTCTTTTGTCTGTAGTTATTAATTATAGTCAGGGCAACATTTTCAATGATTAATTGACTATGCTTAAAACAATAAGGCTGCTTAATAAGCAAAACACAGTGCAAACTTCTGTTTTTGTGAGCCCTTCTTTGGTAAGAAAGCTCCTATGCATGCCAGCAATTTTGGTGCTTTAAAATAATGGGGGGAAAAGTTTTTCATAGCTATGTGCTGTTTAGACTAATAAACCACTTGCTTTCAAGATGTCTCTGCTCCTGTATTGACACATTTCTTGCTTTAAATCTTGATCAAAACTGAAACTTATTGGTGCTCTTTAAACAGAAAGTGGGCAAACCCATTAAAAATATTGGACTTAGTACTGCTGGCAGAAGGAGTCATGAGTTACAGGTTTGTGTGACAGTAGGGTTCACAGGACCCTAGCAAGGAATGATAAAGTTCAGATGAAAGGAGATGTGAACAAGTAGACTCAGTTCTTAATTTCACCCTGGGATTGAGTTCAAGCTACTCAATTAGTGTGCAATCCCCAGTGTCTGTCCATCTCCAAGTTGTGGTGTTCTCCAGGGACTTTTTGGATACTGCTGATGTTCCCTGCCTGAGAGACTAACCATATTCTTACAATGACTTATGCCAGTCTTTGACTTCTCCAGTGTCTAAATATACCATCAAGATATTGTCAGTGTTTTCATGACACCGTGCAAAGGCTTTGCAAACCCATTCACTGACGGGTACAATTAAATAGCCTGCAGGTGGTGCTGGCTTAAACTGAAGCCTGGCCGGGTGAACCAAGCCACTGTAGTATCACTGTTTCTGTGCCACAGTCTCCTCCCCTGCCACCTCCTTCCTGCTTCCATATGGTAGACCAAAAGCATAAATATCTCTTGCTAGCCAACGGGAGACTACGTTGCCTAAAGGATTATGATGTTCCTCACTCTTGCCAGAATGAAATACTTTGAATAGGTGTCATGTGTATCTGTAGTGTACTTTCTATCAGAATGCTACTTGGTCTTTTTTTAATGTTTAAATTTCTTTCAGCTCTTTCATCTCCTTTATCTGTTTTCCCCTGCATAATTTATTTCACAATCTTTCTGCTACTTCCATGTCTCCTGCCTGGAATGTAAATATAATAATACTTAAATATGACATTGTAAATACTTGAAAACAGGCAAAACAAGTTCTGCCCTCTTCCCTTCTAATGCTGTAACTCCTTGTGGTGATGCTGCTTCCATTAAAGAAGCAGTCTTGATGACAGTGTGTCCCTGCCTCTGTCACTTGGCCCATCTTGCACCACTGTTTTTCTTCTAATTTTTTGGAAGGGCCTAAGCTAAAAGAGCTAGTAGCTGCAGGAAAGTATGAGGTTTTGTATTGATAGAGATATTTAAAGTGTTTTCAACACAGTTGTTAGTAGGCATTATGCCACTTATTCTGAGATTTGCTTGTAAGCCTGTATGTCATCTATAATGGCTCTCTTTATAATATGGAAAACGAAGGCACTAAGCATCTTGCATATTGCCTGACCTATATCTTTCTCCACTAATGGAGCTGACAGCTCTCTCCCAGGAATGCGACAGGGACATTATTTGTTTTCTTGAGTGCTTCTTGTAGCTTCTCAGGATCTCATCTTACAGCTCTGCAAACACTAAACAGAACGACAGCCTCATTGCATGCTTTAGAAGTGTAATCAAAGATTAAACCAATCCAACTTAACACACTTTCATGGCCTCTAGTGGAGCAGAGCCTCCTTGGGAAGCCTAGGAGTACAATTCCTCCCATAATAAGAGCAGAACTTTACTGCTGGCTGACAGGTGCAAGTGCTTCCATGGGTCTCTAACCATAACCCAGACAACTCTCCTAAATACAGCAAGGAAGAAAAATTGGTGAATGTGCTGTTTTAAGATTATTGCAGTCATGTGGTTTGAATGTAAGAAGGTAAAACCCCTGATTTTGATCAATTGAATTTGATCCTTTACTGAACCACCTAATTCTACTGATTTACTGGACAGCTGCATGAATACAACAGCAAACATTTACATCCTCTTCCACGGGCAGGAGAAAACTTCTGTGGAGTTATCAATGATAAATAAATGATAAAAATAAATGAGAAATTGTATTCCCAGGCAGTAATTCCACCACTCACCCTGGATTGTTTCTGGCATCATTTATGTCTGGTTCCTGAAACAAATCAACATGTAGGGAACAAGAAAACATACTCTTGCAGCTGTGTCATCAGCTTTCTGGATGTAAACTTCCAGGTAATCTGTAATATATTGTACATGACACTGCTTATCAATAAAATTGACTTAAGCATCTTAAATCAAGCCCACAATTAGACTACAATTGGCATTGCTAATATATGTTAGTAATAGGATGGAAACCTCATTTTGTGAAACAATAATGATTTGTACTAGTTTACAAATTAAACTTTTAGAGTGTTATAATGGCCTACTAATGTACTGTTGTTAATGCCTAAAGCAAGCCAAGTTAATCTATTGTCAGGCAATAAAGCTCTTGAAAACAAATTGTGACAATAAATCAGTTTTGTAAGCTGTTTTAGTTAAAGCCAGAGGATAGATCCTTAGAAAAGGATCTGAGGGAATCTCACTTCAAGCACCTTAAAGATATGACTTACAGGATAGCAATGAGCTCAACGCTGCCATTGAGGATCAGCCTGTGGCTGAGCATACTGCAAAGAAGTGACCTGACTAGAACTTTTTGGAAGATCTGTATATCATGGAAAACTTACTTTTAGGGAAAGCAGTATACAAATTCCAAACTCTATAAATGCTGAAATGTTTTTGCTGATCTTGTGTGGTGATTGCCATCAGGTATTTTGGGAAGAGGATTAAATATATTCAATGAATGAAATATTTCATTATAAAAATATATATAAGGAGCCCCTTTTGTTAGGTGTTCAGCAGAAAACTGCCACTAGTATTTAATATTGTTTCACTCCCAAGGAGCACATTTCTAACAGAGGGAAGGTTTTTGATCCAAAACTGACCCTGGGGTTTTTAATCTGGAAGTCATGTAAAAGACTCGTCCAGGTTAAACAAAACTTTCTTGCTCTAGTAAGGAAACTGGAGACTGGGGGCTGAGGGCTGGACACTAGGCTGTTTGGACAGGCCATGGGCAGAAACTTGTCTTTTGCTAGAGCAAAAACTGTTAAATGGCAAAGAGGAATGACTTCTGGTGTGTCAAAGCCATTAGGTGAATTTGACAGTTTCTAAACGGGAGGGTATGCTGTCACTTACCCCTTTGCTGCTTTCAAAGGAACAAGAATTCGTGCTCAGTATCTGTGAGTAAGAAGGTTACTACTGAGAACCCCTCCCCCTTTGTCATGCCTTTCAATGAAAGCAATCTTGCAAAGCATGTTTTCCAAAGAATAAGGCAAAAAAAGGTGTATTGCTGAGTTTCAAAATAAAGAAAGTCTTAGAATCGTGGTGATGGTCTGGCTATATTTAAATGTGTGAACTCTACAAGTCTGTCTGTATCAGTTGGAAACACTTTGTTTTTTCGGGTTTTTCAACCATGAAAATTAATGTTTCCTATTTTCAACAAAAATTGCCATCACCTTTGATACTAGTGTATTTTCTTAATAAAAGTCAGATGTAAAATAAAACCCATTCAAAACAAAACTTTGGACATTACATTTATGTTTTTCCCAAATATTTTTTGCATTTTAATAATCTTTGCAATGTTTGAAAGTGATAGTATTCCACTGTAGTGTATTCAATAGCACTTGCACCCTCACCAGAACAATCCTCAGCAAGTAATATATATATGATACAAGTAACTTAATTTTAAGCTTTCTTTTATAGAGTCTTGAAAAGAGAAATTACTTTTTCAAAAAGACAAGTAATTAATCTGGTTGGCTGTATGTAGACAATGCCAAATGTTTAAAAATACTAATTTTCAGCCGATATAACATTATGATGCAAGGAGAATAAACTTTCACTGCAACTGCTCAGTATCATGGATTTATTTAATAATTTCCTTCTGCTACAGTTACATTTACTTCTGCTATAACAACTTTGTTGTTCTATATTCATGTTATACCTTCCACTGAAGGATGGTCAAAAAACCCCCTGTAGTGAATTAATACCAGCTTTTTGGATTTCTGCATCCTATCATAGCTAACCAGATGATATGTCTGTGTACTAAAACTCCCCAGGGAGAGGAGTTTTATGATTTTATTGAAACAAATGGGATTTATTTTTGCTATTTAAATTGCACCCTGAATACTAGCAAAAAATCTTCCAAATTTTTTTCTTAACCCTGTAGGTAAATTACTAAGGAGGAGAGAATGTTAAGAAATGCTGTTCACTCCTAATAGTTAGAAAACATGAAATGGATCAGTAGTAGGGAAATTCTTACAAAAGGGAGAAGCTCATACAGAGGCTGTGAAACATTTAGTGCTGGTTGGGAATCATGAGATGGAGGAGGAAGGCACAAGAATTTAGTTTAGAGGTCCTGAAGGACTTCAGTGCACATAAATAATAAGGAAAAGCAGACAAGTATCCTGAAAGATGCTTTCAGGATTTGTTTATGGTCCAGCTGCCATTCCAGAGAATATTGCAAAAACTTTTTCTGTTCTGTATTGGCAACTTGCTATAGTTCTCATCCTGAGTTTTTAGTTTTATTTTTACTGACAAGTTTCTGGCTGACCATCCAGAATTTCTAGTCATGATACTCTGATGTCAAACAGTTGCTTTGGGGATGATAAAATTGATATAAACCTATAGCAGGAACACATCAACAATCATTATGGGCTTAACCAGCCGACCATTGCAACACTGAGTCTCTCAGACCATCCTTAACACTGCTGTTAGATTGGTATTTAAAAGAAGCCTGAGTAAAAATTGATGGAAGACCCCTTGTAAGTAAGCCTAAAATACTGTTTTTTTTCTGTTCTCAGAAATTTATGTTTATTATGAATTTTGCTAAAGCATTTCTAATATGCTCAACTAGAAACTGACTTGTACAGAGCTGGATCTGAGCAAGCAGTAGTGAGACTAGAAGGACTTTAGTTTCAAAATATAATTCTGTCCCAAAGCCAGAAAATACCAATGCTTTCCAGTAATAAATCAAGAGCATCTTGGTTCTGTAACCTTGGAGGGTTCCCTTTCCTATCACAGTCTTTGTAGCCATTTCTTTGACATCTTCAGCTGCCCTGGTGAGCCATACTTTGGACTGTACAACCACCTGTTTCTCCTCTGACTATGAAGCTGGGACAGACAATCCCTCATTGTTCTCTGAACTTGATGACCTTCTTAGGCTGGCCTTTTTCTGCTTTGAATGGAGGGGTAGGAGGATAAGGGGTAGCTTGGGAAGCCAGTAGTCATTACAGGTAGACAAAATCAGCTTCAACAAAGGTAAATCAGAAGAAAGTGACTTTCTTGTGAATCTCTCACGGGACTTGTGAAGACTTCCATGTATTTTAGTTTTTCTTACCCTTTTCCCTCTGCTCCTGGTGAGTGCTGGATCCTGTGACTCTGTTGCTGCTCCGCTGTGTGCTTCTGTGGGTACCTTTTAGTCTCCTTTCTTTTGTAGCCCTTTTTACTTCTGCCTCCTAAAACCCTGCAGTATGTACACACAAAAGAACTTCAGGACAGGCTGTACTTTACAGTCCAGATTTACAAATTTGCTAGAAGCAGGTATTTATGGGTATTCTCTGTTTATTCTTTCATGCAGCTGATGGCTGTGGCTGCTTTGGTTTAGAGCCACAGGAGTGAATGAATCCTGGAGTGAATAACTACATGTCACCCTGAATAGAGCAACCCTCATGTACTTCATCTGCAAAAAATTCAGAAAACTGGAAACTGCATAATAGCAACCAGCAGGATAGCTGAGCCAATTCAAGGCTTTGGCACCAGAAGGCTTCTGTAGCCACCTTCAATGTATCCAAGTCTGTCTCTTCTGTTTCATTCCCAAATGTATTTACCTCATAAAAAATGCAGAGATAAAATGACATAAATGTGTATAGAAAATATCACCTAGCAAAATCAGCAGAGGGGAAAAAGGCTGTGTTGAAAGAATTCTACCACAGCCAAACTAGATTCTAAAATAAAAAGATGCAGTAGCAATGGCACTAGAGTTTGATCACCTGTTTAAAGTCTTTGTGAGGCGGTTCTGAGGAGTTAAGGAATTACCTTAGGAAGGAGACAGATTTGCCTCCATTTCTTTCCTCTGCCACTTCAGTGGAGAGGAGTGGCTGATGCTGCTTGAAAGCCTTCTTGACTACTCCTGTAATCATTTGTCATTCATCTTTTTTTTTCAAAGCAGCTTGATATGTTTTGTGATGATATTCCTATTAACTTGAAAGAAAAACAGCAGCAAATCCTTAAAAATCCTTTAACTGGATTTTTGATTACTGTGATCCTAAAGGTGAAATGACAAAAAATGGAAACCAGATTTCAGTGACAGCTTTATGGAATCACAAGTAGGGACAGATGAATCTTCTTGGTCTGAACACAAAGTTGACAGTGAGTATAGAAAAGAAACGAATTGCCTTGCTACCTCAGCATCTCCTCACAGCTGGAGGAGGAGTATGACTTGGTCAGGATTGTTGTCTCATGTTGGTGGGAGATGGAAATCTTTCAGCATAGATCACTTAGGTTTTTCTAAGATGACTCACACTGTCCATCTCTTTACAGTTTATTTCTCTCCTCCCATAAATTTTGCTTTGTTTAAAGGCAATAGTTTAGCCTGTCACTTGTCTTCAAATACTGTTTTTTGAGCCTTGCGTGTTGTGTACTCCAGTTTTACCATACCTGGTAGTGCATAGAAGAATTAAAGTATTTAAAAAAACCCAAAACAACCCAACAAACCAAGCAATCTTTGGTTATGAAAAAGTTTAACAAAAATGATGTTTCATTTATGATATTGTAACTTACTACTCTAAATTTCATGTAGTCAATTGTTTGATGCAGAAAACCCCAGTGCTTTAGTTGCTAGCATAACCCAATTTTTGAGATGGGCCAATGCAAAGGAAAGCTGCTATCCCTCTGCCCATGGGGAGCCTTGGTGGGGTTGGGGGCCCTCGTCAAGCCTGGTGCTGTGAAGGATGTGGTGAAGACTTTCAAGTGCTTGGGGCTGAGAGCAGCCAAGGATGTTCAGAGTGCTTCAGTGTCACTACCATCAAGGGCCTCTTCTAAAGGTTTTGAGTGAAAGACTGTATAAACTGAAGGGAAGGATTTGGGGAGCCTTGTCTATGAGAATTTCTGGAGGTAAGTGAGGAAAAGGGATTGGGTGTCTCCCTGCTATGGGAGATGAAGAAATGCAGTAGAAAAGAGCTAAGCCTGCAGAATTTGTTTCTGAAGAGGCTGAAAAAAGTGGAATGGATACTTCTTCAAATGAGAGGCATTTGAGTCAAGCTTGGAGGCAAAACCAGACTCCAGAATTTAGTTGGTGGCCTAAAGCCACATGTTGTTCTTCAGTGACTTCTATGCAAGTCTGTTTAATTTCTGGGGAATTTAGGACAGCAGATAAGAACTGCCTGAGTTAAGAGATAAGGAAAAGTGACAGTTTCAGTATTCTCTCCTGAAAGTGGTAATTGCCCTTTAAAAAATTCCTGAGACTATTAAAACTGGATCTGTGGATTTTTACATGGTTTTCCATGTATTGCACGTAGTCTTTACCACATCTACCATGTAAAAGGTATAATTGCCACTTACTATATAGCAAGATGAACCAGTTCCATGTAGAGAAATAACTCGCATAGCTGCTGGATTATTGAATCTAGTCAGATCTATGATATTCATTCTAGTTGCAAATCAGTTCTAGGTTTTTGAGAATATAGCATCTCAAAAGGTAAAATAAAACTTTCAATAGTTGAAACAGATGTTTCAAGTATTTAAAAAAAAGCTACTCTTCTCCCTCTTTCCCTCTCTTTTTTTTAAATAAATTCTGCCAGGAAAAAACTGCAGATACATATTTGGAAGAAAGTGTTGGGGTTTTTTCTCTCTTATGTCTCATGATGAAGTATGAATAAAACCAGTACTTCCAGCCAAGGCCAGTGCTACTTTAATATTTTTATTTTTCACTGTGTTCTGTTTTCTTGGAAAAAACCAAATTCTTTTAATATAAAAATATATTGTACTCAAGTGATATGGCATTTTAGGAGTCTGCAAACCAGACCATAGCATATAATCTTTTTCTTTGGCTCTAATTTGCAATGTGACTGCCTTTCTCTCCAGTGAGAATTAAACTGGTCCCCTACGAAGCCAACAGTATGGGTGTGTATGAATTGGTGGCAACCAGACCTGGCTTCAAGATGCAGAGTTTAATCCAGGTTATGAAGACTCATTAAATTTGGGAACATTCTGATTCTTGTAATATACGGTACCCATTTAAAATGAGGATTTATAAATTAATCTGAAACTGGGATATTCTATACTATTGGATGTTAAGTTGATTCTCTCTTAATAGGTCCATCATGCATGAAAATATCAGCTTTGAGACCTTGCAGAAGGCAGCATTTGCCTGCAATTTTGTTTGTAAGGGATCAGTCCACACAGTGCTAGACATGTAGCTGTTGTGTCACCCTGTGATTAAATCCAAGTGAAGATTTTTTGTCTTGTGTTTCTAACTGATGATTCTCATGTTGTGGTACTCCACATGGAGTGTCCACACTCTTCCTAGTACACAGCAACTTTGGGAAATTTGAGTGATATGGTATTGAAGGAAAAACTTTTGGTTCATATGTTGCTGGTTTTATCTCCTGTCTTATCGATCACTGACTCATCAGGGAGAAGATAATTTGTTGTCAGATAGGTGAGATGGCTGCCTACACGAACACTATGATTTATGACTGACTGTCGCCATAGACAGTAAAGCAAAAGAAAAAAAATTCAAGTTACTCTTAATTTCCTGGGTCCTGGCTGTCATACTTGACTAGTATGTGCTGCCTGAAGTCATGGCTCCTTACCCCGATCTTTTTCTGTGGCACAACACTGACCATGAAAAGCTTGTCTTGTGACACACCGGGATTCTGACTTGGTGGTAACCAGCTTAATATCTGTTACAGTATTGCTGTTACCAGCTGGGATACTAAACTAAGTTGACCTGACTTGACAGGCATTTCCCTAGACTTAGTGCTCCACTCTATTTTTATTAAAGGATTTAAAAACAAGTTTTGTTAACTTTTTCCCTTTCCTTTTCTGAGGTTGTAGAGGAAATTGTTTCATTTTTTGGCATTGCACATGCTTGCATGAGGGGAGAGGGATGAAGACCTTATTGCACGAACGTTAAAATAGTAAGGAAACCTTATTCTCTTACGGCCTGTTGCTCGGCTGTGTTTTTCACTTGGCTCTTGCAGCAGTGAGTTCCATAGCTGTACTTGTAGGAAAACCATCTTTTGTACTCCAGAGACTCTTGTTTGCTTAACTTTTGAGACTTCAATCAGTCAGGTGTTTGAAGATTCTTATGGTTCTAAGGGGAAAAAAGCCAAGGCAGACATGGGGATGCAGATCACTGGTTTTATTGGTGCACAAAGCATAGGTCATGCCTGTAGCTCTCTAAAAATTATAGCCCAACTAAGTGTAGATTCAAACTCTGAAAGGCGCAAGCATGGTTCCCCCAAACACAATGCCTTGGTAGCCCTGATAGTCCAGAAACAGCTATTGTCGGGGGAGGTAATGTTTCTGTCTACAATGCTCAGGCAGGACTGTCTGTAAATGTTACTCCACTGGTTTTCGCTGTCAAAAGCTGTTTTGGCAACAGAGGTAGGGAGTGGTCCTCAAAGTGAGGCAGAAATGAGACCAGCAGATAGATGTAGCTGCTGTTGATGTGATGAGGAAAAAAACCTGTTGAACATTGTGCTTGCTTCTTGCACTGTTTACACAGAAAAACACCTTATGGAGAAGTATCTTGGTTACAAAAGATGACTACAGATTTCAGTTTGGTGAGCTGATGTTGCATGCCTTACAGGTGATTAGCTGGAAGGTATTTGTCTGTGGAAGGATTTACCTCTCCTCTGTTCACTCTGCTACAAAGACTTCAGTTTGTGTGCAGTGATGGTTAGTATGGGTGAAGGACTGCAGCTCCTCTCACCATTAATTTCCTCTTTTCTTGGCCTGCTGAAATGAAGGTGTGTTGGCAATTGCTTCTGGTGTGTGTCCTGGAGCTGGTCAGGTAAGGGAAAGAAATGTGCTGGGCTGCTGTTAAGTTGATGCATCTGCATTTTCTTCCCCTGGAAAACCTGAATACATCTGACTCTAGAATGGAAAGATGGTGACTAAACAGCTGTTCTCAGCTCACTCTCCTGCTCTGGGGGGAAAAAAAAGGGGGAGAAAAATGGGAAGAGGGAAGAATGAAATGACAGTTCTTCACTTGTTTGTTGTTTCAATATTTAAAAATACTAGCACTGTCATAGCAAGCTACCAATGTAGAAGTACTGTAAACAAATTCTCTTCTATTTCTTAATACTGTGCTTTAATAATGATGCAAATATCACATTTGTACGTTATTTTTTCAAGAAATATAATTCCATACCTTAGGAATTAGATTTAAAGAGCATTTTACATATAAAGGCCTATGATGCATTTATGATTCAATAATACATTTTATTTTCAATCTTCCCCTACCTTAATAAGGAGTTAAGAAGGGGAAAACCCTACATATCTGTGCTTACAGATCCATCAGTGTATACCATAGCAAAAAATAAAAGAACCCCTCGGAACTGCTTTATATGTGTTTATTCTAAGAATCATATTTTTCATTCTATAACATAAAGGTTTATTTAAAATGGTGTATGTTTTAGGAGTTCTTCCATTTCAAATTTTGATTTGCAAAGTTGTTTTTCTATGCCTTCAAAATATAGAAGCCCCAACCACTCTTCTTAATTCAGAAAACTGTCCCTATACAATTTGGAAAAATTACTCATAAATATGAGAGAATAGGTTTAGTTATCATCTGTGATTCAATCTGCTCTTTGAAAAAAGGTCCCAGCAATTACTGGGTCAGTAAGTTCATCTTTCCAGTTGTCTTCAAGTGTTGTAGTTTTAAGTGCTTGTTTGAAGGTAAGAACTGTATTCCCTCACTGCGTGAACAGTATCATACTGTGAGATTTACAAGCGAGCAGCTTAATACCTTCCCCAGTATTGTCTTCAAGGTATCTCACTCCCTCTATTTTCCTTTAGTAAATAAGGCTGCAAGTTTTAAATCTGAGTGCTTAAAATTAGGCTTTTAGATCCATAGTCAGGCTTTTAAATACTGCTGCCCAGATTCTCAGAAGTGAAAACAGGCTGATTTTGGAAGCCTACAGAGGGTGTTAGAACAAGTTCAAGCAGCTAGTTTTGGCATTTTTTTTAACCTCAATTTTATTGTACCAAGGTATTTTCCTCTGATAATGGGGAGGCGTACAGTCCTCCTCATACAGCAGCAAACTCTAAACTAAACTGCTTACTTGTGAAGAATTGGAGTCATAATGCTCTTCTGTGGCCACTGAGCACAGCTGCCAGAACATGTATCACCCTTAATTTATTTTACATCCTAAAGTTATTCCATATTTGAGTGTCAGGACTGGGCAAACTGCTCTGACCGTGGGAAATGAATTGTTTATTCTCTTCAAATTAATTCTGAAGTTTGAATGATTTAAATATTGAATATGTGTTCAAAAAAAAGGTTTTCATCTTGTAAAATTGCTGCTTCACCTCTCTGCCAAGTTCATACTACTTAGAAACTCACAACCAGCTTTTCTGTGCCACCCCCTTTTGCATTGCCTGTGCAGTCCCCAGAGATGCTCATCAGAAAGCAGATGTGTAGTGTCAGATCCTGATTAAATGATGCTCTTGCCAACTACTGTGCATGGATGTATTTGCAAAGGCACTACAAGGTGTCCCACAATCAACTTCACTCCTGTAGACAAAGGCTCAAGTTAAAGAACTGTAAGGCTGCTTGAAAACAGCTGGTTTGGAGCAGATAATTGGAGCCAGCCCTGTATATCCATAACTGCCCACACGATGTTGTCCTGCACTGCTTCTCTGTGCCAGTGTTCTCTCTGAAGGTAAATTTATGGTGGTGTTTGTCCATGCTGTGGCTGGGTCAAAATAATAAGCTTCCTTTGTAAGCAAGCAAAATTTCTTTTTTTTTCCTTTGAGGAAGATTTCCAAAAGAATAATGTGGAGAAATTGGTGTGGTCACTGCACTTAGATATAATGGCAAACAGGTGCCTTTAATAATGGGTTACAGCTTCATTTAGTCAGGTCAAACCTCACGCTCTCATGCCAAAGTGAGATTGGCTCATTGTGTGAGGGGAAAGACTCTTGCCAATCTATTTGAGTTCCAAAGCCTCAGTCGTAAAAACTCTTAATGTTTATCCCATGTAAACTACCATTGCTGTTATTTTATAGCCAAATCAGGGTAAATGAGTAAAAATAATTGAACCTTTGTAGAGTGTTTTTGGATGAGACCAGTGTATATTAGAACTATCTAATGTTACCAAGATATTTAGTTTATATCTCCATGCCTAACCTGTTTCTCATGGTAAGAAGGCTTATGCAACCACTGCTTCTGTGTCCTCCTGTCACCTGTTCAGTGAATGAGAAGTGATGCTGCTGAGGCAAACTAATAGCTTAGGTTCTGTCAGGTAGCTTTATTGGGTTTGTTTCTGCTGGTTTTGTAGCAGGTCTCAGGGAACGGGAGGGATGAGCCCAAGAGAGCTCTGAACTCCATAAGGCATCAGAGTTGGTCAGAAATAAATCGCTTGAAGCCCAGATTGGCTGAGTTCTTCCATTCACTGGACTACTTGTTGTAGTTTAGGAAACAGAGGATCACAGCAGTCATGCTCCCTAGTCAGACTAAAAATTTCAGACCCCAGAAGGGGAAACTGCATTTTCTGCTTCTGTTCTTTCTTCTTTTATCTGGTTAGTTTTGTCCCTAATGCCTCAAAATGGAGCTCCCTTGGAAAAAAACCCAACCTTTTTAAAAATACTTTCTTTTTCTTTCTCTTGCATGAATATCAGTCTAAAGTTTGGTGTTCTTTACCCGAAGGGGTCAGTAAGTCTAAGGGAAGGGCTGATATCTCCTACTTGAAATGCCAATAGGTTTTTAACATCTACATGGGCCAATTGCTCAAAAGACAGGAAGCAGACAAGAGGCGAATGCTCGGTTACTGCAGCAGTTGGGGTTTGCCAATGGTGTCCCACGGGTTCTGTGCTGTTTATAAACATGTATATAAATGGTCTCGAAAGTGAGGAGAGCAGTGAGGTGACTAAGACTGCTGTTGATAAACAATTATTCAAGGTAGTGAGGATGAAGGCAGACTGTGAAGAATTGCACAAGGATCTGAAGATACTGTGTGACTGGGCAATAAAATAGTAGATGAAATTCAGTGTAGATAAATGTGAAGTGATGCATGTGGGGAAAAACAATCCTAGCTTCACATATAAAATGATTGGCTCTGAGCTGTCTGTTGCCACTCAGGAGTGAGACCTTGGGTTATGATGGATAGTTCCATGAAAACATCAGCCCATGCTCAACAGCAAGCTAAAAAGCAAATCAAATTTTAGGAATTATGAGGAAAGGACCAGAGAACAAAACAGATAACATCATTATGCTGCCATATAAATCTATGGTTCACCTGTACCTTGGATACTGCACGTAGGTCTGACTTCCTCGTCTCAATGAGGATGCATTAGGATGGGGAAGATTCAGAAGAGGGAAAGGAGGATGTATGCCAAGGGCTGAGTAGGCTGGGGCTCTCATGTCTGGGGAAAAAGCCAGCTGAGGGTGATAATGGCAAAAGTTGACAAAAGTGAATGGGTGGAGAGGGATGGATCTTTCATTATCTCTTTCAGCACAAGGGTTAAGGGTCATTGATGTTTATAGAGAACTGGTCAAAACGGGGACAGGAAGCTCTGAGAAGTGAGTAATGAGCCTTGCTAAAGGTGTGCAGAGGGTCTTGGGGAGAATGGGCACATACATGGGTTAAATGTCTGGTCAAAGATTGCTAGAAGCAGAACCCCAAGAGAAATCTGAAAAAGTGTTGAAGAATCTAAGAGCTTTATGTTAGAAATACTACGTATGGTGTCCTGTACTTCCCTCTGTGTTCGCTTTTGGTCTTTGAGACTAAGTGGGTTTGGGGAGATCAGGGTCTACAGGCTGACTACTTGAGCCTTGTCAGAAATCTATGAAGAGTGTACCTGAACCTGACGTAGACATCAGTTGAATACAAGCAGGACTTGGATCTCATTGTCTGATACTGAGTATGAAGATTATTACAGAAAAAAGGATTCTGGCTTTCATAGCACAGCCAATCGCTCTGGTCTTATGCACGTGGATCACGTTAATGTGTCAGGAAATGCTTATAGTGCAAATTCAAATGTGATTGATGCTGGAATCTCTGAGCATGTGTAGGAAATGTATACCTTGTGAAGTTGAGTAGTATTCAAGGACATCAAATAGCTTATGAAGTAACACAGGGTGTTCACAGGTGGGAATCAAAGATTTTGTTAGCACCTCCTCCAAATATATAGACCTATAAAGTTTGGAAAAAATAATACGTCCTTCTTCCTACACTTACACTTTTCTAAACACAGCTCTCTATTTACACTTACTGCCTAATCATTCAATTCACCATATAGTTATTCATTTAGACAACTGAAGTATTGCTCAATCAAGTCCAATAAATGGAATATTATGTAAGAATTGTGGAACAAGTACTCGGTTTTTTTTTTACTCTTCTCCAAAGGAGTGTGCTGATTTACTTGAGTGGTGCTTCTTGGGACTGAAGAGAAATCTGTTATGAATGAGGAAAAGAAAATAGTATAATGTGTATCACAAATATGCCAACACAAATTCTAGGAAGATACAGAGGGAGGAAAGGGAATGCGCACAATAGTTTACGTGTGTAAAGCCTGGGAAATGGTAACTGAGATGAGTAAAGAGTTTCCTTGAAAACCTCTACTAGTTTTTGGAATATTACACCTTTACTGTCTTCCATTCCTCAGATTGGAATGTTTCTGCTGAATAAGGCAGATAAATACCGAGTTCAGTATTTCTCTTGAGGTGGTTGATGTCAAAATTATGAAAGAGAAAGCCATGCTGATAGTCAGGTGTGGGGAGAGGATGTAACATGTGCGTGGGGAGAGGAAAGGGCTCAGCCTGAGGCAAAAAGGGTCCAGTTAATTGCTAAAAGCCTTTAAAAATAACTGCTAGGTGCTACTGTAGTAGGTCCCATCTGTTCTAACAGAGCATAAGTTGACACTTGAAGGAAAACATAACTGACTAAATGTCAACCAATACAGTGAAGTAGTCTCGAGAACAAAAGTTGATTTAAAAGTCCTGATTCTGACTCTCATGGAAAGACAGGGAAGGGCTTTGGTTCTGCAGCCTCTCTGGGGAGCCTTTCCTCCACTTTGCTCTCATGGTGAAAGGGTTTTTTTTTCCTCCTTATGTTGAATTGAGGTTTTTGCTTGTTAAAACCTGTAACCATTGCCTGGAGAGGACAAATAGCTGTGAGGCAAACATGATTATGAGAATGAGCAGACGTTCCTACTTGGGATGGTAAACAAGTTTCTCCTGTCACTTTAGTGATGGAAAGACTTAAACATATAGTGGAGTGCCTTGCCTAAACTTCATAATTCACATCTGTCTCCATGTGTAGCATACTGTGGCACATACTCTCTGTGAACTGGCTGGTAACAGAGTAGGTAATCTGTTCAATTTAGCAGGCTGTTCTCTCTGGACAGTATTGACCACCTGATAATGTCCCTCTTGCTCTGAACTGTTGGTGCAGATAGCTGTCTCAGTGACAGTCTGACTTGAGACTTGCAGATGTGTACCACAAAGAACTAAAGCAGTGATCAATGTGCAAAAGACTTGTGTTGTGCTATGAATCAGGATTAGTAAATTAATCAAAATTGTGACCCAAGTTACTTTTTTCTTTTTTGCTAAGACTGAAGAGAGGACAACTTCCAGGAATGATCTAAATCTCCCAATCATCTTGTAGGCTAATTGAGCAAGAACTCTTACTGAGTTACTCCTAAACTTTATTGTAGCTCAGTATTCCTGATCTGCCTTCTAGGAAAAAGCTGAACCTCTAAAAGGCTAGGAGAATGTGAGTTTTTCTTTGGGTATGAGCAAACTCATTTGTCCTTCTCTTTCAAACTTGTTCTTTGATCAACATCTTATATCTACCTTCAAAGGAAACTACAAGGTGAGGAGCCCTGCAAACAGTGGGAAGAAGAGAACTAGAAAATTAGAAGGCCGATCTGACACTTTATTCAGATATTATAGGGAATTTTTCTTTAACACAAGGAAATATTCTTACTTTCAAAAAGGCAGAAAAATCAAATGCAAAATACCTAAGCGTATATACTGCAGGAAAAGTAGCTGAAGTATTTTCAGCTGAGTGTTCATTTATCATGTTATGTCCATAGGTCTGCATTATGCAGCCAGAAGTATTATGACCTATTTAAATAATAGAATCACAGAACTTCTAGAGTATTGGTTTATACCTATGGTTTAGTATTATCTTGAAATTCATTGAGAATTTGCATCCTGCTAACCGTGTATTTTAAAAGGAAATGCAATGTTGCAATGCCAGCTATTGCACTCAAGCAACAGATCATAGAATCATAGAATGGTCTGGGTTGGAAGGGACCCCAAGGATCATAGAGCTCCAACCCCCCTGCCACAGGCAGGGCCACCAACCTCCGGGCCTGGGTCTACACAAAGTTGCCCAGGGCCCCATCCAACCTGGCCTTGAACACTTGCAGGGACAGGGCATCCACTACTTCTCTGGGCAGCCTGTTCCAGCACCTCACCACTCTTTCTGTAAAAAAACTTCCCCCAATATCTAATCTAAACCTTCCTTCCTTTAGTTTTAATCCATTCCCCCTTGTCCTGCCATTATCTGCTCTTTTAAAAAGTTGAATCCCCTCCTGCTTATAAGCTCCCTTCAGGGACTGGAAGGCTGCAATGATCATGACTTCTTTTGATAACCGATGAACCTGAGCTCTAGAAAATGTAGAAACTGGCATGGCCCAACACCATTTTCATGTTAGCATGCCTATAGAAACTTTCTTAAAATATACTCCTTACAGCAGTCCCTGATTCCATGTGAATAGGTTCCTTCCTTGTTCTGATTTTTGCAACCCTTCACAACGAGCGTTTGGAAACACTGGCAGTAGTATAGTCAGTGCAAGCGCCACTCCAACTGAATAACGGCACTGCTTAGTGTATGCTTTTGAAGGAAAATTTCATGTCAAGCATTTTGTTTCCTGTCAGAGAAAGGAAAGCTTGACTCTGGCATTAACCAGAAAAGCTGTTGTGTGTGAGTGTAGCAGCAGTTGGCCACACATCTTTACAGCTCTACGGGCTGCTATTGACTTCTTCAAAAAGCCTGATAAAAGTTTTCCTGACCTATGCTGTCCCCTAATACTCATTTGGTTTTGGAGAGTGTAGTAACACCAGGAAGGAAAACCCAACAGCTTTCTATCTGTAGGAATGAATTTGTATTTTCTTTCTAGCTTTACATCTATTTTATCAGCTAGATAGAATGTTGAATGCCAGCATAAACTCCTTCAGTCTAAGTTTTAACGTGCTGATCAGCCCTGCTGGCATGACTACCTCATGCTTTTCAGTAAGGCTTGGTGCTTTTGGCGGGCTGTTTGGAAGTATTGCACTCTAATCTTTTACAGTGAGCTGTTGTAAGGCAATCTTGCTTTTGTTGCCTTCCAGACGGTCTGCTATGTAGGCTGGGGTGTTCCTGCAAGATTGCATGCCTCTATTAGCCTGTTTATCAAAGATATTTTATAATTAACAGTGCTTGCTACTATAGGGGTAGTAGCATCTTTGTGGGTGTTTTAATCTAATGCTTCTGTTGAGTTCTTGGTGATGTCATCAGTTTGATCTTGTGCGGCCAACGAAATGGAATCTTATTTTTACATGGATTAATCTTAAATACTTGGTGTGCTTTTCAAAGCAAAGTTTAAATGCTTCACATCTTGGTTCCATGCTTCATCTTTTTTGAGAATCAAGGATAAAAATAGTAGGACCGGTAGAGAAATGTGCATTTGGGTATCTGTAGCAGAAAAGGTTGGCAGCTGTGAAAGGGGTCTGCTGACCACTTTAGCACTCACCAGTGGGGACATCTGATAGGTGTTGGACAACTGTCAGTGCCTGATGGAGGGTTTCCAACTGGAGCTGTTGAAGGCAGCTAAGGGTGAAGAGGTTTGTGTGAAGGTCTCTAAGCAGGCTAAGCTTGCACCTGATTTCAGTACCTTAGAGGGCTGCATCATCAGAACTATTCAGTCATGCTGACTCTGCTTGGGGGCCCAAGTCAGCACTTCTGAGTGGTTCTGTGTTATTTTATGTGGATATGCCTGCCCAGTGGTCTTTATACACTCGCTTCTAGAGTGACAGGTTTTTCAGACCCTCCAATGTAAGCTGATCTCACAAAGGAATTATCACTGACATACTAAGCAATTGAGGTGGCTTTCTTTTGCTACTGAGGGTAATGAAGATAAATAATGAGACATTTCCCTTTCCTTTGGGGGGAAAAAAGATGCAAATGTTCACCAAGTCAGAACTTGAACCAACTTGCCTGGACATACAGTAGACTTCCTATTAGACAAGAATTGTCAGCTTAAGGCTGAATGTCAGTCCAAATGCTGCTTTAGTTCAATCAGAAGTTAGTTGTCGTTCCTGCCTGAGGGTCTCTGCCTATCTGTAGGGCCAGGAGGTTGTACCCAGTTAACAGAAAGAGCTCTAATGTACCAGTGCTTCCTGAGCAGCCCATGGTGCTATGTTACAGCTGGTGATTTGAGTTCGTGACTTAAATTGGTTTGTTACAAAGTTAATCCTGATCAGGTTTTAAAGTTTTCATTCTGAAGTTCAGAACTCTGATGTATCTCTGCATAAAGCAAAAAGAGGAAAGAGAATTACACAACTGAAAGGATAAATGTGATTATTTCTTTTCTTTATTATTGTACTTTATCATCAGGACTATTACTCCAATAGAAATGTTTTCTTCAGTATTCCTGGGGAAACAGGTAATAGTTTACCCAGTCTCTGCCTTGTTATCGGTATTTCACTGTATAACTCATGCAACAGCCCTTTAATTTCTCATTATTCTTTGTTCTACCTGCTGAACGAGGGCAAGGCAGATATGTCACTGTCTTGACCACTTGATGAAATATTTCTAAAATGAGGAGGGTGTCTTCAGTCAGCCCTTTAATCAGTTAAAGCTCTCAAATATTAAGCTTACATATATTCTTGTAGAAAAACACCTCCGAGTGAAATCTTAATTTTTAGCTATCACTGTACAGACCTGACACTTTCTCCCTCATCTTTGCCATGTTATGTGATCTTGTGGTGGATCACATGATGAAAGTCACAGCTCAAATCCAAGATACTCTTAATCACTGTAAAAAGCCAAGTTTGTGTTCTTTAGATGATTGCTTTGAGCAGTAATGGTAATGTGTGCAGGGGGTGTTAGTTGGGCAGCTTCTGTGCTCACAAAGCTCCTAGTACTTCTCCAGCTAACTTTCCTAAGTTAAGAAAGAAACAAAAAAGTTTTCCCAGAAATATTTTACATCCCTGTAGGAGTAAATTTAAACTCAGGACAGTTGCCCCATAATGAAGGAGTAAGAGTAATCCAAGTGAATTTTTAGTGCACCATCTCCCTTCCTTACCTCACTTTTCACTCCTGTGGTCCCTTAAAGGCAGACAAGTAGTATGGAAAAAGAAATTGTACAAAAAAAAAAATTACTTCAGGAACTGGGAGTGGAGTTGGGAGGGCTCTTAGTGGCATAGCTTCCAGAATTTTAAAAAGGTAACTAGGGATTCACTGTTTTTTGCCTCCAGGAATTAGAAAATATCTTTTATGTGTCTCATTTAATTCTGGTTTACTTTCTTCATGTATGGGTTGATGAATAAGATAAAAATCTTACTTAGAAAATTAATTAATGAAGCTGTTGATATCTGATGAAGAATGAATCTGAATTTTGGTCTGATCTGTCACTGGTATTCCTGAATATCGGTATAGAAGACACCTGAGAACTTACGGATGCTGACCGATTAAAAGATATACTGTAAGGCCTGTGTGTGCATGGAGGGAGCCTCTCTGATTAATAGTCCCACTGTGAGTGTGACATATCTGTGCTGCTGTGTAACTTTTTCCAGATACTAGACACTTATGTTTAATGATATTTGCCACTTCAATAGGAGGAAAAAGATTGAGATGATGTTAAATTGCTTTTCTCAGTGTGTGTGCTATAGAAAGGGAAACGAAACATTAAATCAGTGGGGTTTTTTCTTTTGTGTGTCTCTGAAGTGGGGGCTTCGGCTTTAACACATTAGCCTGCATGTGGGCAGATCTGCTGACCCAGCTGAGCTCCTCTCTGTTACTGTGTGGGGATAAATCTTGTGCAGAATCATGAGATCAGTGGCAGCCATCCCCAGGACAGTCCTGGACAATCATGTCACCTCTTTACACCAGGTGAACCTTCCCATAAAAACGCCCCAAAAACCCAGAGCCAGGCGAACTCAGCGTCAAGCATCCGGAGCTAAGGGCTGCTCCGAGGCATCCGAGGCCACGCTCTTACCTGAAACATCCTACTGCCCGTTCCTCTTGTCCAGCCTGCGGCCTCTGAGAAGATCGCTTTGGCCAAGATACCTTTAAAACCGGAGCAGACCCTGTTCTCACATTTCCCCCCCAAACCAGCGGCGCGGTGTCGGAGGGCGATGGCGGCAGCTCAGTGGCTTGAGTGCCACCTACTGCTCGCGGCTCCTCAGCCCGAGCCCGCCGGCTGCGGCAGCCCCGGGAAGCGCGGGGGGGAAAAACCCCAACTATTTCGGGGGTTTGGGAGGAGATGGAGGCTAGGGACAAATTTACAAATATTAAATGTCGCTCGTGGCTTGCGAACTGCAGATTCGCAGTGTGAGAGATGCTGAAGAGCTCAAGAGATAGGCTTAGCATACGGAGTAAGTAAAAAGTTGGGGAAGCCCTAGGTTTGAATTAAAAAACCCACAAAGTTAAAGCAAAACCGCTTGATTTAGAGGGTTCTTGGACTTTTAATGCCAAATACAGGTTTTATCTAGCGGTTTTCTGGGGGAGCTGTCAGTTATTTTATTTCAGCCAAGCATTGATTCCAGCTTAACGAGGAAATAGAGGAGCTGCCTACCAAACACCCTCTGCTTTCTGCTTCACAAAAGGCCCCATCCTGCATCACACGGAACAGTCTTCTCTGTCCTTGTGGGGACCTGGCACTGCTCACCTTCAGAGCCTTGTGCAGTCTTGAAATCCTGAGACTCAGACAGGATGTTCAGACCCTTTTTGTGGTAGCATTTTTGTAAAAAAAAAGCCAAAAATCAACTAGCAACACCCTCCCACCCAAAAAAAACCCAACCAAACCCCAAATAAAACCCAAATAAAGAACCCCAGAAAAACACTCCAAAACCTAACACCTTCCCCCTGCAAAGTTAACCGCTATAATCCAGTCTGCAGCCTTATGCCATCACTTTAGGGACTGTCCAGAGCTAATGCTGTTGTTTGGTGCCCTGTTGTCTCCTGCCCTACAGTAATCATGATAAATACTGCACAAAAAGCTGAGATGCATGTTGTGTGATATAAATGACAAAAATGAGGAGCCAACTGTGTTGGTGTATCAGTATTTACTAATGAGATCATAATAAGAGGTAAATAAGATTTTTGTTCTCCCACAAGAAATGTCAGCGTGGTCACCATTAACTATGTATAGGGAGGCGTTTTGTGTCCTAGTCTTTCTGATAGTAAGCAGTTTATTACCTCTGGGTTTAATTTGCAAAATTCCTGCTCATACTTTAAGTGCCAGTGTTGGGAGATTGAATTCCTATGAAAACCTTTCACACCATCCAGAAAAACCCAAGTTTATCCTCCCTGTGTTTACACTGCTGGGGGAAAGCAAAGGGATGTTAAGCTACTGCTCAAAGCTCAATCAGAGCCCTATAGGCTATTCCAGGAAAAAAAGAAAAACCTATTTAACGCTTCCCAAAGAATTACCTGTCAGGGTACCATCCATGGAGGACAAACCAGTACGTGTTTGCAGGGCTAATAACACCCCATTGGGTAACAAAAATAATGCCTATGATTCAAGATGACCAATCAAATTATGCAAATAACAAATGAAAAACAGCTGTGTGGAAGGAGCCACTTATATGTTATTCTGAGCTTAAAATTCCTTTAAATAGATTTCTCACTGAGAATGTCAAAGATCCAGCACCTTTTTAATAATCATGATTCGTATGTGGGCTTTTCAGGAACCAAAAAATGCAAATACCATATCTGTTGAATCTAGATCAATGAGTAACTCGGCCAGCTGCAGGTGTAACTTCAGGGAAGCTTTATCTTCTGTTTGTTTGGAGTCCCCCTGAGGGTAAATGTTACCATAGAGAGTAAGAGGAAATACTTTTTTTAATCTGGTAAACACCAATTTGCCCATTTAAAGAAAATATAACCTTTCCTCTCTGATTGGGTGAAGAAGAAAACTTGCTGACTTCTAAAATTTCATTTGGATAAAGGAAGTTTACAGGAATTTAGGTGCCCCACTAAATTTTTGTGGATGATGAGACAGCTATGAAACAAATAGTTCACCATACTAGCTGTACTTCTGAGAAAACAATACGCGCCTATAACAAAACTCCATAGTGTACATGATGCAAGTGTACAGTTAACTGCTTGAAGGTAGATTGCATTTACCCTATTTCCTAACTTCTAAACCTAAACAAGTGAACAGAATCCATCTGATCAAATGTCATGGAATAATTCTGGCCACACTGAACTGTTGATTGTTTTGCTGCACCCAAAGCTGTGCTAGGCCCCTCAGAGTCCAGATAAATAAAAGCAAGCAGAGAGCTTGTCATTTAATTTCTCATATGATAAAACGAGAAGACAAAACAGTGGGCTTGGTGAGCTAAAAGACTAGAAAATGCTATCTTAATAGGTTCATATGGTTATTTAGCAAAGTCAGTCCACAGAGTGATTGAATTGCTATTTTTGTGCTCAAATACTTAAAAAAAATAATTTAAAAACAAGCAGTGCTGTGACTGAGTCAGTCCCTGGGACGTGGCGGAAGGATGGGTTTTAAAGGGCCTCTTGCGGGCTGCTAAGCCCATTCAGGGGAGCAATGTGTGCTTAGAGGCAGCATATCTCTGAACAGGAGCTTTGTCTGCAGGGAAGCATGAAGGATCAGGCCCTCTTCCATTGCATGAGCCACCATTGTAAAAAGTTATTGGATCTAATTCAGCGCTGGCTGTATTACTCAAGGGTGAATTACACGTTTTATCCCAAACCAGTGCCAATGAATCCTTTGAATCTGAATAGCCAAGAGGTGGTATAATGGCAAAACTGACACATACTTGATAGCTGTAACCTTATTTACATTGACTCTGACAGAACTCATCACATTATAAAGCCGTATTAATAACATGTTAATTGAGCTACTAAATGCCATCAACCATTAAAACTATCAGTTGTTGCTGCAGTCCACTAACACAGTATTTACTGAAAGCTAAAGGAAGAAATGGTTTTGCTTAAAATATTGGTAAGGAAGCTGAAAGAATAAAATTAAGTTGACCTTTTGATAGATGTCTGTTTATTGATTTAAATTCACCATTTTGTGCACAATGTCATAGAGGTCTGTTAGAATAGAAGCATGTATAATAACATGAGCTAAACAATTTTTATTTCTTTGTGTGTCATTATAAAGAGATTGAAGCAAGCTTCACCTAAGTGTAGTGATGCAAAAAAAATAATAGTACCCAGTCTGGATGTGAAAAAGCAGAGGAAAACAAGAGCTTCATATTAAAGTGCCTTCTAGGTAGCTGACATGACGCATCTAGTCAGACGTAAATAATGACAGACGGAAACTATCATGAGGTCTGTGAAGCATCAACATGCTGCCATCATTTTCTTTCTAACCTTGCCTTGCTAGCAGCTCTCAGGCTTACAGGCTGAGAGATCATTTAAAAAGCAAATCCTAATGATGCTGCCCACTGTAACAACAGCTAGTGAGATTGGCATCAATTTAGCTCGGTTTGGGAACTCAGGCTAGCAGCCATTGCTGGCTCCTGACACCCCCAAACGGGCGCCATCCTTCCCTTCCTCCCTCCTTCCCTGGCCCCCTGCAGCTCCCTGTGCATCTCACTGAAAATGATCCACCTGTATGGGGAAGGGGAAAGACAGCTACTGCTCCCTCATTGGGCTCTCGGCAGATAAGCCCTTCAGTTATTTCTTTTATTGGATTAGTTTATTTGGATGCAGGATGCCTGGCATATGCTTTTTGTTGTATATGCTTTATTTGTGGTATGCATCCATAGGAAAAGAGAGGGAATAAGATGCTGGTGTCCCTGTAGCTTCAGCTGAGCAGTGTGATGGTTCAGATAAACACATCTGCACATGGCTGCCATAATCAATGTGGAATGGCAGAGCAATTTTGCAGATGCAACTCAGGAAAGAAAAAAAAAAAGGCAAAACAAAATCCCTCCCAACAGTTATCTGTCTTGTCCAGCTCAGTAGACTCTATTCATCAAATCAGTGTGCAATAAAACAGTTGCGCATTTTATTTAAGCTGGTGACTTCATTGCAAACCACTGGGAAACAAAGCAATAACGTAATGGCATCATCACTTTGCAAATCAGCATGTGGCTTTGCTTGGGTGCTGGCAGGGCACGGGGGCTCACAGAGCGACAGATGACAACATGAAAAAACAAGTAGATCCAACTGCTTGTTTTTGATTGTAAACGTTATTTTTATAAACAGCAATGAATTTCATCCTGTTTGGTAAGCCTGACCTCAGGCTGTATAACTGTATTTCCATTGTTTGTATGTAAATTAAAACATGACCAAAAAAAAAAAATCCTTCCCAACCCTCTCCATCAGAAGGCTATTTACGCTTCACAGATCTTTCCAGTACTTTAAGCACAACTAAGCAGCCTCCTCAGGTAAAGAAGATGCTATTTTTCCAAGGAGGCATTTTAAAAGATTTCCCCACACACACTTCTGAATGTTCATACTAATGCAGAATCCGTGACTCTCAAAGTAAATAGATGGCACTTAATTATGCTGGTGATGTCAGGTACTGTATAGGTTGATTTCCCAAGGCGTAAGTGAAAAATGTACTATTTGGTCTTAAATTTAGACTTAATAAATAGCTAATTTAGGATCTTGTTCTATATGCAAGGATATAATCACAAGGCATTCATTTTTAAAAGGTTTCATTTATTCTTGTGAGCTTAATTATTGCAAGGAAACTGTGAGCAATTTGTTTTTTTTACCAGTGTCTGATTTCTGAGAATGGTTATTAAATATTAAATGGATGCATAATTCAGGCAATTAAGAAAGTAATCACACAAAGTAATGTAATGGAAGTTAATTATTACTGCATAAGCAAATAGTTCATTAATGCTAGTAGTTGCTATGGCTGCATTCTTAATACATGCAGAACTGAAGCATGAATCCTCTGTGTATTCGGAGGTACCAGAAGTATGGTACTGCAGAACGAGTGCTCCTAATGAAAGGCACAGGCAAATAAGGTCATATTGACCCCTGACTTGTCTGAATGCTGTAGGATCATCATTACTTAAGAGAGTTTTATCAAAACCATGGCTGCTTTAGATGCTTATAATCTCTTCTGTTTGTAATACAGACTGTGGCTTAAATCAAGGAAGATCTCAGGGAATTGAGCCGCTTTAAAATAAATAAATAAATCGCCAATCCCGTTTCCCCTGTTAAAATCCTACCCAGTGGTGCTTCTCTTGTTAAAAGGCTATAAAATCATGATATGTAACTTAAAAGGATTGTACAATTTTTCAGCACAAAAGCATAATAGCAGACAACCACCCTTGTTAGATTTTGTTCTTCAACAACGAGAGCAAAATCTGACATTTCTTTGCTAACGTTATTTCCCTAAAGCACAGCGCTTCATAAAGACTATTTTAAGCCAAGAGACATTCACACGGCTATATTCCACCTAGTAGGCTGTGATGCAGTAACATTAACCTTAGCTCTCTATATGGCTCAGCAAGGGATGGGAAGATTTGTGAGTGAGGAATGGACAGTGCAAAAAGGTAACGAGGTCCTCGCTGCAACTTTGGGCACTTGGTTCCTTCAATTCAGGGTTTTGGAGAGAAGCAGAATGGTGCTTGTCCATTTAGGATGTATATTTTTATTTTTAAAAGGGGAAGAAAAGAACAAGACAGCAATTACCGTGCTGGACAACCACTGCAGGTCATCACACGCCTGCTTCTGCCAACTGCTGGTTCTTGCTTGCTCCTCACTCAAAATATGGCCGCATTAAGTAGCAGGTGGTGGATTTTGCCACTAGCTGTGCACTGGTGCTAAGCAAAAACTGGGATTGGACCGGTTGGCATAAAGACTGCTCTGAACTGCCTGGGATGTCTGTAGCTGAGAAGGACCACTTGACAAACTTGAGGATGCTGAGGCTCACAATTTTTAGTAACCTACTCTCCTCATTTCAATGCATCCCCCAAAAGGAAAGGGGGATGTAGGAGCTATCTGCTGCTACCTGGGTGCGAGCAGAATTTTCTGGAGAAATCTTCAAATGGTTACTTTATGTTCCTAACATATCTAGGACTTGAGCAGGTCAGGGAACTGAAGGAGGGGGAAAAGCTTTGTGGTGGTAGCTCAGCATTGCACTCTGGTCTTCCTAAGGAAGACAAATCAGGATATTGATATGATGAAGTGGGTAAAACACCTCTTGTAAACTACTGTGGCTGTCTAGGGGAGAAAAGAGGTTAGACCTGTGACTTGAAAATGCGCATACACACTCATACGGTGACACTTCTTAATTTATTTTTAGGACCACTCATTCCATGAAAGTGTTCATTATTTTGAAATTTTTAATGCTGTTTCAGAATGAAAACAAATGTTGAAGTATAGGAAATTCCTGTGGGACAGAAATTGTGTTTTTACCAGCTCTAATAACCACCAAAGCAACAGCATGAGCAGTCAATCAAACAGGAATTGAGCCAGCACAACCCCAGGAAAGTTCCTTTCATCCCTTCTTTATTTGAGAAGCAAACCCTTAGTCTTTTTGCAAGCCCTATTAAATGTACAGCTTTTGCAGAATGTCTGGGAAGGCATGAGATTTGGCTGCTCAGGGCTGAGTGTGAGGGAACAACTACCAGACTCTCCCAGGCCCCACAAACAACACCTTGCAAACGGCCATCTGAAGCTTTCCATGTTGAGTGCCTCCCTTGGCAGTGGCGGTGTCACAGAGGGGGGGAAAGAGTCCCTCGGTTTAGGCAGCTGCAGACCTTTTGTGGTGCTTATGGCTCATCACTGGGTCCTCTAAAGTTTATCTTGGTGTCATTTGCACCAAATTTGGACCCCTGATCATGTGCTCTTGACAAAATGTCTTGCTTAGTGCATAAACTGCTGAGTCTGGGTAGCTTTGCACCCGGACTGGTTTCAAGGTTCAGACTTGTGCAGGGGGCTATATAGCCATCCAGACGAAAAAGAAAGAGTAAAGGTGGCTTCTTGTGGATAACTGACCAAAGGATGCCTCGTTCAGTCCAGGCTGTAAAAAGGCAAACTTGAATAATAAACACATTCTTTCTACCCTACACCTGATGCAGTATGATTGAATTATGTTTCTTAAACAGGATAGATCATGGACAGAAATGTAGCATGAGGCTATAAAAAAGGTGATGCCATCTCGTGCAGCTCCTTGTAGGTCAGTGAACAGCTGAGAACCTTTGATATCTTACCTTAGAAACTGTTTAAGCAGAAGTAAGCAGCTGGTTTTGCCTTTCATGCCACCCTTTACACTCCTGCTAGGAATGAGTGAAAGCAAGGAATATGTGCTTAATGATGAGGGCGATAGTGAGATTGGCCAGGTCCGATATGACTTGCATGCATTGCTGAGTATCTGTTCCCCACAACACTATTTACCAGCACAACCTGTTGTGCTAGAAATGTCCTTTGCAGGTCTGCAGCCAGACCTCACAACCTACCTCTTCCCAATGCACTGCAGCAGCTGGGGCTGTGCAACCAGTATCCACAGATTTCTAATGGGTGCATGTGGGCTGGTTCTGCCTGTTGACATCACGACTCCACCTGGGTACCTTGGTGTTTCTGTGCTTTGGTGGTATTCTTAATGTAGTGTGGTCTTTTTTCTGCTGACTGTGGTAGTTCAACTGTATTGACAGCAGTTTTAGCTCCTGTATGGAACGCTTATCTACGTTTTTGGCAAATGAATGTGTGCTAAGTGCACCTGATTTTTCTTTTGAATGAAAACTTGCTTATTATATGTATTGGGATATGCACTAATCTTTCCTAATAACGATTTTATTTTTTTTATTCCAATGACACCCCTAAGAAAATAAAGATTTCTGGAAATAAGTAAAGGTCTGATTAAAACTATGATCCTCTGAAATGAAAGAATTAGCTGTACCTTTAAAGTAATTAGTTCTGGATATAAAATGTACTAACAATCTTTTTAATGCTATGTTCTCAATATACTGTATTTTTCTAATAAAATAGTTGTAATTTGTTTCAGGTACAATTTTGAAGTCCCACTTGTGCCATGTGTTACAGAAATAACCCTCAAAACTTCCATTTAACCACAATATTGACACTGAACTTTTGTTTCTCTTATTGAAACAACTGCTCTTTTTATGATGTAAAGTAATCAAGCAAAAATAATTTCAAATGTTGACTTTTGTTTTAAACCACAGTGTTGTAGTTCTAAATTCTGGTTTCATATGAATAATTGGTGAATGTTTTGTTTTCACTTAACATGGCAAAAAATTACCTTGGTGACAACAGCCTTCTAGGCCAGGGCGTCTACCTGGGTTTATAATCCTAGATCTGTAGTTGAGGATACATTCTCATAAAATACTGGTAATGCCTAAATATTTTTCTTTAACTATAGAAATTAAAAATTCAAGAAAAAAAATCTGTCATATTGAAATTGTACTTGTTTGCCTTGCCTATAAATTATCACTCTAGCCTCAAAGCATGACAAATCTAAACACTGTGGCAGCTGTCCACTGTGTAAACAATTTCCAATTGACTTTCTACCTATACAGTAAATGGATGACCCTTATTCTACTCCCAGCCATGGTTTTCTGTGGCAAGGAAGGTTTACACCCTTGCTGTGTTTGGGAGACAGAATCTTTACAGGCAACAGTTGAGGCTTTCTTTTTAACTAGCTCTAATGAATTCTGTTGGGATGGCTTATTTTGAGTGATCCATCCTTATTTCCCCAATAGTCTTGTTGATTTAACTCAATGTAGTCATACAATAAACTTCAATAACCAGGTCAAAATGCAATATTCATAAATTCTTGCAGAGCTGCTCCACATCCATCATACAGTACAGTAGAGGTTGAACACTGCAGTCTTACCCTATTTTTCATTTTCCTTAAACATATGCACATACGTTTTCAAATCATACTGTACTGGTATTCATAGATTCTGGGGGGCTGTCACAAAATGCAACAGAAAATGTACATATAATTGTATAGACTTTAACGGAGATCACAAGGAAGAGTTGAGGTTTCAAATACTTATTCAAGTTTTGGTTAAGGAAAATAGTTTCCTGTTCTCTTTGGTCTTTGGCACACAAGCATTGAAGTAACAAATGCCTGTAGTAGGCTGTCTGTCTAAGTGTGGTGTTTTTTTTTGTTATTGGCTATTCTTACAGCATCTGCTTGTATTGCATTTCTCTTCATTGTGATGGGATTCCTTTTAGATAATCAGAATATCTAAAAAGCTGCTAAGTTTTAGCAGAGATTAATGAATGGGCCTGGGATGAAAAGTTTGCACAAAAGTTGAAAATTGAATGTACTTGCAAAAGTTCAGAATCGGTTACTTGTTCTGTATGAAGGTTTTGCTTTTATAAAGTAGCAATTTCTCATCAAAGTATAGCTCCATGCTCCTTCAGTATTTTCCTCAGCTCTCTGCTTGTTTTGTTGTTTCATTGGATGTAATAGTTGTCAGAAACCATTTTTGTTTGCTGTTCTCAGTTGCTTCCTCATTAACATCTTTAATATTCCTGTTAACAGTTGCTTCCTCATCCCATCATTATGTTGAACATCCTAAAACAGGTCAGTCGCCTGCTTCCCTTCCTTTATGTATGGAAAATCTTCATCTGAAAAAGAGAAATGGAGAAGATAGGGTGCCAATTGGAAAACAGAGAATAGCCTATTTATGGTTTTTTTAATAGCAATTTTTCATTCCCAGTTTCTTGCAGGAGCCAAGTTGCCCTGGCACAGCACAGCACTTGAGACCAATTGGCTGCAAAGGTCCCTTGATCCATGGTACTCGGCAGCAAAAGTTAATTTCAGGGGAGAGAGAAAAAAATGATGCTGGCCTTCAAAAAGGAAGAAGTTCCACCCTACACTGACTTGACTGCACACCCTTTTGGTGAAGGGATTTTGGCTATTGCATGCAAGAATTGACATGATTGTGTAGACCCACGTTTGAATCAGTACAGGCTGGAGGATGACCTGCTGGAGAAGAGCTCTGCGGAGAAGGACCTGTGGGTCCTGGTTGATGACAGGTTGATCATGAGCCAGCAGTATGCCTTGGTGGCTAAGAGAGCCAATGGGATCCTGGGGTGCATCAGGAGGAATGTGGCCAGCAGGTCGAAGGAGGTGATCCTCCCCCTCTACTCTGCCCTGGTCAGGCCCCACCTGGAGTAATGTATCCAGTTCTGGGCTCCCTGGTATAAAAAAAGACAGGGATCTCCTAGAGAGAGTCCAGAGAAGGGCTACAAAGATGATTAAGGGCCTGGAGCATCTCCTCTGTGAGGACAGGCTGAGTGAGCTGGGACTGTTTAGTCTAGAGAAAAGAAGGCTAAGGGGGGGGATCTTATTAATGTTTATAAATATCTGAAGTATGGGATGCAGGGGAAATGGCCAGCCCCTTTTCAGTGGTCTGTGGGGACAGGACAAGGGGCAATGGCTGCAAATTGGAGCACAGGAAGTTCCACACCAACATGCAGAAGAACTTTTTCACAGTGAGGGTGACAGAGCAGTGGAATAGGCTGCCCAGGGAGGGGGTGGAGTCTCCTTGTCTGGAGATATTCAAGACTCGTCTGGACACCTATCTGTGCAATATGAGCTGGGGAGCTGCTTTGGCAGGGGGGTTGGACCCGATGATCTCTCGAGGTCCCTTCCAACCCCTATGAATCTATGATTCTCAACTGGTAACTTAAAGCTGTCTTGGAAAGGGAGTACTCTAATGTTCTGGGTAGTTCAGTGTCATGGTAGTACATAAAGTTTAAGCACAGCTTGCCTGGACTAATGTTAAATCTGGAACATCTTATTCACATGCTAAAGTCAGATAACATCTCTTGGAGTTCAAGAGGTGTTTACCTGTTGTGTAGAGATAGTAGTGTAACTTTCCATAGAACTGCTACATGCAGAACTGATTAGCAAACTTTTAATAGTTCACCTTGGTGTTTGCCCCTGAACTGAGAAGCTGATGGGTTGCTGAGATTTTTTTAGCACAATGCTCCCAGGCTGTTTCTCAGGAGTATGAGATTGCACACACTGACTCTCTTCCTTTGTCTCAGTAAAGATATAAAAGCTGCTTCAAGGCATCTAATGTTAGAATCTGTTGCTAAAATAAAGTGTTACGGGATTATTTTTTTTCCCCTCTGCAGCTCCAGCCATTCTTTCTGCAATCAGTTGTTTTCCCAGAACTGCTCAGCTTTATAGCTATGGCACCTAGCAGCCATGAAACAACTCTAGGATTATTTCATACAAAGGAAAAACTTAGCTGAATGTAATACTTTATTAATATGAAGAAGTAGTTGCTGTAAACACAAGTTATTTGTCATTCCTTCCAATTGATAAACTAAAGTTGAGTTACAGCTTCCAATTTTAAGTAGGAAAGTAAACATTTGGTAACTGCTTTAAAAAAGCCCTTTTTGTAAACTTGAGAAATGTAATATTGGGTGTGTGTTTGGGGAGACAGGAATTCTTTATTTTAGGTACTATGCTATCACTCTGGCTAAGTTTTGAGCCTGCTAAAATACATTAAGAACATATATTGCCCATTAAGATGATCTCTAAAATTTGGTTAAGCTTTGGAGAAGTAAATATTTATGCTTTAAACTTCTAAACCCTTTTCTTGTATGTCAGCCTCAGTTCTTTCAGCCACTCTTGTTAGTACGTCACATAGCACTGAGCACTTTGTTGTTACTAATTGTAACGCACAGATAATAATTTATTTGTAGTTTTTGTTTAGAAGTTCTGTTTACAGCTTATGTATTACATGTAATTAACCTGATATTACTGCCACTCATACAGTACCACAGAATATTTCCTTCCTCAGTGTAATACAATAGAATGTTATTACTTGAATTAAAAAGGTGAATTAAGGGGAGACAGGAGTGCTTCAGTTTTCACTATGTATCTTTTAAGCCGTGCTGGAGAAAGTGATGTTTCCAAGTAACTTTTAAGATAGACTTGCGAATGGGGTCTGTTAATCCTTGCCTATCAATGTTCAAAGTCTGTGCTAGTAAGGTTATCCAGAAATAATGTACTGTGATTTCTCTGGTACAAGGAGTCAAAGGAGAAACAGTAGAATGATTGAGCTAAAAACACTTGGCAAAAGACACCTTTTTTTGTTTTATTCAACTAATTAATACTTCAGCTTCAAGGAGTCAAATTTGTATATACTGGAGCTAAAGTTTCTTCCTGGCTTCAGCTTGAATGAAGTGAGATCATTCACTTGGTATATCAATGTGTGCATTCTAGTTTACTTAAAATATGATGTGTGAAAATGACTGGCATACAGAGCTATGGTTATTTAATGTACTTATGTTCAGTCCCAGGCCTTTGAAAAATGCTGGTATTTTCTCCTTGAAAGTGCATCCTGCCTGACTTAAAATAATTGCTTGTATTCCAATAGTCTCACTGAACAGAGGAAAAGAACGAAAAGGTGTTTTTCCTCTCTGGACAGCAAGTCTCAGATCAAGCAAGATGTAGAGAATTCTCTTTGTCTAATGTTTTTTTGAAGTAAATTGCTAAAAATTTAGGAGCAAAAGAATTCACATGTTCCAAATGGCCCTCATGGCTGTTTTGTAGATAAGGAGCAAAGGACAGCTAAAGACATGAAGGAAGCAACAGAAAAGCAAGGCTTAAAAACATCTAGATGTGAGCTGGCAGAAGATCTGGAATAAATCTTGCAGATAAGAAACACATATGTTAGTTAAGAGTCTGAACAGCTAGTAACATTCCTGAGAGGATGAAATTAAGTGTGAGATTGAAAGTGTGGTGGATCAAGATGGTCTACAGAGCCATGAACAAGCAAAGGTAGTCCCTGCTACGTGCTATGTGCCAAGAGAGATGTTACACTTTCACAGGACTGAGTGGTCTTTCTTGAATGGGTGTGAAGGGGGGAAACTTTTTTTTTTGACTCAAAAGCAAACAAAGGTCTTGGCTGAAGTGCTAGTGATGTCCTTGATCATCTTGACCCTAATCCTGACCTTGAAAGCAAAGGAAAATGTTTGGTATTGACTTCAGAGGACTTTGGGTCAGATTGCTACAAGGTGTTTGGTAGGGAACCAGGTACCATTGCTCCTTTTTTCCTGCAGCCAGCTCCAGTATGCAAATTAACTTGAAAATTCCATAACCGGTGTAAAATTAGTTGTATGTTGCCAGTACTACTTAAGGATAATTACTAATCCCTGCAAAGACAATAAGTGTGAAAGTCTCTGCAGATGCTGTCTGGGGCATTCCGAGGCAGGAGAGGGAGCTTGGCGCCATTTTTATAGTTATGCCTGTTAAGATTTAATAGATGGAAAGTTTCATTAGTGGACTGTGTTGCAATTAACTTGAAGGAGGTTCCAGCCTACTGTATGCAGTCCTTCCTCAGAGAAAGTTGTTTACATTTCCTTGTGGTAATAATTTATTGGCTTTTCAGCACTTGAATGTTAATGAATAGCAAGGGCCATGATTTAACAGAAAAACCCCACCTACGACACATAACATGATTTTCTCATTACTCTAACAGAGGATTGGGTCAGTTGTATAACTTTTTATTCCTCACTGAACACACCAGTTGCTGAAAGTCAAGACTGAGTTGACCCAAGGGCAAGGGATAACACAAATGCAAATTTAAGGGAATGGTTTTCTCCTTGGTAACATCTGCGATAAGGATTAATGGGGTAGTGACCTGCTTTTTTGTTTGCCAGTCCACCCTGAGGCTAGGTCCTGCATACTTCACACAACACTTCCATTGCAAACTAGATTAGGATTTAGGCCTTCTTGGTCTGGTGGATGACCTGCCGTGAGAGAACAGGCTCACAATTCCTGCGAACTTTAGAGCTTCTGCAGACTAATTTTAGTGCATTTACTGGGGAATTGCCCTGTGCTGTTTCTTCTGAAAGAGGAATATGTGGTCGCATGAAGCTGATTGATGTTCATAGTAACTGAAGATCATGTTCCCTGAACTTTCTGGGTCTACTTGAAAAGAGCTCTATCAAAGCAAGCAGCAGCTGAGACCAGACCTACTGAGCCCAGCTCCTGCCAGTTCCCAGCTCTGCTACAGCAGACAGCCTTTGCTGCCCTCAGGAGCCATGTACTAGTTTTGGTGAGACATCTGGGGGATGCTTTCCTCCTTTGAGAGTCCCCCAGCATGCTTTTACTGACATTCATAACCATGAAGTGAAGGCAAATTCCCCTGAAAAATTGTTCTCTGATTCAAAGTCAACTTCCTCAGATTTCTGTCAAAAACTTTGGAAGAAAAAAAAAAGAAGAAAAATTAATAGATCCATTTGAAACATCCCTTAGAAGTCAGGTTTGTGCTGGTACACGTGAAGATGATGGTTTCTGTACAGTGTAAATACTCACGCAATGCCAGAAAAGTTGAGAAATGATGCACTTGACCATGATGCAATGACCTGAATGAATTCCAGGGGCCAGCTGTACCAGAGCACTGTGGTTCTGGCTTTTACTATACAGAAATTTCTTCTCTGAGGCAGTGCAGACCTGACAAACTCATGTTAACTTGCACTTCTTAGTTAATCAGGAAATCTGTGCACGATGACCAGTGTGTGATCTATGACTTGTTCTTGGCCTGCCCTTGTAATTTCAAAATGAATGAAGTAATGAAAGCTTTACGCTATTTTTCATGCTAAATTAAACTATTTGTAGAGTACTAAATATCTATCTCTGGAGAAGTATCATAAAACCTAAGTATTTTTACTGCAGCAGTGGTATTACAAGTATTTCTAAAATTCCTAACCAATACTTTCAAAAAACTAGAAGGAAATCAAACAGTGGGAACCATTCTAACAGATTTAGTTCTGTAATTTAACTGAAATTTCAGTTACTGTTCCCTAGAGTTTTAATCAAAGATCTTCCTTTTTTCTTTTAACATATTGGAAGCGGATTGTACCCGGATTCATCAAAGCTTCAATGGGCAGACTTGCCAAATGGCCCGTGTGCGCACACTCAGCTGGAGTGTGCGGTCTTAGGTCGGGGCTGTAACGTGGGAATTGCTGTTTCTGCCACTGCAATTCTAGCCAAGTGCCACCTTCTGAACGAGCACCGCTGCCTGCAGTGCCACAGGTGATCCATTGTTGTATGAAAGATTTAGGGGAACCAGGGAATGGAGGAGTACGGCTGCTTCTTAATTTTGGGTCTTCCAACTTCATTTAATGAATGTGGTGATACTAGTTAACACTTAAAAACACTTCAGAGAATAAAAGAGATTTAGAGGCAGAGGAAGTTGAAACCTGCTGTGAGGAAAGGAGCAGGCTTTGGTCAGATTGGGACAAAGAGAAACACCTTTTGCAGAACGTTCCCACACACCGGTGGTGATGGACCTGGTGCTACCCCAAGGGAGTGCGATGCTTTCACTGGCATGGGTTTTGTGTCACCAAGCGTGCTTGAAACTGAGCCAATTCTGCTAGGGCTGCAGTGCTGTTAGGGCTGCGGTTCGGTGGAATAGCAGTGCTTTAGCCCCCAGTGTAGGATAACCTTCCAACCTCCCTTGCCTCCCACCCCTCCACAGAATTATTTATTGTGCTTGAGTACTGTAATCCTGGGAAAAAATACTTCCAAATGGCTCAAAAGGAATGTCATGCAACCTTTATTAGTTTGTCACTACAGCAAAGGCACTTTGATTTAGTGACATAACTCGTGGTTAGAAGCTTTAGGCAAGGCCACACACATGCAAATAGCGACTGGTGATTTGGATAATTAGTAGGAATAGCAGAGCCCTGTCTCTTTACAAGAAAGGTAGCAATGATGTGCAATTAAAAATGAGCTGTAAAACGTAAGATCATGTAGCTATATAGAATGCAGTAGATGTGGTTGAGTAAAGTAACATAACAGCTACCAAAAAGAGGAGACTGAAAGCAGAATGCCACCCTATTCTTAAATGTCGTTTCAGTGAAATCACTTCAAAGGGTGGAATGGGAGTGAATCTTTGGTGTCTTCTCTGATAACAGGAGTAGCTCCATCATGCAACAGGTGACCTGACTCTCATCGGATCTGGTGTTTTAGAGCATTTATAAGATACTAAAGGTGTCTGAATGGAGTATGAAAATGTCAAACCCATCATAATTAACCAGTAAAGAATGACATACAATTAATGTTTTATGTTCTTTTTTTTTCCTACCTCTTATTTCTTGCTGACTTCTGAAGTGTTTGGCCCTGCCACCTGTTTTCTTTGCATTGAGAAGTTTCAGATTGGCCCCAGCATTTTTTATTTTGACAGACTTGGACTACATTTTCTTTTCTGCCTATCTACTCCTCCTTATTTGCCTTTGGAACCAAATTTCTGATGCTGTACCATTTCCTTGGCACTACTTTGCTGGTTACATTCAGTGAGAATAGTTATCAAATATTTCTAATAAATCAGAATGACTTCACAGTATTTTGAGTACTGCATGTTTACAGTAGACCTTTTAATCTGTAAATGGGGAATGAAGTAGGCTGTGATACATACTGGAACCATTGGAGACCATCTGATCTGTCTGTTGGGTGATATAATACAGAGGTCTTGGCCAGTGTGGTTATTAAAGATCTCCAAACATGCCTCATGAAAGAATTTTTAAACCCTCTGGTCTGCAAAAGTAAAAAAAAGCTATAGCTGGTGAATGATTAAAAAATTAATATATAGGTCCTGTGCTTCAAAATGTAGTAGACAATTAACAAATATAGGCTAGCCCTTATTTTTTCAGCGTCTAAAGTGTCCTCGGGTTCATAGTCATGGTTTTGACCACTTTATACATAGAACATGAGCATCATGCGGTATTCTTTCTAGATTTGTCAGCTTTGTGTCACTTTGAGCACCACCTAGTCACCTTCCCTTTTATAGCTAGAATTTCTATCCAGTCTTTAAAAATGCTCGGAGTAGCCAAGTAATGTTAACATGACACCTTCATTTGCAGAAAAGTAAAGCAGATGTAGTGAAGTGTTGCCTTCTCTTTCAGAGAGTTGTTTGTGTGGTCTCACTTCTTTGTTTCTTGAGGCCTCCAGTGGAAACATGTACATCATAGGAGGGGCACCCCTCAGCTGGGTGTGAAGGAAGCCTTTTACTTCTCAACAGTGATGTGTAGTTATTAACTTTTGAAGCTCTTATCCAAGAGGTTGCTCTCTAAGCAGTAATAAACAGCTCACGTGGTCAGAACTGAAGATGAAAGAGCCTTGAACAGTGTTAGGATGAAATCTATGTGGTGACTCTGAGCTAATACTTCCTTAATGGCCATGTGCTTGTTTAAAAAAAAATAATCCAAACCAAAACAACAAACCACCCTTTGCATCCCCAAAACCCCACCTAAAGCATGAGTCTGGCATGAATCTGTAGATATGCAAAAATGTAGAACTACGCATTTAAAGCGGTCGGTTTCCCCCCCCCTTACCCAACCGATAAGGGTTAAGGTCAGGAGGTATTTGTATAAAGTTAATGGTAACCTTGTGTAAATCCGCTTAATGAGCTTAGTGAGCATTAAAATAAGCTTCAAAAAGAGAGAAGGAGTAACAAGATATCTAACAAAATGATCTAGTTTGCTTCCAGAAATCTAGCAAAATTTAAAAGATCTCTGATGAAGGAACTCTCCTGAGTGTGGCTCCAGTTCCTAATAAAGGCATAAAAATGGTAATAACTATTTTTGAAACCTGGAAGGCTATTAGGCTTTCCTAAATCAACCTCCTGCCATTTATTATGGACTGCACGTCTGTACAGTATACAATGAAGCTATGGTAAAAAATGTTGAGGCTGCAAACTGTTCTATGTGCAGGAGTAAAAGTTGGGCTCTGTCGTAGTATAGAAGTTTTGGCCAAGAAAAGAGAATACATTATGGATGCATGTGGTATCTGACTTCTTTTTGAAAGAAATATTTCCATGGAAATGAGGATTGCTGTGTGTCTGATTTCTATGATTTTATTTGGAAAAGAAAGGAGATTCTGATTAACTGCGTGGTGAGAAAAAAAGAATCCAAATAGTTCAAAAATTTTAGAAAGATTTGGCACAGATTTAGCCAGAAATAGTTTGCAATGTCTAGTTTTGTCCTTCTCAGCTCTCTGGAACATCGATTGAATCTTGCAAGGCAGAATAAAATTGCAGACTGCAGCAAGACCGTTAAATGGCGTAGTTGGAGAAAATCAAAATGTGCTCACACATCTAACATCTTTTATCTTCAGTGAAAAACTTGCTCAATGGTCTACATGTCGTGCAAGCTCCAAGAAAATATTGCAGCTGTTTGGTTGTAATGTTGCTCATAAAATGGCATTGTTCAGAGCTACAGCAGGGTAGTGCTTTTGGGGATCATCTTGTGATTTTTAAGATGGCTGTGGTGGTCAGTGGCACAGAGCATGACTGAGCACTTCTCCATAGATCTTTCTCTATTTGACACAAAGTGTATTTGAACACTTGTATTTGAGACCATTGCATGGCACTTAGGAGAAAGGGATCCTGTTCCACAACACACTTGCTCATAGTTGCTGCTATGAAAATAGTTGCCTAAGAAACTTGGTGTGCTCAAGTCTGGAATAATTTGCTGAATCAGCAATGCTTGTGTTTTGACTTGGTGGTTTTTTTAAATTAATCCCTTAAACCAAGAACCTCCCCCTCCTGCCTCTTAGATTCTTTCTGATGATTAGTTCTAACAAATGAGCAAATAATATTTTTAGGTGAGAGCTGACATGGGAGTGAATTAAAACTTGCATCCAGAAAGCCCTGTGGTATTTTTCCATGTTTCTGGAAAAAAAACATACTACATACATTGTATCAGAAAGAATACAGCTGTGATTTGTGCCAAGGAATAAGTGATGCTCTGAGGTTGTAGTGATCAGTTGATTTGCATCTTGAGCTGAAAGGAGATTCTAGCTAATCAATGGACTTGACTGCACTTATTTTGATTTAAATTGAACAAGTCTAAAAGCCTTCTCTGGACCTCTGTTTGTTTAAGTTGGCTTTGTTGCTTTGATCTCATGTTAACATACCTTAATGACAGGTAATGATTGATAATGGTGTATTGTAAAGTTCAGGTAATAAATAGTGTTTTACTCATAATAATGCTGAATAATGTACTTTTTATGACCCGGTTTGATGGAAAATTTCCTTGTCAACTCTGCCTAATTGTCCAAACAAACACACCCATTACTTAAAGGACTACATGTCCAAACTAGACACATTAATTAGGGTCATGACTGAGCTACACAAAGGAATATAGCAACACTTCAGTTATCTTTGAGTATGATCTTTGGACAGCAGTCCTAATGTTAAACTCAAATTTAATGGGAAGCTGTTGTTTATACTATCCTTTTGTAGCTCACAGACGTGTGTTGGAGTCTATCCATAGCAGCGGGGTGATGGGAAAAGTGGCATCTCCCTGAAGGTCCTTAAAGGTCATAAGCAATATTAGTTGGAACACCAGAAATCACAAAATCAAGTAAGCCTGGGTGAAAAGGAGAAAAAGAGGTTTCTGGGGTTTTATCCAGTCAGAAACAAGTCAGTAAAGATCACACTATCGAGTTGAGGGTTAAAAAGGGGCTAGATTTTAGCCGTCAGCATCCTGGAATATCCAACATCTGAGTGTGGTGCCAAGCACTCCATGGGTGCTAGCAGTCTCATGGTATCTCACCTGGATTGAAGTTTCAGGAATTGTTACTGTTTGCATAGTGGGGTTCCAGAAGTACCACTGTAGACTTCAAAAAAAGGTTCAAACTTCAGAAAACCTTACATATAGTGAATCACTCAAAATTATAAAGAACAGTAGAACAATGAGAACCTGAGCTTCCAAGAGTAGACAGCCCTATAGAACCGAGTAATCTTTCTAATAAGGCTTCCTTGATGCTGAGTTTTGGGTCCCTTTAAATAAACAGCACTCACTTGTCACAGATCATACAAGCAAGCATGAGACACTGCTGATGTAAGAGAATCTGTATTCTCTTCCACTGCCCCCAAGCAGCAGAGCATTCCTTAGGTCTCAGGAAGAGCAGTTTCGGTGCCAGACTGAGTGTGTCAGCATGCCTGGAATGAAATGAAAGAGCACCTACCTGTCCCTTTCCTACCTCTGTTGTTTCTTTTCAGCATTAAAAGTGTATAAGATGTTATGCCAAAAGGGATTTGTCCTTTTTATCTAGGAAGAGGAATGCTTTTGCTATTTGCATTTCTGAATTGCTTAGCTGCCCAAGCATGCTTTATGTGTGCTGCTTGAAATGTGTCACCGGATCACGTGGCTGCTGTTCTCTGGCTGATGTTGGACTTTCTCCAACAAATATGGATTATGTTAAAGTAGGTTCTGAATTGACGAGAATATGTTAATAACTCCCAGATGGGCATCTTTGTGCAGGGAAATACAAGCAGTCTATGGCAGGAGC
>VZTU01005774.1:282140-438310 GCA_013400835.1 Zapornia atra | reverse complement strand
TAGTGTTTGGCAGGTCCATCATTCCGTCATTAAAGGCCACATTATTACTTACAACTCTGCTTGCATGACAATTGCTTGCATGAACCCAGTCTCCCAATAACAGATACACACAGTTTGCTGTTAGATATATTTTTCTCTGGTAAGGAATTCTTTTATATGCCTGATAGTATTTCCTCCAGTTTAAAATATGGATTTTTAAAAATTAAATAATGGCATGAAGTAAACAGCTTCCACAAATGCTTGTCTAGGACAATTTTTCAGGTGTAAGATATATATATAACCACAGAACATTTACCCCTTCGAGGTGCAGCATGTATTGTTCAATACTGTATTTAGATAAAATTAATTTATCATTACAATTCAGTGTGCCATTTTTTTATTAAAAGTTTTTAGTCATCTTATTGGCAATTCAAAATCATGTTGCTTCTCACCTACTTGCATGGATGGATGAAGTTGTTATAGCTAATACAAGGATAATGATAATTTATAATGATAAATACATAAGCAGTAACTGCGAGTGTGAATTATATGATAAATGTATTTGTTATGCATCTTGACCACCACGCTTGTCCTTCATCTGTTAATCCATTTTGCCAAAATATTCTTAAGCTTTGTTTATCCAGAAAACGTACAAAATGTGGCCAGCTGGAAAATGTTCTTTCCTTCCTTCTCCATCCAACTTCTTTTCTCAATCCTACCCCTCTGAACTATCCAGTCATGAACTTAAAAGCAAATGCAGAAGCATTTTTTTTGGTGTATAAAAAACCTCAACCCAACAACAACAACCCGTTGAAAGATTAAAGCTTCGCCTGTTAGCTAGAAGTGGAGCAAAGACTTCAGATTCTGGGAATGGGGAAACTTGGAATCTCGAAGTTCTTGATCTTTAAGGTCATGTCTCCAGGAGTTGAAGCCTGTAAAGCTGGACCTCTAGTAACTATTTGGGGAGCAGTTACTAGGTAAGATAATAGAAATAATACAGGGAATGAACCTAAAAATAATACATTCTAGAAGATTTAGTGACTATTTCATGTCTAGATGACTCTACCCCAAAGTCAATGATATCTACACCCCAGTTTAACACCTTCTCAACAGTCACATACATATATTTTCTCATGTAGCTATTCTTAGACCTGGATTTTGTGTGACATATCAATGATAATGATTATTGTTCTTTTTAATAAAAAGGTAAAATATGCATTTTGAAATAACATCATTGAGTCATCGATGAGACTTTACATTTTGCAGTACATTCTGGGGAATACTGCTGTGTCGGGGCAGTATTTTCTGGTGATAACCCAAAACGTCAATACAGTCAAGTGTTTGGATTTGACAAAGATATCATGAGGGCTCCACGTATTTTTGTACTTCTCTAGTCTCTTTCTGCATGTTATGATATTATTACTCTCAAACTGGCACTTAATTTTCTTGGCTCTTAAAATGAGTGTTGTAAGAGTAGTTGAATGTAATATGTGGTATTTTAATATTGTGACTCTTAATGCTACATAAAACCTTTGTTTCCTACAGGTTTATTGAGCTGGTGTATTAGATTTCCTGCTGCATGAGCAAGAAGATTATGGTGGCTTACGTCTAAGTATACTTTTGGGAGGCATTTTGTATTTTCTCTATAAATAGTCTTTCTAAAACACAATTGTGAAACTATTAATGTTTATATCGCATTATACATCTCTCTAAGTTTACTGTGCTGAGTATACAGTGTGGTAGCAAGAGGAAATCTTTTTGTCTCAAGAAACGTGTTCAGAATTGCTATTGTTAAAAGGCTACTAAAAGGCAAGGTTTTAATACTTATCCGATCTTATCTGTAGGGTATTTTTGGCTTATTACACTGAGTCATCCTTGTTTTCAGCAATAATAAAATTACATCTCTTATGGAGTTAAGCACTTCAATAGAGCTTGCAAATATGAAGCTTTCAGCAGAAATGTGGGTGCTCTGGCTATTCCTCTTTTTTTTTGCCAGAAAAATGTGAAATGAGTCAATTGCAATTACAAGTTCTTCACAGGAAAAATTTAGATGGGGGTTGTGAGTGTGTGCATAGTAAATGTTGCATTTTGTACTAGCTAAACATTTTTTGCCTTAAGCAAAAGAACGTGTTTATTATGGACTTTAAAGATACAAACCCCAGGAAGATCCTTCCTCCTAAGACAAATGGAAAATGTATGTTGGGGGAGGCATGTAGAGGTAGTTCATACCTGTGTTATATTACTGACTTTCATTCTGTTTTGAGAATAATTTAACGAGCAATTTCTTCATGATTTATAAGAAAATGCCACAGGCCTAATTCCGCGAGGTCCCCTGGAGCCATTTATTCATCCGTATGTGAATTGCCAGTTTCATTATTTTTGAAAATGTAACATGAGTGAAACAAATGGTTAGTGTCGCCTCATCCAGCGGAATGAAGGATGATCATCTCCGCTCAGCGACCATTAGGTGGACTGGCTCCAGCTCAGGGTCCTCCTCTGGTTCAGGTGTTGCGTGACGTATGGGTAATCTGCAATTTGCTGGGGGCATCGTTATCTTGCTCTGCCTTCGAGGCAGGATTGGAGCCAGGCCGGGAGCAGCTGCCTTCGGGGCTGCCTGGGCACGCAGGGGTCCGTGGTGCCCCTGCCATCGCCCACCTCGGGTTGATGCTGCAGCCCCTGGTGACATGGAGCGGGTATTAGGTCAGATGAGTTACATTAAGTGGCAAGTGATAAATTCAAGATGACAATTCAAAACAGCAGTGTTTCTTCTAGTAATTAATTCCAGTGGTGCCTGAGGCAGTGCTTAGCTGCTGCAACCAGTGTGGCCAATGCTGAGCAGCTAATGAGAAAACATTACAGCAAGGATTAGGGGCCAGTATATTCTGGTAGGATGAGGTCACTATGATTAGAAAATATTAATGTGGGCTTAACGTGATAAACTGGCTGTGACAAAGAAACTTTATTTTATCCATCAGTGGTTAAAATGCCAAAAGCCCTTTTAAAAAAATATTTTAAAATCATGCCCTATCCCCCCCACCCCCCAACAGCTTTGACACTCTGCCTATAGACCAACGGGACGAAGTTAGTTGTTGTGTCCAGAAACAAGTTCTTCCTTCTCTTTCATTTGTTTTAATTAGTTTTGTCAGGTAACTGCAAACACCTTAGAGGAAAGGAAGGAGTTTTTATGGTTGCTACCTATAAGCAGAAAGGATGATGAGAAAATAACTCGTCTACACTCCAGCATTCTGCTGCCTTCAGCCAGCAGCAAGGATGGGATTGCACTATGTTGTCCAGCAGAAGGTGAGGACATTCTAAAAACTTTGGCTGTGTTGGATATGGGGAAAGGAGGAGCAAGGACAGAGGTTTTATAGTACCAACCCTGCCCTGCTGCTGTGCAGCATGGGTTTGAGGGGTTAGTTGTGAAGAAAAATACCTACCCAATGGCACTTAAGAAAAGGTGAGCTTTTCCTGGGCTGTTAAGTTATGTTATTCCCCATAGGTGTGGGATTTGTGTTATTCATAAAGTACAGGTGTGATTGTACTATCCCAATGGAAACCTGTGGGTGCTAATGTGCTTACTAAGCACTTCTGCCAACTGAGTTGAAACTGTTCTGCTAATTATGGACTGAGACTTATTTCCTAAGTTTCCTATTAATTGTGAGGATATAGATGGGATGGACTGCATTTTGTGGCATTTGCATTTTTTGTTGTCTAAAGACCAACAGTTATTTTCGCAATTTTTCTTTTTTTTTGTTAACACATTTATGTAACAATCACTTTTCAACCAAAAGCATTATAAATACTGCAGTATAAATGCTTCTATAGAGCAGATAAAAATAGTATTTAACCACATCAGCAAGACTTCAACTAGTTCCAAATGTCAAATAATATAATATGTTAGAATATATCAAGCTATCAGGAATGTCTTGACCTGTCTTTTATTACGATACATACCTTCATCTTTTAAAGAAAAAAAAATCTTTAAATATGTTTTTTATTTCAGCAAGACATTCGTATGCATTTTCTTCTTTATTTCGCTCACTTATCTTTGAGAACTCCAGAATACTCGTAGAAGAGAAAAACAATCCCATACAGGTGTTTTCTCATTATTTTTCTACAGTATTGAACTAGTACAGTGAAAATACATGGTCTCCAGTACAAAACTTGGAACTGAGATTTGAGGCCTACAGTTACAGAAGATAAGAAGTTAAAGATAATTGCATTAAATACAGCAACCCTTTTAGTAATCACATAGACTTGTAGTGACACTAATATTTTTCTGAACAATGAAAACACCACAGAGGGTAATATGCTCTAATATGATAAGTGACATTTGTTTCCATGGTACTAAAATCTTTTTAGACATACTCCTTTTTCTGTTTATATAATAGGCTTGTCACTTTGCTCAGGTTTTATTCATTTATTCCTGTAGTTACACAATGGACAATTATTTTGTCTTCATTTTCAGGCAAAAGAAAAAATATCCCATATCTTAACCCCTATAAGACACAGCCTTGGGATTTCCATCAATTAAAAGACGCATTGGAAACTATACCTAAAAATAAATGAAATGCAACAGTTTTACTCAGGTCCTCCTGCCATTTATTTTTAATGTCTAAACCCCATTTAGGCACAACATTTTAAGTGCAAATTACACTGAGCAGAATAATTAAAACTAGTCTGGGACTATTAGAGTCCTAGGTAGACTTTGGTATTTCTGTAGGTTCCCATAATATTGCATAGTGGTGAAATGAGAAGGTAGGTAATTATTTTGGATGGGAATACGGATTTTCATGGGGGGCGCAGGAGAACTTCCTTTAACGGTGTTGGCTTTGAACTCATCTTGGAAAGCTGCATAGGAAGAGGTAGCAACACACGCAGAATAGTGTTAGGATGAATAAACGTGTGCTCTTCATCAGGTGGCTAGGTAAGATCTATGGAAGACTATTTGCTAATCATTTATAACCCACATTAGATCAATTTATTTGCTCATCAGAATTTTCTGGACATGATAAAAAGTGAACATGCAAAAGAAGCCTTTGCATAGGCTTTCTATCTGCAAAATAAAACTGTTGCAAGAACTTTCATTTTTCACAGAAGGCATGTTTTGTTGTCTCATCGTATGCAGGGGGGGAAGAAGGTTACTGTGTGCAATACAGTCATCCAAACGGGAGGGGAAGGTTTACTGATACCATGGTAAAAGTATTTTGCGACAAAGGTAGGTTTTACCTGGTATGTCTTCCTCCACAATGTGGTAATTAGCAAACAGCTATGTTTTGCCACTGTGTAAAGTATAAACTGTCTGAAAGGGAATTATAAGGAATGGTTTAGTCGGTTTGAAGAGGTGAAGTTCTTGGCCCTAAATAGGATACTAAGATCCACATGGTATGTGTTACAAAGATTATTCGATGTTAAATTGGAGAGCCAGGAAAACAAACTTAACGAGTTCTTGATAATTTTTTAAAGGTGTTTTAACTGCAAACTATTCTGAAATGTTTCATTAATACAGGTATTGAACTACATCTCAGTGTAAGCTCTAGTTTTAAGTATGAGCTATTAGGTATACATTAGATGTAATACATGCTAAACCCTGTATGGCTATGGGATAGGACTCCACACTGAAGGATGGCCAATGAGTCTAGATTTGAATACAATAAGCCTTAGTATGGTTTAAATACAGGTTTTCCATTTAATCCTGACTACCGAATTTCACAGCATCAGAAGAAATATTAGAAATATCTTATTTCACAAGTTTATCCAGGGTTTTGAACAGTCTGTGAGGCTTTATGTTTTCAAAACAAACCCACAGAAATTTTATAAGTGGGTTCTTCAGATCCCGATGACAAACCTGTGTGGCTGGTGGAAGAGACAGACTCTTAGAAATTTTTTTGCTTTGTTCTCTCTCCAGTTTATTTTCGTGAATGCTCACATTGCAGTTATGTATTCTTTTTCTGTTCCTGAGTACCTGAAGCTATTTAGTGCAGTGAATGTGGGGCTGGCTGAACATGTGAACAGAGGGATGACAGGGTTTTTCTGCAGTTGGAAACTAGGGAATATATAATTGCATCATTGTCTCTCATTCTGCTCCCACATGTAACTTACTTAAATGTCATTTCATGCTGCAGGCACTCACTCTTCCCTTCCCTGTAAACCTTACTCAACCTGCACTCAGCCATCATGATAGCGGTGCCTCAGCCCCGTGTGCACCGGCATCCCGCGGGGGTTTGTATTCAGGCATCACCGATCGTTGACCTGGCTATTGTTGTTTGTGATACTTACTGGTAAACTTTCACAATCAATACAACATCAGCCCGCCTAGCTCCTGGGAATGGAAACCTGAAACAGTGCACTTAATCTTGAAGCTGGCTCCTGCTCCCTGCTCTGCTGCTAAACTGGGTAGTTGGCCTACTTGATGCAGCATTATTGCTGCAGAGGTCAGATGTGAGCCGGCTTGGCAAGTGCTGATGAATGGCTGTTCGTGATGAAGCACCTCTTCCGTCCAACAAGAGACATTTAATAATGATGGACCATAACTGCGCACACAAAAAGCCTTGTAGCTTGTTTGTGAGCCTATATAGTGAAAGCTGGAGAAGGCGGCGTGTTAGTTTGGAGCAAGTCTTTGGAGGAAAAAAAAATTAATGAGGAAAGAGGTCTTATTAAAAGTTAAAGAAGCCTTTTCTGTTCGTTATAAAATTGTGACAGTTGCTGCAAATACATATATTTTTTTGCCATTCAACTTGTGTTCGTTCCTCAAAAAATCACTTCTCAGATTGACAAGAATATGAAGTAATCTTTAAAGGCTGATAAATTAAAACAAACTGTCTCTACAGGAATTTATTTTACATGAGCTGTATGCTCTGCTGTCAAATGTCATGTTTTACCTGAAATCAGTGATATGTGCTGAGAGGAGTGGGTGCTTTGGTACATCTTGCAAAATTTTCCTTCTCTTTAGGAAAAAAAATCATCTTCGTGAGTGAGAACTGCAGGAAATAGCACCTTAATGCTGGAGAGAGCTTTCTGCATGGTTTGTACCTTGGAAAGAAAAAGCTGAAGTAACCAAGTAAACACTTTTGTATTTATCGAGGTTGCCAAATGTTTGATTATATTTATTTCCCCACTCCTACTGCATTACCCCATGCCTTTGTTCCCCTGGTTTTCCACATCTCCTGTCTTAGGAACACTGATTGCAATATTACAACAACAAAAAACAGCCTTCCCCAAAAAGGTTTGGCACTAGTTACCCACTACTGCAGGCCAGCAGTACCTCCGTAGCAGGCTGTGTTCTGGCAAAAGGTGGCAGATGATGGTATTTATGGTCCCAGATACTCATATCTGTGGAAGCACTTCTTACAGATGGAAAATACCTCTACAGACCCATAGGGGAACACCTGGGTATTTACCTGTGCTTTAAGAGACATTAATGATCCCTGGGTAAGTAGCCTTTGTAATGTCTGTAGTGGAAAAACATAAGTAGATTACCTCTAATGCCCATAAAATGCCCCAGGTTTAAAACCTCCTCTTAGCCTGTGGAAAAACATTGCTGTAGAGAAAAATTACTTCTCCCTTAAAAATTCCAGTCCTGCAAGCTAATTCTTTATAGACAAAAATTCAATTGTATGCTGAAGTGACTGAGTCCTGACACTTTTTCATTTCTGCATTGCCCATATTTGAAAACTGTTCTGTAGGAGGGAAGAGTTTTGCTCCAAGCATTTGCATGTTTCATGTTTTGGTCCAACAACTTGATGAGTTGCCCAAACTTTTCTCCTAAAAACAAATTCAGTGCTCAGATTATTAAAAAAAATATTTGCATGATGTTCCAAGGGTTTTTTTGGCATTGCTTTGTTGGTTGTTCTGTGATACTTAACATATTTTTCCTCTCAAAATTTTTAATTTCCTTTTTCTCATCCCAAACACATGCTGTTGAGCTCACTAGACCACTATGCTTTACTACAGGAGTAGCTGCGTTTATAGCAATACAGGTTAATGGATGGGTAAGGCCTGGAAAGCAGAGGTGACTGATGAGAATTCAAACTAGACAGGTTAGGCTTGCTGTGTTGCGTGTTGATAGAGTTGCGTGTAAGTTTTGCACCCACATCCACTCCCCTTGTATATACTGGTAGCTTCAAACTACTGTTACTGATTTTCATGAAGGGCAATTGGCTGCAGCATGGGGTTTTTGATTCATTCATTTCCTTGTAGAAAGGCCATACAGGCTGTGAGTGGTAAACTAGTGTGTTACAGCACTCATGCCAGGCTCAGAGGTACACGTTCTACGCCTGTGAATTGGTAGGATAAACTGATGTGATTTTTACATGTATGGGAGCCAGAAAAATGAGTTTGGGCCAGGAAATGAGTCACTTGTGAGCATTAATATGGAGGAAGGTGCTGCTTCAGCAAGTCCCTTATAGCGTCTTACTGTTCGTTCCTTCCCCTGCAGCACTGCCCGTCACTCAGCATAGTTACTCTAAAATATTTGAAAATCATCTCTTATAAAAATTTCATTCGCTGTCACGAGAAAACCCCCATCCTGATAAGTGTGTGGATGATCTTCTAAAGGAGAGCCCATTTCTTATTGAAATATATTTTTCTTGGTTATGACTAAGGCAGGTGGTGATAGCATGAGTCCAGTATGCATACTCATGAATGGCCCAAGAGACGCAGCTTTGTGCTCAGGTCCCTCTCTCCGTGCTGTGACTCTGGTGTCCAGCAGGAACAGCTGCAGCTTTTAGACATGGTGCTGCTACTAAAGCTCTAAATTTTATTCAAAGAGCTGAAGCACCAGTCCGTGTGGGAGAGGGGAGGGTGTATGTTTGCAACTTGTAAAAGAAGCAGAAGGGTGTAACAGGAACTGGATTCGGTCTTTAGGGTGAATCAAGGAGACTTAATTGGAGTGGAAAAAATTTACCTAAGTGCGAAGTATAATAGGTTAAGGAACAATTGTAGAAGAGAAATAATGAATGCCCCATTTCTTGAGACTTTTAAAACTGAACAAGTCAAAACTCTGGAAAATATATTGTAGATAGCATAGTATGATGATGGGAGGATAGACTTAATCTAATGGGTCTATTTAATATCTAATTCCTATGAGTCACTTAAGCTACTTATGCTTAATTTTACATAGTTATGACTACAGAGTATAATCATCCACATTGTAATAAAATCCTTTTAACAGATTTTAAAAAAACCACAATGTCTCATTTTGCTTCAAATGAGCTAATGTGCTTCAGCAATGAATGACAATCCGTGCTGCTGGGGCAGCGGTAGGGTCACCAATGATGTGTTTAAAGTAACATCAAGTCCTGTAGTCAATTATAGTCCTATCTTTTGTCTGTGCAGAAATGAAATGCAGAAAGTAGATAGATGACTGAGCGCTGTAAAACTATGAACTACGATATATATGTCAGAGGTCTATCCTCGCCAGCTTGTAACTGATGAGGGAGCAATTCCCTGGCATTGACTTTTTTTTTTGGGCTGGTACCCTTAGCCACAGGTCCTGGTTCGTGCTGTACCACTTCTGTCTTGTCCCTGTGAGTTTTGGGTTGTGTTTCTTGCTGGACCTCACAGCAGTGATTGGGGTCTGCTGTCTTTGCCTATGTTGGTGGTGAGGGACATGCAAAAGCGCCTGTGATGTGCCTAAATGCTTCCCTGCCAGGTGAGGACGGAGAAAGAGTACAGAGGGCTGTGTGCCCGTCTCCCAAAGCGTGATGGGATGCTGCTGAAGGCAGTGCTCGCTGCAGATTAGTATCAGGAGCCAGGGTATGCACGTATGTTTAGGTTTCCATTTGACTCCTAATGTACTTGTTTTGTTCCATGGCAGCTTTCCCCCAACGTTGTATTGTTACTTTGGTTTCAGTATGGACATCAGTATTTCATCTGCTGTTTCTCTAATAAACCCACTAGAAACTCTTCTTTGGAATTATATTTATAGCTATTTGCAGAAAACTATTGTGTTTTGCCTGATTAGTTCTTCGTTATGCCAGGCTCTGAGATGTAGTGCCTATCTAGGTAATTTTGGGGGGTTTTTGTCCGTGTTTTTCCCCAAAAAAACATTGTTCTGACATTCCTATGAGCAAAAGCGTACTGTTAAAAATTATCATGGCAAAAACTGCTCTGGATTTGTACGAAGAATGGCCTTGGTGCTTGTAACTGTCACATAGCGTATTTTTAATTTCCATCCGGCCAATCCAATGCAAGATGTACTATCCTGTGAATGGTCATTAAATTCAGCACTAAAGTACCCAATTGCAACAGGAAGAAAAAAAAAAAAGCAGCACAGTGATTTTCAGTTGGTTAGGAAATGTATTTACTCATCACATTTTTAATTAAAATGGAAAATGATGTGAAATTCCTTATTTTACAAAACAATAAACCATTACCTACTAATGGGTTAAAAATAAACAGAAGCCTTCATATAAAAAAAGGCAAAAGAAAGAAGGAGAAATGGTAATGACAGTTTTGAAGTATCCAGTACCTGTTGTGACAGGAATAACAAATTAATTGGGAGTATAACGGATTCTTTGTAAAGGTGAAGTAAACACACTTGACTGTATATTTTTCACCATCAGTTAAGTCTCAATTGGTTCTAAAAATAAACAGAAGACATTGAACAGTTTTAATGGATTTTGACACCTAGGTATTATGCTGTCACTCCAGTATAAATGAATCATAACTTTAGACTGCGCCAAGGAATTACTACACATTTGGAGAAAATTTATGGTGCACCAGCCTTTGAATCATGATGATATCAAAACTAAAGTCACAAGAGGAAAAAAGTCAGGCATAAATTATGATTTACCCAACCTATGCAAACCCATGCGAACGCAACAGGTTTAGGCTTCAGGGGTGCTTAGCAAGGCCACTGTGATTTCTGGGTGCTAGCACCTCTCAGAGCCTGTGTTCTGCAGAGCTCTCAGGGAGCCGCATCCAGAGGGGAGCTGAGTGCAAACGCCGGACATGGACAAACCACCGTGGCTGCCAGATGCTTGCTGTTTCTTAGGGTTCAACCTATTTAAGAGTGTTAACAATGAGAGAGAATTCCAGTGCTTGACCTTACACTTATGTTAATTTTAAAATTCCTTATTTATTTAAAATCTAATGCGGTTTTTTAGATGATAGCTTGGAAAATTTAAAGATGCTAAGGAACATATCTGAAGCAACTAATCTTTGGGCTCCAAGCTGGCTAATTTGCTCTGTGCTGCAATATATGTAGGTAAGCCTGAAAATATGTTCTTCAGACATGGATAAAATATTTGTTGAATCTTACTCTTGAAATTTATGTGAAAGCATGATAGTTTGTGCAGTTGCTTGGACTATGATAGCATGCTTTAGTACTTCTAAGGAATGCCGGTATGGATGAGTATTCCTCATTCATTCCATATAATATTCCTCAGCTGAGTTGTGTTCAGTGCACAGCTGTGTAGTAGTGATTTTTATAAATCCTTATCAAAATTTTCCTGTTTTAAAAAATGGTTTTATTTGAAGCACATGCAGACGGCTGTAAATATTTGATTCACAGTGCTTTTAATGCTTCCTCCAGAGTTCCTCTAGTTTTTGAAGACTATCTGAACTTGCCTTTTCTAGCATTTTTCCTTAAAACTTAATTGCTTCTTCAGAGATTATTGTAAAATATTACAAAGAAGAGATTTAATTTTTGAGTCTCTATTAAATGAAAAGGAACAAATCCAAAGGAGATTATAAGTAGACAGAGAGAAGAGGTTTTATGTAGAAGTCTGCAATGTGTTGGTGTATAAAGCTTTTCATGTCCTGGCCATAATGCTTTAAAATATGGATTGATCCATTATTTTTGGCCCCCCGGAAGGCTAATCATGCATTTGATAATTTTGACAATCTTCCCTTTTTGGAGTTGTACAGTGTTGAACTTTCTGCCGATGACCTTAATGCTCAAGGCCTCATCCTCAAGTGATGCAAATGCTCCATTCTCTGTTGAACCGAGCCTGCCTTGACCGTGTGCCCAAGGTTTGCTGTCCACCCTCTGTCCTACCACTACCCCTGCCAAGTTCCAGAGGGTGCAGGCAGCCATTTGCTTTGCTCTTCATCAGTCTTCATATGGAGCCAAGAAACTTCCTGGACCTGTCACGTGTCTGTGGCTGTAAAAAGTGTCCTTACTCATCCGCAGCTACCACTGCTTCTTGCTGCAGCTATTAATCTTGTAGAAGAGACCAGTGTGATGTTTGAAAGCAACTTTATATCATCTTTTATTAACCAGGTTAGTGCTGAATGTCTCTTGCCTGGAGGAGAGCTATGCAAACAATGCTGCTTTTTCACCCTGTTGCTGAACTGGGGGAGAGAAAATGGGAAAGGAGAAGACAGCTGGGTTTGTTCCCTGGAAAACACAACCATGAAGCAGCAGTTAATGTGCAAAAAATGTCTAGATTTTTTTTTTCAGTTTAAGGCAATTTGATGCAAGCTATTTTTTTCTTTGATAGTATCTTTTTCAAAGTAATTTTTAAAATTGGAAGAGCCTCCTCCCTCTCTCCAGGGGCAGCGAAAGGAGGCAGCCCGGTCTGTGATATGGGGGAACCTGGGTCTTGTGCATGGAGACTGTGCAGCACCATTGGTGCAATCATGCCCCAAACTCTGCTTTGGAGCCCTGCTTTGTGCACTGACCCTGCCCATTTTCTATTAAAATGTGTCCTGACAATTGATCACGGTGTCGCCTGTTCCCCGTAGTCGCTAACCCCCCATATGCTCCTTAGGAGGGGTAAGGGAGCTGTCTGTAATACATTCCCTTGTGAAGGGTCAGTTTTCCAGGGCTGATGCTGGCCTGGGAGTGTTTGCCTTCCACTCCCACCTGTTGAGAGGAGTCAGAACAAGAAGTAAAAACACTCACTCTTCCCCAAGTACGTTTTTAATGTGCTTGTCATAGTCTAGTGGATAGTTTTAAAATGTGCATTGGGTATAATAAATTGGAGGATAAACACTGTTGTGATATTCAGCTCTCTCCCTAAAAACTGCTGCCAAAGCTTTACCAAGCAGAAGTAGCTACACGCAGCTCTCGGTTAGGATTTTCAAGGGTGGAAAGTCTCAGCTAATCAGAAATATGCACAAATATCGAAAATATCCAGTATCCCAAACTGGGTCATATACGGAAGAAACTGCACCCTTCCTGAAAGCCTGACTGTCTTCGTCCATGGTGACAGCCAGTGGGCAAAAAACACCTGGAGACAAAAAAAACCACAGAAAGGACCTTTACCTTGTGCGTGCACGCCAGGTTTTAGTGCCCCTTCAACCTGGTTGGAAAACATAGTGAGAGGTATATGCTGAGCATCTTGACCGAGGGTGCTGGCAGGGGGGCTGTGAGATTCCTTGGTGTATCTGGTACCCACAGTGTCCAGCTTGAAGGTAATGTCATATGACAGGAGTTGGCATCTGAAGATTCTGTGAGCGGAAGTATTGATACCCAAGAAACTTTGGGAAGAATCATTTTTACATCTTGTCCAAGGGACATGAAACAAAGAGGTGGAAGATACACAACATATGTTATATTTCCTCATCTGCCTGTTTCTGATGTGTGCAAACAACATTTTTAATATTGAAAAATGTTCATTTCGAGATTATAATACTTAAACATAATCTAATTGTCTCAATTCCTCTGGGGTGATACTTATTATAATAACATTTTCTTAATATTAATTTTAAAAGATTTTAAAGTTATTTCTCCATAAATAACCCTAAAGCGTTCTCACAGTACAATTACTTTGAAAATACTACTTGTAGAACTTTCTCACTTCATGTTTGTTTGTGGCTTGGCAGGATTTCTCTTTGCATGGAGTACATTAGGATTATCAATTCATTCTGCATGTATATCCCCACTTTTACAAATAAATGGTTCTGATGGAAGGGAGACACTGTTAAGATATGTATCTTACGGACTTTGCCTTTAAGGGAGCTCTTCGAAAATTTTTATTCTTGTGTTCTACAAACTCCAAGGTATTTTGTTTTCATAAATTACAAAAGGAAAATGTCACAAGCTATCACTGTTCCTGTACTCTGCCTTTGCTGACAGCTGTATGATGCTCATTCAGTGCAGCAGATTGGGAGCTGAAAGTTTCATCAATAAATATGACTCTGATGGCTTCATGTCAACGGTCAAGGTAATGGCCTTTTATTATCCTGGAAACACACTTTCACTAACTGTGTGTATGCATATATATTTTTGTTTCCCCTTAAATTTCTGAGGAAATAATTTTTTGCTTTTACTCACAATCATCTTAGTCATTGTCTTTTGCAAGGGACACAAGGCATTTTAATTAAAGAAAAAGGAAATAATTATTTTTATTCCTTTGATTACTGCATGCGGAAGAACAAAGAAATGAACAAATATATAACGTTGAATTTTCTTACTGTAAACTTGTGATGACCACAGAAGTATTCTAGAGTATTTTGAAATCCATAAAAATAAAAAGGAAAACATGCAGCTGACCTATTTGAGAAAGTAGAAAATAAAGCACTGGGAGCTCTGCAATATTAAAAACCAAAATAATTTAAGAGCTTTATTCTACATTAATTGAATGAGACAGTTTTGTGTAATCTTGAGATTTTTGCTATGGTTAAAATACTAATTTTCTCACTGAATTTTCCAGTCCATTGTGCTACCAGAGAAATATTGTGACCCATATACATACTGCTGGGAATGATACGCATCTATTGGGGAAAGAAATGAGCGTTAGAATATTTCAAATTATCACTGCTTGCATTTTATTTTTCTGTTTTACATATTAAATACTTGCTAATATTGAAAATGTTTTTGCAAGTGTCAACTTTTCTTAGAGCTTTTTAAAGCACTCTGTTAAATATATTATCATTAATGAAATTAGATTTTAATAACAACCTTAAGTAGGTTTCTTTATACAATTAGTTTGGTGATACTCAGTATTTGGCCTTCAAATATTTACTTGTAGATAAAAGTCTAGGGAAAAAATGCCTACCCCTACAACAAAATTTCTCATGCAAAGGCTATACTGCAGTTTTGTTTTTTATCCAAGAGTTTAACATATTGTTGTATTTTTTTTAATGTTTAGCTAGTGTTAATATGTATGTGATCTCACAATATTATCAGTTGCACAAATTTGCTCTTGAAATATATATTCCTCAAGATACAGGAAACCAGACAATTTCAGTAAATTCCAAAATATCTGAAAGAGCTGCCAGGAGATTACTGTTAGTGAAACTACTGGGAGGTAGGCTTTGGCCCTACTAATGTGAAGTACGTGGCCCTTTCCCATGTTAAAGCTGTGTTCCCATGTGGATTTCTTTTCTTTTTTTTCCCCCCACTTTTCTGCATGTGGTTTTTAGCTTCCATCTTGATTAAAGCATTTTGTAGACTTGCCTTAATAGAAACAATGTTAAAAATCAATCTGAAATTCTTTCCAAGCATCTAAAGAAAAAAATAAGTATGTACAGCATGCATGAAAACCCGCTGATTTTCATCACGTGCCTCTGCTTCATCTGGTAGAACAACAGTGCCTTTAATATAGTTTGCATCCCTTGTGCTCTGCTCTTTTCTAAAATAATATCTTAAATCATGGTACCCAACAAGTGCTGAGAAAATAAGAAATCCCAAATGCCTGAAGTGCTATGTATGGCCCTCCATTCCTAAGATCTGGCTGCCAAACCCTCCTAGTGGAGGTGATGCTTTGCTTGCAGAGGTCCTGGGAGCTCCACTGAAACTGATGTATTGGCTTGCATCTGCACAAGTAATACAACAGGTATGTGGTGCTCTGGCAGCAGCACTAGACACAAACTGATATCCTCTGAGAAGAATTTGAGAACACTCACTGAAAGTCATGTTACAAGCCAAATCAGTTCCCCGGTCACTTGAGCAAATTGATGGGGACACTCAGGTGGGGAAGAGGACCACAACTGGGTCAGGTGTTTTCCCTCTGACTCTGCAGCAGAGACTTGTCCTTGTTTCAGCAATGCAGTCTCAGGCTCCCCACTCTGCTGGCAGTAGATCTGAGGACTTAAAATTCCAATGCTCACATGCTTCAAAAAAGTAGAGATATGAAGCAGATAAAGTAATGTTTTACCGAAAGTTCATTCATTAAAAAGCTGCATATTTTGAAAAGGGTAAAAGTACTACTAGACCCATCAGGGATAAGTAAAGGCTATATACTATAGATTATTTTAATCCCCTTGCTAGATATAAAAGGGATAATTACATATTTGTGGTTGAAGCCATGTGGTGGAAAAATCAATACAACTTTTTTGTATGACACTTCATTAGTGTGAAAAATTTTAAAAGCTGAAAAGAACTGCCTTGCAATTAAATGCCTCTGCTACTTCAGATTCAGTAATGGGTTTGTATTATTATCTAGTTTATTTGAAATAGTGGTTGCACTATAGCAGTAATTGGAAAACATTGATTATGCACTTGTATATAGAAAACCTGGCAAATCATTACAGGGCATAGCAACAGTTAGTTAGCCTTACTAATGAAGCACTAATTGCTGTAAGTAGGTTAACATGTTAGTGAAACTACAGGGAGATAGAGTTTTGAAATTTTTTTATCTGTTCAGTGTTATGTGTTTTGTTTTTTGTTTTTTTTTAAAATCTCATTTTAAGAAATCTCATTTTGCAAACACAAACCACAAGACTCTCTTGATGCTATATTTGGAATAATTTCAGAGATTTGTTTTTGTGTTTTGTGTTTTTTTTTTCATTTGGACATAATGTCTGGTACATTTAAGTCGTATTTATGCTACTCCTATCAACATGGTGACTTTAATGTATGTAAATGGTGAACTGGAGTGAAAGGTTGGTCAGCTCGATTGATTTCCTCATTCTAATGCAATTATGTCATCCATGCTATATGCTTCTTGAACAATCTTTTTTTTTAATTAGACTGTTGTATGCTTGGAGGGTAGCTAAACTACTGTAATATGACTGTTTGCAATACAGTTCTTCTAAAAAAATCTTTGTGAAAATCTCAGAGCCCAAACCTCTCTAATCAAGTGCATTAGGATTAGGAATAGTAATAAATAGATTATTATAGTGTAGCTATTGACTAAGGAAGACATATTATAGTTTCTTTAATTGATTATACTATATTAGCAGATTTTGCAAGCTTTTCACTCAGAACTAACTTAAACTTCTGTACCCAGCATCTGCTTAAAAAACATATTTAATGCTGGAGGTAATTGCTTTGTTTGAGATATTTGCAATCGTAGTATCCATAAGGGTAGCTTAAATTTTTTTTTAAAAATTGTCTATTTGCTGAATATTGTCTTACCTAACACTAAAAAAAGCTTTAAAGTTTGGCTGTTAGAAGCTGTTGCTTCTCTTCAGAATACAAATTAGAAATTAGATTTAAGAGGAATTTGTGTGTTTAGCCAATAAGTTAATGCAAATTTGAGTAAAAAAAAAACACAACAAAAACTTTTGATAACAATTCCTGACACTGAAGGTGATGGCCTCTCTAAAAGGCCATCACACCCCAAATTACATCAATCCTGGAATGCTTGGCAATGAAGTATTTATATACTTGAATGTAGAAGACCTAACTGAGCTGCTAAGGGCTGCAGACAAATTTACGCACCCTGGAGGCACAGACCAGATCTGCTTGTGCACCTCTAGGCAAGTTGGGTGGCTCTGTCTCTTTTGAGACAGGGACTCGGTGCCTGCATGGATGTGAGCAGCTGGTGAGTCTGATGCAACTTCCCACATGGAAACCCTGTCAGAAAGGAAGGTGTTGCAAACTTTAGGCATGCTTTTGTGGAAGGGAAACTTCCTCCGTTCTAACAAATGCATTTGAACCATAGGGAGCTACTGTGAGACTATGGACGGAAGCAAATGACAGTTGAGTGAGGTTGGACAAAACCTAAGTGTGATGGACAGCAGGAGGGATGAAATCCTGACCTGCTCGGAAAGCCAGGGCACTTTCTGGACTTCCTCACAGCACAGCTTTCCAGCAAAGGGTTACACAGCAGTTCTACTTGGCGTGGTGCTCTCTGACCATGAAGCAGATGAGCAGATGACCACCCTGCCACTCTTCCCTTGGTCTGCCCAAGACACCTCGGGAAGGTGAATGTGGAGTCTGGCTGCCTGTGGCTGGTTATAGAAGCCTCTGCAGCATCTCCCCTGACTGGCTCCTTCCCACCATATGGTGCGGCGTCTCTGTTGCGTTTTGATACTGCAAAAGTGCAGGGCCGGGATTTCCTTGTTTTAATAGGTACTAAATTATCTCTCAGATTCACAGGAATATGGTGTGACCCCCTAAGAAGTTGCATAATAACCTTGACTTATAGAACATCTTGGAACAATTCTTATATTGAAAAGTAAATGAAAAACAACACATAAAGTTTACCAACCGAGTGTTAGAAAATGTGAGTTGTGATTCTTACCACATTCCATTAAAAAAAAAGCATGTGTGTTTTTTCAAAAGATTTTAAAGGGGAGGAGGGATGTTTTAAAGGGAAAACTGCTTCCAGTTGAGAGCTAACCTCAACTAGTTCTGCTTTGACTCAGCTTACTTAACAATCTTATACCCCTCTGTTCATAATAATGAGCTGTTTTGTGCAAAGCAGCTCATTATTATGAATGTAAGGGCATGTTTGGACTAGTAAAGCAAATCATAAAAATTGCTGCCCATGTCACGTTTTTCCTTTGTCAATAAAAGATTTTCCTCGGGGTCAGAAACAATTACTGACCAGAGAAAAATCTCAAGTTCTGTTTAGAAATTTTACCCAATGATTCCATAAGTAGGGGAGCGAAGTTATGAAACTAGAGTATGTGTGGTGAACATTATCTGCAAGGTCTTTTATGTTAAGAAAATCATGACATCTGCCAATCTTTCAAATTCCAAAGGGTAAAGAATGAGGTCTGTTAGGCTGTCATTGAACATGACAGGCTTAATGTCAAGTTTATAACAGAAAAAGGGCAATCTTATTGTGGTTTATTCAGTTTTATGTTGCTTGTTCAGTAGAAAAGCTCATTTTTTATCTAATTTATAGCATTTGAAATACCAAACAGATTTTTTACATATCTCCTGAGCTCACAGCTCCTCTTTGACTACCCCTTAGTCGTTCCTTTAGGGAGCAGTCTTAAATCCTTCCAATTTAGCATCTATGTGAGACCAGACAATTGTTTTACTTGAGCATATCCTTCAGTTGTTATAGAGCTGTTTCTAACTCCAAACATTTTAGTTTAATTACTGCTTAGAATATTTGCTATATTTTTATCTGGGTTGCCTCTCACTTGAGCCCATTGGGCTGAAGAAAGAATTACTCCCCGTGCTGTTCTGTAGCCCTTCTTGTTCAGATCTGTAATTGGCCCTGTGTTTTTGACTTTTTGCTAATAAGCAGCTTACTTGCTCTCCCACTAGACTCAACCCACCACTTTTGTTTCATGAATTTTACAAAGGATTTTAATAGATGCTTTAGGCTATGCAAAATGTTATATGAAGGAAAGCATTAATGCTCTAGCCTTGACACAAAGGACGTGTGAATGGCTGCTTATCATTACCGTCAGGTATCAAAATTTTCATTAGGAGTTCTGGAGGACAAAAGGGGAAAAAGTATAGCTATATGAAAGAATATTAACCTATACTGTGTAACCAACCACAATTGCTTAGCATTTTACATTAACTCTCCTCAGACACTGGCTCTCATTATTTTTACACATACATAATAACTGCTTATTATAGCAGTACAGTTCACACTGATATATTGTAGATAAGGTTGTGTCAGCACTTCCATTATAAACCCTATTTTCAGAGGTTTAAAAGGCAGCTGTAAAAATTTACTCCAGACAGAAGATTGGTTTTCTAGGTTTCTGCCTCAAGCTATTTTTTTTAAACCAATTAAAAACAATTGGCTGTTTTTAAGCTATAGAAGTAAACAAAACAAATGAAGAGGTTTAAAGCACTTTTTGCACTTCTGTAACTCAAACCTTTATTAAAAAAAAGGGGAAAAAGAAATTTAGAAAGCAATGTGTTAATATGTTATACTTGCTGGTAGTGTTCTGCAAAAGAAATATATACTGGGCATTGCAACAGAGAGTTATAAACCAGGGTACCACTGCTTAAAATTACTAACTACTGAGTGCAGTAGAGTGTTCTTAACATTTATTTTCTTTAATTTTTTTATAAGCCCAAACCTTGCTGTCACAAAACACATGACTAATTTTTTCCAAGGCACTGGCTCCTCCAGGGCCTGAAAAGAATAATTTCAGGTTAGGCTTCTCTTTGGGCTGGCTGGGAAACCAAGGCATGAGTTTGCAGCCACATGTGTAGACCTAAGTGCAGTGGTGCTGGGGATCTCTCCCCAAAGCATTTCAAGGTCTTATTGCAAAATAGTGGTAGTGGGTAAGAGGACTTCTGGAAACAGGGTGAGAGCCTTCCCCTTTCCAGGTGACACCAAGCCAGGCTCTGCCACCTTCACAGGGACAATGGGGGTTAACTCCCTTCCCCATTTTGCATTATAGTTACCTATGGAGATAATGCCACTGGGAGAAGGGCTCCATGGGAGAGGCATGTGATTAGTCTCCAGATGAATTATGGCTTCAATCTGTGAGTATATGACACTGTGCCACTTTTCACCAGTGATGTCATGAGTGCATACAGCCCTTCAGGCTGGAGAGTGGCTAAAAATTCCCTGAAAGTTCCTAAGCAGGGGAACGATGTGTCTCAAGTTGGGTGTGAAGACTTGCCATACATACAAGATGCAATTCCTCCTCCTTGCATCTGGAAAGGGAAGGTGTGGCTGTCATTTCCAGAGCTCTTCTCTGACATTAGTTAATTCTGTGAATGGTGTCCAGGTGCCGTGCACGGTGGATGGAAGAGCACTGCTGGATTTTGCTCTGTAACTGTACCTGGCAGCAAGAGAGAAAAATAACAGCACACCCATGGTTATGGAGGTTACTTGGGAGGTACCCAAATTAGTCAGCTTGATGTCCCAACATTCCAGCCCATCTGTTCAAATAGGGATTTACCCACTGCTGTGAATTGTGTCTTACTATCTACTGGATAATATTATGCATTAATTTCTGCAAATGGTATTAAGTATGACATTTCTGACAGTTGTTCAGCTGAATTGGATTAATAATGTATTTTTATAACCCTCTTTTCACTTAAAAATATATTACAGCACAATGTTTTGAGAGAGCCTCTAGATTTAAAGGAAATATTTTAAATATATTTAAATTGAGTTGGCTCATCATGGTGGGCATTGGCAAAAGGAAAAAAAAAAAATCTCCATGCATGTTCTTGAAGCCTTTTCTCTAAACTGGAGGTACTTGCTATCTTCCCTGTAACTGATTTTGTGAGAGCATGCGGTGTTTCAGAAGTGTGGCTGGGAAGTGCCAGCACTGTATCTTTTACCAGGAGATCAAAGGGCTAAATCCTGTTCCTAGGTGTTGGCTCAGTTGTCAACACAGCAAGGTCCCCTTCACAGAAAGTGTCAGGACTTGGAAAGAAATGTAAAAGCACCTGAAATAATAGCAGGCTTTGGAAATCAGAGTATTCCAATGATGTACTGTATGGTGGCAGTTCATACCAATCAAAAAACAAGTGACAAACATGACAAAACCCTGTGTCTGCTTGCTTTAACCTTTTTTGTTATAATGTAGTGATAACAGACCAGAAATCTGTTAATGGAAGTAGCTTAGTAAGGTATTGAATTTCTGACACTATTGGCTTCTCCTCCTTCAAATAGACTGCCATCGAGCTTCACATTGACCATTATCTGTATGCTAGTAGTTACTGTGGTACCTGTGTACAGAGCAATGCTAGCCTAGAAGATGGTCCTTGTTGGGTCCATCTGCGCTTTCTGTTCCAGCTCTGCAGCAGCTGCTTCGGGGCATCCTTCACCCAGGCTGTTGCACAGGCACACGACTGGAGACACTGGTCTCTGGATTACTCAACCTCCGTTTCCAGGTAGAAAACCATTGCTGCCTGCCTTTCTGAATAGTGAGGTTAGATGAGGTGTGGAGTATCCATAATCACATCTGTCTGCCTTGCAAGGCAATAGCTACACAGGCATGAAATGTAATAAGAAGGAAAACATCGAAAAGAAATGTGAAAAGGTAGCAAAGTTCATGTGTCATAATGTAGTTCCTATCTAAAGAAAAATTCAAATTTAATTCTGAATTTGAGGCAGTCTTGTTTATGGGGGAGCTAATGGTATCTCTGTAAAGCTCATTAGGTATAAGCCATCTTAAGGTTTAAATTTGCATTTTGCAAAAAAAGAAGCTATTTGTGTTCGCAACGTTATAGAAGAATTGCAAATTAAAAGTTGAGACAAAGGGTCAGGCAGGTTTTGTCTGAACCAAAGGATTCTTGCAGTGTTCCACTTCTTTGATCTTTACTGAAAAAGCTGTTTGGCGTACCCTTGTTCAGCATCTAATGAAGATACAGTATGTCTTATGAATTTTATGGGGGCAATACACTCAAATGTACCAAAACTTTGAGAACCCAAAGAATGGGCCACACAATAGAACACGTGTGGGTGGTCACTGAAAATGCAGTTAGGCAGAGCTAGCTGGCAAATCTATCACTGCTCCATGTTTAGAGCTAACAGTGTGGCAGGAAGGAATGAAATCCATCTCTCCAAACTTCGCAAGCCAGTCCCTTGGGTTTCTGTGAGGGGTGTGTTATGCCCCTTACGTGTTTCCTCAGATACCCAACACATTGCAAATTACCTGCCACATGCTGGATTTCAATGCAACAGCCACACTTACTGCTAAATGCAAAGAACAGCATTATAGTCTGGATACTCTCCCTTTTATGGTGAGTTGTAGGTTACCTGGCAGTATTTAGCATGAGAGAGGGACTTTTCCTCCCCTATATGGAATGGTTTCCACAAGAATTTCATATAATGAGATAAAAATATTGTGGCCAGGCTGATATGACAGGTTACAATTATCTTGAAAGAAGTAACTGAATTTAAAAAATATTGTTGAAGAGTCCAATATTTTCCTTTTCTACTGAGAAATTTAAATTTTAAATGCATGCAAGGAAGGTACGAGTACCAAATTTTGCCAACTTTCCATGTGTGTTGTCTTCCATCATAAGGTGGCTTTTAGTAAAGTGTTCTTCACTTAACACCTTTGTAATCTTTCAGACAAGTTATTTAAGTTAGGTAATTCCCTTTGTCATTCAAGCAGAGAGGGCAAAAGCAGTCTTTGGCTCAGTCGAGCTGGCTGAGATCAGCTACAGACAGAATATATATCTCATTTACCCCAGTTAGCCATGGTTAGAATAGAGCTGTATGATACATCCCTTGGGGGTGTATGACAACAGGGGTACAAACTCAAGCAGCGTGGTTTCAAGTAGGTCCCTCAAAGCGAAGATGCGGCTAAAAAACTGAGAGTGTGTTTCTGGTCCTAAATAATAGAATTAAGTTTTTGGGTTTGGGTTTTTTTTTTTCTGCTTTGTCTTAGTTTCTGTTTTAAAAAGGGGAGAAATGTACATGTCAACTGCAGAATGTGAAATACAAGGCAAGTTCTGTAAAGCATTGTTATAATGCATGCTACTTCCAACAGCTGTAAACTGTTTGGAGGATTGCATAGTCTGTAACCTTTTGAGAACACAACTGAAGAAGCACTGAAAGAACTGGGTGGTGAGTACCTTTGGAATATGTGGGGAAATATGTATAACCCTCAGTACCTTTGACTAAAGGTAGTTATCCACAATGTAACCACCTCCAAACACAGAAGCATGATTCCAAGAAATGCCGTTAACTTGGATACCTGAGAACATGTATTTTCTCCTCTTATAAATTAGCAGAGAGGTCTGCAAAACCCATTTGATGGTGTGTGCCTGCAAAAGGCAAACTTGGCTGCAAGAGGGATTGAAGACAAGAACAAAACTTTCCCAGGTGGTTACAACATTTATTATTTAACTTCAGCAGATGGATCCACCTTAAGAAAGGTCCAAGGAGCGAGATGGAAACCAAATACAGTCAAAGGAAGTTGGGGATGTGGGTGTCAGGTTGTCAGTAATCTGACAGCTATGGTAACTACCCTCTAATCCAGCGGCTCCAGCCACGCTCTCGGCTGACACCGCAAGGACTGACTGACAGCTGAAGAGCGGGCACTTTTTACAGGCAAAAGTGACATTCAGTCTATTAAGGCTGACAAGCACAAAGCAGAGATTTGCCCTGAATGGTTTGGTACTGAAGCCTAGTAAAGGGGTTATTTGAAAGGTCTTAGAGAAAGTGTCAGACTCAAGCTCAGATGATAACAATATTGTAATGATAGCACTGGACAATGAAGTGCTATGATTGCCCATACAGGCTAGGAAGATTGCATGTGGATATTGAGCTCCAGAAGCCAGTTTACAGCAGCAGATTCTCAAAAACAAACACGCAACAGCTCTAAGACCACTCTTTGTCAGATTCCTAGGTGGTTTTTGGTTTGTTTTTTGTGTGTGATCATCTACTGGTGCCTTTGTTATTTTTACTGTGATGCCTAAGGAAAAAAATTAGCAGTTGGAGCAATTACTGCAGATCCCCATAGAAGGTACAAACGATGTAACAGTGCTGTGCTCAATCTGTGGCTTGTAGGTTAAAACAAGATATGCAAACTAATTTTCTTCGTATTGAAAATACAGTGATTTCTGTTACTACTGTGTATCTTAGTCCAACTTCTAAGCTTAAATTCAGAAGTAATGGAGAAATCTGAGTCTGATACTGCACCCTGAAATTGTACACAGATATGCTGTACAAAATGGGGCTAATAAGTACATAGGAGAAGATTTAGCACTGTGTACTAGCTAAGCAGCTGACTGGTGTTGTGAGGCTCCGGAATGTGTTACAAACAAGAGACCCTGCCCTATAGCAGGGTCTGTAACTGCTGTTGAGTCACATCTAAAGGAACCCTGTTCCTTTTTCAGCAGAGCTCTTTAATTTTCTTCAGCTACGTTTTTCTTGGGATTCATAGTGTAACACAGCATTTAATCAATGATAAAGTGAGATTATCTTTTTTTTTTTAACATAGAACCTTAATTCTGTAGGAAGCTGCCTCCCAGCCCTCACTCTCCCTGGTCTATTCCTCATCTATTCCCTCATCTAGCACCCACAGTGTATGTTTTAGGCTGGCTTTCCAAGCAGGAGCAGCACCATTTAACAGTTAAACCCTTCTCTACTGTCTACTAATTCTTAGAAAAGATAATGAAAAATCTGTGTAACCGTTTCCCACTACCAAAGCAATCCTGTAGTTAGTTTACAGTTTGTTCGGTTTTTTTCCCCAAATACTTTGAGGAAGTTCCTTCTTTCCATTAGATTACTCTATGTAGCTCTCGTCTGTTAACTGAATTTAGTCTAATGGAAATAATCCTCAATTTTGTGTCTCTTCTGCTTATGACTACATTTTCTGGGGAGTAAAAGTCTACAAACCAAGATTAACCAGATCTGGTTTAAAAGCAGCTCAGATTCTGACTGCCAAGGAAATAAGAGTGGTCAAATCGCGGTCACTGCCAGGAGTGAGTTTATAGGAAGAAGGTGCATCTGAAAGCTTGCTGAGAGAAATATCAGTCCAACCTCCAACTCTTTCTCTCCTCACCTTTTTACACTTTTTTCTTTTTCTTCCACTAACCTTGACCTACTGCGTGACACATGGTGACTTTGTAGCACACTGCATCCGGATCTCAATTAAGTTCTGAAACAATTAATTTTGAACATTTAGGTGACATAGGGTCCAAATGTTTGAGGTGGTAAGAGCAGTGAGTAGAATTGAGTCTGAGAGTTGAATGTGTTGTGTGAATATTGAGACCCACTGTTTCCAAAGATGGCCCTACCAGTTGACAGGAAATAAGTGAAAATGATACGAATACATTAAATGTAGATACTCATCCTATAATATATCTGGCATACATGTTTGCTCCACTCAATGTATATGTATGCTGTGTTTTTTTGGTTTGTTTTAGGATGATTTGGTGGGTTTTGGAGTTTGGTTTTTTTTAATTGGTTTTATTTAGTAAACTAGGATTGGTCTTTATTTCCTTGCCTAGATTCCCTTTTTTTCAGTTCTATGCGTTGAGAGAAAATCATGCATACTTCTGGGAAAATATTGCTTTGATCTGTTTAGGTTTGGTTTTGAACAACAATTAATTGCTATATTTTAGTACACTAGGTTTTACTAAGGGCAACTAAAGCTACTCGCAGATTTCATATTTCTATGTGGTGCAAATAAATAATTTTTTGGCAGAAGTTCAGTAGAAAGAATTACCTGAAACTTGATGCCAATGTATTCATGTATTTGCTGTTCTAAACTAAAAACCTGCTCACTTACAGTATAGTAGCCATCTGTCATTTACAAAATGACACATCCAATTTAAAACTACTTGGAAACAAAATGTTTAATCAGAATTTTAGGAATACTTGCTAACCACAAATCTTGAAGGCCTAACTACTGCCCTATTACAGTGCAACTTGTCTGACAAGTGGTATGGTCCGCTGCAGAGGACATACAAGTGCAAGTCAGCATCACCTTGGGCAGGTTTTTTTTTGCTTGTCCTTTGCCTCAGTTTTCCAGTCTGTGGAACGGGAAATAGAGGTGGTTTTTTTTTCGCCCCCTATTTGTAGGAAAGGTATGGCCAGGAGAGATCATAGAATCACTAGGTTGGAATTTTGAAGTCGTTGAGTCTGACATGAGAAGGTTCAAGGGGGCTGGTTACATCTCAGACTTCCACTATTTTAATTTATTTTTAATTATGTGTAGTTACCAAAGGTACTTAGAAAATACTGTAAATTTTTGGATATTAATGTGAAACTTTATGGCAGAATTATGTGGCATGGTGGTAGTTGATAGGTGATAGGGCAGGAAGCCTGTTTTAGTTGTGTGTTGCTAGGATGTAACTATAAATATGAGCACAGACCACTGAAATACCAGCTCCAGTGATAAAAATCTCAAAAGTTTTATGCAGAGAGATGCTCGTGTGTCATCAAACTCAGTCCCTTTGTATATTACATTTTGCTAGATCTTTTTATTCATGTAGTGTGCTTGGTTTGTATCAGTAATATTATCACCAGAAGTTCTTAAGTTACAGAGTTACCCTGCATAAATATACAAAGCAAAAGAAAACCCCTGCCCTGAGGAGCTTAAACAGATAGACAGATGGAGATGTGAAATGATTCACCCAGGATCACTGCAGAAACAGGAGGTCAGTCACAGACGAAGGTCTTCGAACTCCAGGAGGACCCAGGGAATTAGGCTGCCCCGGCTCCTCATTGGAGTGATGCTCCCCTTCAGGCATTGTCCTGTTTATGTACTTTCACTTCTCCAAATGGAAAATCCAATGTGCTGAGGATATAAAGTTTTAAATAAGAATTTATAATCGGAAAATTGAAATGCCTGTGAGAAAAACCAGGAGCTGGTTGCAGGATATCCTGGGTGTGTTTCAGAAGATGGAGCTCTGATGATGTTGTAAGCTGTTTAAATCATGCATAGAACCAAGAGTAACGTAAACCTTTATTAGCATCTTTGCTTTATTATACTTCAGTATTTAATATTAATAGTTGATTTTTAAAAATACAGTAAGTGAATCCGTTTTCCACACAGTAGTTGTGGAAAGCCTTGCAGATTTAAAAGAAGAAAAAGAGAAAAGAAATAAAGAGAGAATGACCTCTGAAGACCTGAAAAGAGAAAAATTGGATAATAAACGTTCAATCAGTCTGAGGTATTTTGTAAATCAGACCACTTTTATTTGGATATACTATTGTTTAACAGCCAGTTTAAATTGGGACCAGCATCCTGATTCTGGACAACATGGTTTTTATTGGAAGTCTCTGCCACTTTTAAACATCTTTAATACATTTTAAAAATAGAACTGTAAAAACCAGTAACCAGACTTCAAAGCAAAGACATGTTGTGCCAGAATTGCGAAGCTGGTGCCGATTTTCACTGGTTGTAAAGCCTTGGGAGTGCCCTACAGTCCATCCTGTGGTGACAAACACCAGGAGCACAGGCAGCTGGTGCAGGAGCACCCATGGAGGAAGGGCATCTTCAGCTTTGTGAGGTGAGGGAGTTTGGACCTCTGTCCTCTAGCCTCAATCCTCTTCTTGTGTCATGGGACCCCAGCCACGTGATCAACTTTAGGGAGAGGGGATCAGGGTCTTGGAGGTGGGAAAACAATGTGTTAATGGAAAATTAGGACAGCAAGGGTCTTCCAGTTGGGTTTGGTGGCCTTCAGCAGCATGTTGCCTGGGGGGAAGCAAGGTCACCTGTGTGCAGTTCTCTGCATAAGAGCTTTTTTGTCAGACCATGTTGGTTCTGCACTAACAATTTAAGAAGTAGGTCCCAAAAAAGGTTTCTAACATCTTTACAAGCTGTACTAGGGGTGGGTGGGCAAAGGTGTCTCTAAAAGTGATATAACAGTTATCTGTATGACAGTGCCGAGAGGAATAGCCAAGGGGGAGGAGGGGAGGAAGAGAGTATTTCTTTTTTGATATCTCTGCTTAGTATGTGATACTTTCCATGTGCTAAGGTGAAGGGAGGGGGTCTGCTGGGTTAAACTGGAAGTGCTCAACTGGGGCTCCACCAACCTAAGCTGAAGGCTGCTCCAGAGTGAATGCTCTTTAGACCTATATCGGTGGAGGGTTAGACCCAGATGTTCTCAAGCTAGCACTGGCAGAGTGGCTATAGCACTCCAGCTGCATGTTTCTCTGCTTGACTTGCAGGCAGGCCCTCTAAGTACCATAATTTATCAGTAGCTTTTTGCTCATGTGCTATCTTCACTACACTTTTCTCCCGGGACAAGCACTGCAGCAGAGTGTGTACATCTGTGGGGACTTTCCTTCCTGCTCTGCAGTGCATATTTCAGAACAACTACTGCTGTCCTGTAGGAAGTTATTACAACACAGCTTGAGAAATCAGTTTGAGATGAGCAGGCTACGACAACTGGTTTATTGCCACCTTCAAATAGGCAAAGATATGAAAGGGATCTCTCCAGTGACATATCTGCAGAGAATGTTCACCTGGGAATAGGCTAATTGCACATATGATGCCACTGCAAACCCACCTATGCATAACTAAAATGAGCATGTGTCTGACAACTGGACTGAATTTCGAAAGAAATTTAAAAATACAGTGATTATGGAGCTTCAGGGCCTAAGGCATATCTGCTCAACACTGAAGATTTTATTTATTGAAAACAGGAATATTAGGACCTGAAGATGTGCTTCACTACATGTTTAGTAGAAGCACTACCATGTTAGGATTATCTCTGGCCACAGCTTTGGCATGGGCTCTTTCTGATCTTACCAATAGGGAAAATTACAACTTTTGTTGTGTATTACAATTTTATTTTTAAATCCATAGGTGTTTGTTGGCATCCTTTGCAGAAAAAAATTCCTGTGGGTAAGTCGTTCCTGACATAACTGAGCTATTTGATATTTACATGAGACCATCATTATGGTTTCAGATCCTCTTACAAAATTTAAATAAGGTGTCTGAATAGCCTACAGAGGGCTCTTACAGGTCTTTTTCTCTTTAGTTGCCTTGTCTAAAGGAAGTCGGGATTGGTTACAGTTGAATTTCTTCTTATTTTTTATTTCCCAGCAGTGTTGTATTTGTCTAAGATTTCTCCATTTTAACAGATTTAGAGTTTAGTTAACTCTAATGCTGCTACTGTAATTCTAGTGTGCAGGTCTGCAGTGGTGCTCCAGAGAGCTGGTCTCCTCCAGATATGCTGTGTAACATCCTCTGCGGGGAAAGACGACCCAGATTTCCCCACATCAGAGGGGTTTGGTTACTGATGGTGCTGGCCACACATGCAGTCCCTCTTTCTTTCAGGCTCCCTAGCTTGCAGACTGTTAGAGCTCAGTGCTGCTGCCACACACGATGTATCTAACTCTTGGCAGGGGTTAAGCAATCTTCGAAATGATTGCTGACTGCATGCTTGGCAAGGGAGCTCTTTCGGTGAACCTCACCGGGTCCTCTGCTGGTTTTCTTCACTCCCATGTTGAATTACTGCAGTGTTCCCTATACGGGGCTACTCTGGAAAGCACTGTTGAACCTCCAGCTGATACAAGCAATCGCTGTCTGCCTCCAAGGCAGCTTTTCATACCTGGGTCATGGTGAAGTCCATGATGCCCTCAAATAGGATGTCCAGAGGGGAGCAAAGCACTCATCACTGTGCCTTGACATGCAAGAGTAAGGAGCATGTTGTGTGGGGCTCTGTGCAAGCCTGTGGCGATGTGCTGGGGAAGAGTCCCCGCAGCAGAAGTCTCCACTGTGTGGAGGCTCCACTGTGTGCAGCCCTTGTTGATGCTGGTCATGCCAGCATGGGCAGCTGGGTTTCTAGGTGGGCAGACCCTACCTAAGTGGTGACACAAAGCATTCCAGCTGCTTTGTGGGAGTTTGGCTGCCATCTTGGGCGTTACAGGCTTGTTTAGTTAGTAGGATGTGTACAGAGAATAATAAAAACAAGGAGAACGGGCAGATAGAGGATTGTATTTGATAGTTTTGAGTTTCTCCATCGTTTAGTAACAACAGGTTGGGTTTTTTTTTTCTTCCCAAGTTCTTTACAAGTCCACTTTACCTAGCTATTGGATTTCCTGCAGGTGTCACAGCATGAGCACGGAATCAGAAATGCAGTGAGGACCTCAGGAGAGTGCCTAATCTGACCTTTTGCATGGAGGCTAAATCAAGATGCTTGATTGCCTGGCTTGTCCTTCACTGGGATATTAGTGCATAGATACTAGCTCCTGGGCTGCCTTACGCACCTGTGGATATATGCATTAAGACTCTCTATCGCTTACAAGCAAAGTGTAAAGGGCAGCGGGCTGAACAAGGTGCCATGGGAAGGTCTCTGGAGTTGGTGTTTTTCTCTGGCTTCTATTAATAGGTTGGGGCTAAAACCTCTAGTTTGAGAAAGAAGCCAGTAGAGAATTTTATAGCTGTAGACAAATATCTAAGAAGATTTGGCTCATTAAGCATTAGCAACAAATTGCACAGGAATGTCTGAATATATTTTAAAAACAAATAAAGTGTAAGTTAAGCACACAAAGGGCTTTTCTTTCACCTGGAGGGTAAGTAAGAATTTTCTCATCTCTTGCTAGAGGTCTGCAAGCAGGAGCTTTAATGCAGTTCAGGAAAGGCGTATAAATAAATGTATATAACCATTACTTAGACAACCATTGCATTTCTGGACAGATTCACTGGCCTACCAAATTGAGGAGGGAAATGAATGTTTTCCTGGGACCTTGGGCTAATCTTAACTTTCCCCCTCTCCTCAGTGCCCCCGTGACTCTGCTACCTGTATTTCTGTTCTGTGAAGAAAGCCATTAAGAAACGAGTGACAGACGCAAGATCATTCCAGTCAGTAAGTATTTAGACTTGAGGTGGAACTGGGAATGATGGGTCTTGGTCTGCTCAGTTTATTGTCTCTGCCTTTTCTTCTGATGACACTCTGTATTGTAAACATAAATCATTACTGTATGACAGGAGTCTTACTCATCCTTGTTAAACTGAGGGGGGTGTTAAAAGCTCTGCTCTGATCAACATCAGAGAAAATACCTGTTGTATCCATCTATGAATAGGAACGATGTTCTTAGTACCTTGATATGACTTCCTCTCTTACATCATCTAGTACCTGATATCAGGATGCTTCTTGCATCTTGCTTAGCAGCTGTGGAGATTGCCTTTCTGAGCTGAAGTTCTGGAATGGATCAACATCAAGCAAAACTGTAAACTAGTACGTTTGTGTAACATAGAAGTGCTTGAACACTTTTACAGCTATGTTTTTGACAAGTTTAGGGAAAAAAGCAAATAATGTTTATCATCCCCATTAGCAGTGCTACAAAAAATTTGTATTCACTGAGATGAAATTACAGTGTAGTGAAACGAAAGCACATGTATATGTTCACTTCCCGATGGACCCCTGATAGCAATTTAACAAAATGAGCAAACTTAGCTAATTGTACAACAAATAAAAGCACTTCTGCCTGCCATACTGCAGTCGATGGAGTTCTGCAACTGCATTATGTTTGCTTCATGAAGACATCATACTATACACTCATTTTACTTCATCTAGCCTGTTTTGGGGCTATTCTCAGAATACAGTTTGCATCTAAGCACTACTTATGTGTACTTTGGATTTAATAATATATGAAGATAATCCTTCTGGCTTTAGTGTTCAATCTTAGAAATTGACAAAGTTTTGAGTATAGAACAGAATATTGACAGTATAAACTTGATCAAAAGTCTGAGAAGTCTGAGCCTTGGAAAAATGTAAAAGTTATGCTCCCTCTACAGACAAGCATATGAATAAATAGGAATGATTTATCTCAGCATCTTGGTTTCTTATTTATTAAGAGTTACAGTGCTCTGTATAATACTTACTGTGTTTCAGCAACATTTTCTGGAACACTGCCCAGCACTGTTTGTTCTTACAGTAGGTGGAAATTAAAAGAATATAAAGGTGCCAAACCTAAATAGAACTGATTATTCTCTTTCCAGGTATATAATCCTTACAAACCTAAACTTTACATTCCTAGCATCCTTAGCCTGTTTGGCTACATAGTCTTAACTGAGCTTCTCTTTCATTTGTCAGAAATTAACTGGAAGCTGCTAACAAGCCATTTTCTCCATTTAGTTATTAAATGGTGAGAAACCACTGACTTATGGAAGCTGCATTTCCATCGAGGGAGATCCTGACTTGGAGAGAAAGTCTCTTCACTGCGTGTGGGAAGCTTGGGTATACTGAAGTTCCTTATATTGCACGTGAACCTGGGAGTGATCCTGGCTCCAGTTTGTAGACAGCAGTGTTCCCCTGTGAAAGTGAGTGAATGTTCTAAACTTCCAGACAGGTTTGGCTGCTGTGGTCTAAATACTGTTAAAAATCAACAATAATGGTGAGCTGCTCAAAGCTGTAGCCTCCCATGCAAGGGTCCTATGCAAAGGCCTTCATGAAAATAATTCTGCAAACTGTGGACAAGGAGGAAGGCAGAGTGAGCTGTGTCTGATAGCAGGGTCCACCAGCTGCTGAGGTTCAGATGCCATTGATACTGTTCAACATTGTATTCAAGCAGCTGTGAACCTGGCAATTGTGGAGCACTTTTAAAACTTGTCATAAGAAAATTTTGCTGGTTGGGCAAAGCATGACCTTAACTGTTTAACAAAAACACTCAAAACTGAGACCTGATACAGAATAATTACAGGGTATAATCTTTATTAGGATTTACCCTTTGGGGGGGAAACAAGAAAATAAATTGATGAGGAGAAAGGTAAATAAAGAGTTAAAACTAGGAATATTTGTTAATAGTGTGTCCTAAGCCATAGAGTGATGCTTTTCTAGTTTCTGTTTTGATCTCTATTGTTGTGGGGTTTTTCCCCTGTGATTTTAGAGGAGGGAAGAATACTTAGCACAGGCTGATGTGAAAAACTCAGGTTTTGCATTTGTTTTGGAGTCTGCTTGGTGAATTTCTTTGAAATCAGCAAGGTTTGTGCAGGTCAGTAATCTCAGATAATTGGTTCTGGAGTTAAGCCAGCTAAACTGACGCTCATGTTTCTCTTAGAACAAGCGAACAGTGCAACACAGCAAGGGAGGGAGAGGTCCCGTGATTTGTGCTCTGATGCTTGTTTCTGAGAATGCCATTTTGATGCTTTAGGGAAGAAAAGACTCTGAGTCAGAACTTGGCATGCAAAGAAAGAGCATAATAGGTTTTGCTGCTGTGATAGCAATGGACAGCCACCAATGTTGTTCATAATTTTGGGACTAGGAGGAATAAATGGATAAGAGAAAACTAGGGTACCAGTTTGATAAGAACAAGGAATTCTTCTTTCACTTCAGTTTAACTGTATCCAGAATGTAGATACAGAGCTGTATTATAAGCAGAATTAAACCCCATGGTTTTTTAAAAAACGCAGCTTTGCTTTATTTCCCAAGATCTGGCACAGCAGCAATAGCCCACATGGAATGGCTCCCATGCTCCTTCCACTTCTGCTCTCGCCTCCAAGTCCTTCTTGCAGCAGCAGGGAAACGTTCCTTTGGATTTTTCTCAGCAGAAATGGGTCCTAGGTACGTGCAAGAGGCTGAAGAAAAAGAGCAGTTCTTGCCTGCCTTTGGTATTGTCTTTCATTACAAAACAGGGTGCACTTTTAATCCACTGGTGAAGGGTGTCGTGAAAAGGATGCAGCAGCAGAGCAGTTGTCGAAGGGTAAAAATCTGAACTCTCAGGTCCAAACCTGAAGGAGATTTGCCTGAGTGAGGTCTTCATGATGAGGCCCCTTGAGAAATGCATGCTGATGGATGCTTTCTCTTATGCTCAGTTGTAGAGCAAGATAAACACTTGTGCTACAGCTTTAATTTGACCTCTGGTGGTTGTGTCATGGGTTTTTTTTTTCCCACCCGCCACCCTTAAATGTCTGTGATTTTGAGCCACCTGAGTTTGTTTTGATTCTGTTGTCAGAATTACAGTACACCCTTAAATGCCATTGATTTTTGGATTAATTTGTACATATTAAGGATGTAAGAATCTCTCAGGAGTCTCCAGGTGAATTGCTAGAAAGTGGATTTCCAGAACAAGTAAGGTTTTTCTGAAAAGACCAACCAGGGTGCTAGGCAACTGCTGCGAGGAGAATATCTGTGCCTTTTACAGTAGAAGCTCCACAGAAAATCAGCTTGCAAATGAAATTTTCATTCAGATGTCAATTAAAAAGTCTAGGGTATGCATCAGATACAGTGGGTCAAATTTGTTTACCTAATTTTCTTATGGATGCCTTTCAACTGATGGAGGTTTAAATTCTTTTAACACCAGTGATGCCATAACATATATTGTAACAATCATATTTTTCGCTGTCATGGATCATTTAATTATGTTAATTAATATCTTGGCAGAAAATGCAGTGTGGCAGAGCCTCTGTCACCCAAGAACTGTCGTGGGGCTCTATTGTTCCCCATGAAAACCTAAAAAAGTTACGGGGACAATGGATTCTGGTAGAAAATAATAAATGAGTGCCCACAAGACTAAGCAAACGAAGCAGCATTTAAAGACCTTTGCTGTAGACTTTTTATCCTCTGTCCATTTGAAGTGCAGCTGGCACATGCTGAACTTTAAGTAACTGTTTTCTAACTGCAGAAGAGAGGCTCCTAACTATATACTCGATCAGAAAATTGTGGTTCTCTGGCTTCCACTCTTTCTGTTTTGTGGTAACAATAATTTCTTCGTAGCCTGATGGTGACCCTGGGATAATCACCTTTGTTAGTTAATTACTTCGGGGAGTAAACGTGGGATCGGATCATTTGTGAGTGATTAGTGGGTCTGAAAATGCAAGAAGGCAGATAGCATTGTGCGTGTGTGCAAATACACGCATGTGGAGGTGCACTGTTTGTTCTTTCACTCTTCTCTACCACCTATTAAAATATTTGACATCACTGTAGTTAAAAGTGCGACCTTGAGTGATGGGTGCTTTGCCTGCTGTTGCAGACATGCAGTCAGTTGTATGTATGAGTAGTTATACTCGCAGAGTTGCAGCAGCAAGTTGTCGATGACTATTTCAAAAGACGGTATCAGACTCATTAAAAATCTGGATCTGCATCTCTCATCACCATATGGATATGACTATAGCCTGTTCAGTAGCTTACAACATATATTTGACCCTACTTGAGATTTATTGAATTAGAGAGCTTTTAATTGTTTGCTAAGTACTAATGGATCTGAATTCTGCAAACTTTGTCTGACTTGTGGGTGCACCTCCAGCATGCCTGCCAATGCAGAGCCATATGCTATTTTTGCTGTTCTTGATTATAGTGTGGTTAATGTATCGACAGCACTTCTGCTGCATTAACAAACAGCATTTGTTTCTGAATGATCTGTATCAGTTTGGGCCGGAATACACAATATACAAGCTTAAAATTCAATTTCTATCGCTCTCTTTCAAAGTAGAATATTTAATGGAAAGACAACAATTAGGCATGGCAATAGGTGTGTTTAGTTTCAAGTATGGGATAGTTGATGCCATTAAACTAGTTACAAATGTTCTTTGCGTATAATTAACTTTGTGCTCAGGCCATAATATTTCAAAGACTTAGATACATGTTAAATCAATGGAAATATTCATGTATGAAAAGTTAAGCAAACGCATAAATGTTTGCAGGATTGGGAAGTAATTAAGGGGAATGTTAACAAATACCATTTTGACCTTATCTAATATAGAAGGGTGCGGTATTAACACTTGCTATTTCAGTTCGTTGTTCAAGTACCTCTTTCACAAACACTTGTACAGGTGAAAATGTGGATATTTTCAAAAAAAGTATTCAGAGGCTGGTGGTTCAGATTTTACATCCTTGGCTTTTGGTATTGCATTGTGCTGTTACCACGTTACTTTCCATCTAAGCAAACAGTAGCAGTATGCTGCTATTTCAGTATACATAAGCTTGGTGACAGATTTTTTTCATCGAGGGCCAGGAACCATTTCCTTGTTACTATGTTGAATTTAAAAATGTATTAATAAAGAAGCAGCTCTTTGTGCTGTGGAGTGTGTGTAATGTTACCAGTGTTAAGATATTGGTATTTATTGTGAAGAGCCGGGAATTAAATGCTCTGCATGGAAGGTCTGGGGGAGATGAGATAGCCAAAGTTATCCTGTCAGGAGCAGCGATGTAGTCGGGACTGCTATGCTTCTCTACTGATTGGGTGTGCCACATTTTATCCCATGTCAGCTGTTCATATGTGATTTCTTCTCACCCTTGTTTAGAATTTATGAATAACTCTTATTCCCATTTTGAATAGTGAGCAGTTTTTGGTTAAATAGTGCTATTATTTATGCAATCTTGTTATCTTGTATATAAGAAGGTAATAATAAGATTTCCTTTAGATACTTATTACCCAGCTTCTTAAATGGCAACTTTGAGGCTGCAAAAGCAAGCGTCTGGCAAAGTATAAAAGATCAGTGGTTGAAAAAGCCTTTTCCTGAAAAAAAAGATAGCTTTTGAGTCTTAGCAGCAGCCGAGCAATTGGTTTACATTTTCTGTTTTGTTTTCACAAAAACATGTGGTGCTGTGTTCTGCTAATTCTGATTCAAAGGGATCCAGGTGAACTCCTGGCATGGGAATTGAGATACCTGTACATGAACAATATGGGCACAGTTGTTCTTCTGTTAACTGGGTGTGTTAGAAATATGATCTTGCATTTATACAGCTAAAACCAGGATGAAATTTTTATAAGTGTTCTGTATTCAAAATACAGCCAGCTGATGATCATGAATATTACCACCCAATATCTATGAGTCTGTCTCTGCATGACACATTTGTGCTTGTGGAAATGAATCATGCCTTTCTGATTTAAAAAAATGTTCCATTTGTACCTGCATACCTGCTACTGATGACAAGATTTCTGCGAGCCCTGTATTAAGCACTAGTTGATAATATGTGATGTCCAAGATACATTTAAGATATGTCCTGTGCCATATTCTCCTGAAAAAAACCACCATTGTTCCAGACAGAGCAGAATACCTCTTCTGAGGAAATTTTTTTCTAAATCTCAGAAGTCAACACTTCTCTCTGTTTCCCATTGCACCAGCACTTTTCCATGAGAAATGGTGGTGAGCCCAGGCTTATTAGGTGCTGAGCAGAACTGGGATTTCTCTGAGATTCCTTGTAAGACAAACAGAATGTCTTCCTGAGAAACACCAGGGTTATGGGAGTGGTTACAATTTGTTTTCTTCCTCAACAGTGAAGATTTTTTTTGATGCAATCAATAATTTAACTAACTAAACCCCTATTTTCTTGTTTTTCTAAATTACTTATTTCAAGGAATCATTTAAATTAACTAAATTAACTTAAATTAACTAAATTTCAAATAAAAAATTAAAACTAAATTTGAAAGAATCAGTGTATGAATAAAGATTTTAAAATTCTAAGAGTTTTTCAGAAATGTTAAATGACTGAAAGAGCTAGAATGATAATTTTCAGCTAACATCACTTTATTTAATTTTCACAATATAAAAACCAGAAATAATGTGGTAAGGAACCACTTTCCAGCTGCCACTCGTTCTCAGCAGCTGTATGCAACTTTACTGTAAATGCTGGTTTGAAAATGCTCCCTGTGTTAAAGTTAAAACCAGACCACAAATCCTACAAGGAGCTGAGAACCTACATTTAGTATTTGGTTACCTTTAAGTCCTATTTGCACAAACAGGAATATACCCAGAATTGATCAGGGTGTGTGTTGTTGACAAAACGGCTTTTTCCATCAGAAAACAACAGGTCATCAAAACAGTTTTATTTTTTAGTAGCAATTTTCTACTGTGATTAAATGTTGTCAAAAAGATTTTGTGTGTGTCAGATGGAATTTTTCTTTAGAGCAAGGGCAATTAACAACATTATCAATAAGATACCCATTTAGGGGGTTAGAAAAGATATCCTCTCATATGTTGCTTGACTTGGCTCTGCTTTGGATTTTATTTCAATGTTGAATAGAGATTAGTTTCAAAACCGTAACATTTTTCACAACCCACGATTGTTTTCCAGCCCTCTCTAGGTTTGAGGGCTCTGAGTAAGTGCAGAAGGTATCCTCAAGCTTGTAAGACAGGAGTGAATGTGTTTATTGATGCCCTTGAGAATAACATCGTGTAGCAAGGATTGGTAAAGTGAATAATCAAAAAGTGGAAACGTTTGAATGCATAGACTAAATTTTGTACATGTGTCCTGAGACTGGGTTATGAGTTTGACTGTAAGTATTGTAAAGTAACTAATTTTAAATGAAATTTAAACTTGATTGAATCTCAGCATGAAGATGCCAACATTCAAATTGATTCATTAGCTGACCTGAATTCTCTGCTAAAATTTGCTAGCATGCACAGGCAGAGGATTTATCCTGGATGATGTTCATGTCATTAACAGGAACTACTGCCATCAACATACACATAATGTCAACCCAGAAAAAAAGAACTATTTTAAACATGGCAGTTACTTAAAAGCAAATACTCTATTATGTTAAAATATTTTTGGGGTTGGCTTTTTTTCCTTTTTTTCCTTTGTTTTTTTTTTACTTATCACCTTACAACTGGTCTAACAGCCAGAAGGCAACACAATGGAAGTTTTTGTTGAGCAAAGTACACTCGCTTCAAGAAGCTGGTGTGCCAATAGAAGCACACATCAAGTGAAGCTAACATACTGGGTGAATTATGTGTCCCATCACACCAATGACTGCAGAGCCATAAAACCACCCTAAGTGTTCTAGTTACAATCAATTACATCATGCTTTAATCACATTTTAATGATGTATTAACCAAGATTTCAACAGCAATTAGTTTAATGGGTGTTTGCTTTTTAAAAACTATTTTAACTGTGGCTATATCCAGTAAGATTATAAAAAAAAAAAAAGCATTGATTGTGACCTCTTTCTTCTCCAGCAATTTTGTGTGATGGGACTGAAGAGAGAAAATTTTCAGTTACTAAGCATTCATGGTTCTTAAGTAATAACGTGTTTGACTTTGTCGGGTGATAATACACGGTGAGGCTTTTCTCATCTAGAAAGATTCTGCAAAATCTAACATATTACACTGGAAATAGTTAATGCGTCTCCTGTCCTTTAGGGCAGGAAGTATTACACTGCCTACTGATATCTAGGCAAAGGTAAAAGAGAGAAATGCAGAGTAAAATTATTAAACGTTGCTAATTTTTAATAGAAGGGCTTAGAAAAGTTCTGAGGCTGCCCGTAATATTCCTGTTGATACACATTTTCCATATAGAAAACTGACAAACCTCTCTAGGAATCCAGCTCCCTTTAAAGCACTCCTAAGAATATTAACAGGTAAAGAAAAGAGATTTCACAGCAAAACCCACATAAAAACCCATATTAGGAATGATACCAAACTTAAAGAATGTTGTAAAATGAGCATGGAAAAATGTACAAAATGAATTCATGCCCATTTACATGCTTTCAGTCAGGCTACCAGATAACAAAGCCTCTGTCTTTGTGTTAACACTGCAGATTAGGTCAAGTTTTTACCCCTCTGAGCTCTTTTCCTGTAAATGACGGGTTTTGATGTGAAACAAGCAACATGTCAAAGCAAGTTGAAAGATGTAGGCATTTTATGCCATGTCACAATGACAGGCCGGTGAATATTTGGGCCATTAGGGGCTTATTAGTGAATAAATGACCAGATGGTTCAGTGATGCACAGAGATGGACAGAACTGGATGCTACTAATCAGCACTGTCTGTACTTGATGTCAAATCACATGACACAGTAACCCATGGATACCGAATAAAAGTTACCATTAGCAAGTCAATTTGATATCTGTGTGGTGTAAACAGACTTATAACTGCACTTCAGAGCTGCCTGTTGTTAAGAAGAAATAATGGTAGAGTATTTAAATAAACACACTCTACTCTTATCAAGTTATGATAAATATAAATAGAATTTAAATTCCCAAGACCTCCTTTTTATTCTGAAGAGACTGTGGAGGAACATTTACATATTAGACTATCTCCACAGACAAAAAGGTTGGACTGAAAATGCTGTAAAAGGAAAGCAGGAGACACTTGCTTCGAACACCATGGTTCGCGACATCAAGTGACGCTTTGTGCGTTTGTCTCAGAAATGCAAACTTTGAGAACAGGATGTGTTTTCTGGTGGGGGGGAGGCTGTCTGCATTTTGCTATCTGCATCTTCGAATTTTATTTTTTTTTTAAATTTCCCCCCACCCCGATGCTGATAGAGGGGTACTTGCCACTAACCGTAATCTTTTCCCATGGGTTTTTGAAAATTTATTTTGACAAACCCTTTTTAGCAATTAAGTTCCAAAGCATTGCTTCCAGGCTGGAAGCTTTGGGTGTTTGGTACGGACCAAATCCTTATCTGGATCCCGGAGCTGATCCTGAACCTCTGTTGAGAAATAGGCAGTGCCAGTCTGAATGGAGGGGGTGAGCCAGGGCTGAGGAGAGGAGAAGCTTTGGCACTGTACTAGATCTCTCTGAGCTTAAGCTAAAATAAAGTTCTGCCTTCAATTTGGTGGAAGTACATTTGCAGATTACAGAGGTTTGAGGTGTACCCTTGTTTCCGAGGCCGTGGCGAGCACGTCAGTAATGCAGTTTCTTTAGGCAGAAATATTTGTATATCCGAGGCGTGCTTTACTTCCCTCTAATGGTTCTTTATAGCAGATGAGAATGAGCATGGTGTTATGACCAATGATTTTTTTGATGACATACTAATGTGATTTGTAAGGTGTTTTGAAATGCTGAAGAAAACTTACTTGAATTTTTCAGCCTATGTATCGGATGTACATGTATGCTACCCCTTTTCTATAAGGGTGATGATATTAGAATACAAATTTTACATAGTGGGTGAATAGTATAATAATATTTGGTGGCTTCAGCCTTGTTTAACCATGAGTTCCCCTTGATCCTGATTTTATCTCTCTTGTATCTCCTTTGTGGAAAGAATACAGAAAGAGTTTTACTGTACGAGTGGTTATGGAAACTGAAATTTGCTATTCCTGTGATTAAAAAAGGAACAAGGTAAGATTTAGGCAAGTCCAATGAGGGAAGCACTGCTATGAGAGCAGTCAAAAATCCCCCCAAAACCCAAAAACCAACATTTCTTGTGATTTGAAAGTACTACAAATTTAGATTAGCAAGAACAGAATGGATTAAAATTGAGGAACATGTTACCTATTTTAGAATCCTTGTTGTAGCATGAATGTATTTTTACAGAAGACATAAAGATAATAACATAGTATATATTAATTGCACAGGTTTGTCCTTTGGGAACATAATCCCCCACTGCTTGTATTACTGTAGTGATTGTTGCAATGCTGTATTAGGCAAAGCACGGATGTTTTGCACTACAGCTGATCCAATGATCATCTGAAGATGCTAGGGGAAAAATAAAACAGGACACACATAAAGGGATCCTTTGACTGGAATTCATAGTCTTGTGATGTTATGGAGGCTAAATATCAAAATGTACTAGACAAGTTTGGAGGAGAACTCACCAGCAGTTATTAACAACAGTGGACTGGGTTCGTCCTCCAGCTCAGAAAACCCCTCATAATTAATTGCTGGATGGTGGGAAGGACTGACCATGCCAAGGGTGTGCCTAGGTTGGTTTTATTTCTTTAATGTTTACCTAAATATCCTCTAGTGATTGTTGCTTTTTTTAAATACCAAATTTTCCACTAATATAGAGACTCTCCAAGTTTGGAAGAACTCACTGATTGGAGTAAAAGTATTGCAGCCTTGGTAGTTTTAGTACAGGCTGAATTAGAGGTTATGCTCTTTTAATAAAAAATTATAGTCAAAGTTGAATTCTGTACTTAAGAGAATCTAAAGAGAAGCATCATCTGAACTCACATGAATGCTTCTTTAACAGTGTTCTTTTACTTCCTGAAGGTTTTATTTCAAATGTAAATCTGAGGCGTAAGGGTGAGTGCTCAGCAGATTCTTGGCTGTAGCAACTTTCCCATTCCAGTTGCAACAGACTGCTTTCTACCAGTGGCTTTCTCTGGGTTTGCATAGTCAGTTGGCTATGAGCTGTTGGCCCAATATTTTTGCAGATGTCAAGACAGGGTACTCCCCCCAACCTAGCCAAAAACCAAACAACAAAAAAACCCCTGCCCCTGCAAAGGATGTTGTCATCATGTTTTCTGTCGATGGCATTACTGAAAAAGAACTAAAACTTTTTAAGAGCAGTAATACCTTATAGAAAGATCTCTCTTTTAGAAAAAATGTTTTTAGATGGAAAGAATTTTTTAAAGTAAATTCCATAGTAAACCTTTATTGAGATATGTAATACTTGTACAGCAGTAATAAATAATTTTGAGAAGAGATGTAAGATAGTTTTTGTTGCTTACGGTGGCTGCCATGCCAGATAATGGTTGCTCAGCGGAAATGACTGAAAGCCCTCAGCCAAAATCAAGAGAAACACATTGAAAGTCTGGATGTCCATATAAAATGTAAGTATCTGACAAACATGTTGCAAGAAAAGATTAATGCAAGTATGTGTGCAAATGTGATGGATAGTTTCCCTCTGACTTTTCAGGTTTGAAGGTGTATGATGACCTTATTGCTGACTGGAGACTGTGTAGCATCAGCAGAGCCTCTGGGAGAAACTTCTCCCTCTCCTCCTCTGTGGTGCTGGGTTTCCACCAAGTTCAGGTGGAACTTTGTTCTGTGGCTTGCTCAACACTGGTAAGAACTCTGTGGTGGTGCAGAGGACACAAGTTGTGTGTCTTTGGGTGAAGACTGCCTTGCTGTTCCTCAGTTTTCTTAACTCAAGTGTAACTCAAACCCGTCAAAGGTAAAATGCATCTTTGTAAAAATCCAAAACCTGAAAATGTAGCTTACAAATGTTTATCAAAGCAGAAGTGATGACAAAAAAAAAAGGAAAAGAAAAAAAAAAAAGAAAACTATATGTAGATCTGCTTAAACTCAGATTTTACACCTTATGGGACATCCTGGTCTGGAGGAACATCTACTGCATGGACATAGATGGGAGTTGAGTTCCATGTAATTTTCTGTAAAGTGCTTTTGCCTGGTGGCAACTATCCCAAAGGAACAGGTCTGTGAACAGCTTGGTTGGGGTGAACGTCAACTGCAGCAGCCTTCTGGCTGCCGAGAGGAGGAGGAAGAAGAGACTATCCAGAGCACACCTCCCAGGGTCCAGCAGTAACAAAAGAGCCTGAAATCACAGAGAAATAAGAAAGCTTCCCACAAGGCAGTCATTTGAAAATGTTAGTGTATATCTAGTAATCTCTAATTAGCCAATGTCCAAAGATTAGACAAATATTTTGGGGGACAAATCTCATGAAATATTACCAGCTTTAGGGAAAGATTACAAAAAATGTCCTAAGTAACTATGTCTTAGTGGACATGGAGGAAAACCTGCCCACCTATTTAATGCCTGTTTCTGTTCCCATCAAAGTCAATTGGAGTTTTGACATTTCCACCTTTTGTGGAAGAGGCCTGACCCTGTATTTAGTGTATTACACTGAATAATTGCCATATACCTGTGGAATGACAATGAAAAAAAGTACGTCTTTGACCTGCTGCCTCTGGTGGCTTTGTTATAAGTTTGATGAGGATGCAGCAGCTTCATATAAGCTACTGCTTATTTACTAATTAATTTACCTGTGTGTATGTATGAATAGCTCTTTTGCAGTGGTTTCCTAGCAATTCAGTGCTGATATGCATCCTTTGTTTTCAGTGACAGGATGTGTGGGTGACTGGGTGTGCATGACCATGGGCTTCCCTGTCATCAAATGTTGGGATAATTTTCATGATTACCTGTTCTTTTAGCAAATTAATTTGATCAAGTCTCCTATTTGTCTTATACCTTCAGAGATTTGGGATTTGAGTCAAACTCCTATCAGAAAAGCAAAGCAGCTGATCATTACATCTCTATTCCATATTCCAGTTCATTTTTATGGAGAAAGATTTTTAACACTTAAACAAATATGTTGACTTAATTCTGCCTTGGCAGAGAAGGTATCGGTTTGTGCTTCTAATTCAGCAACCTCTTTCTTCTAGCCACAGAGTTCTAGTCAAATTATTTCAGTTTCAAAATGTGCAGGCGTTAGGTGTGTATGTTTTTGCAAATGTGCATGCATGCATTAGGTAAGCTGCATATAGGAAATGTGGTGCTGCCTGGCTGTATCTGAAAAGCACACCCAGAAACTGCTCCATTTGACATAGCTGTTCTTTGTAAAATTTTGTCTCTCAGAATCCACTGACAATTAAGAACCCCAGCAATCTTCTCAATGCTCCATTTGACTTTTCTGCTTACCCCCTGACTGACCTCAGAGGGCTCTTTACCCCCATCATAGTGCTGGTGGATGCCCCGCTGTGGTGTTAGTGCCAGTTCCTGAAGGAACGGAAAGAAATCCTGTTGCTTTCTGTGTGCCTGGCCTGATGGAGCAGCATCTATGCTCTCGGTAGTTAAAATAATTCAAATTAGGAAAGAAAGTGTCCCACTTCAGCTACTAAGTCTCTGTACTACCAAGTGATGTAGCTTTGTATGCTCTTGCAGGGACAGAATATAACTCACAAGTGAGTGGAAGATAAAATAAGTCTCTTGAGACGAACGAGAGCACTTCATGTTCCCAGACAGCCTCCCATCCTGTGAGTGTGGGATGAGAAGTATTTTAGTTATGGATCCCCTGAAGCTCCATGATGCCTCATGCAAGTGCACTTCAGTAGCAATTTCTGACAATGCTGTGTTTCAGATTTTCCAAACTAAGTTGCAATTATTCGTTTTCACCCAGGCTGGGGTAAAAGCAGCCACCTGAAAATACTGGTTTTACAGAAAAAGAATGCTTAGCTATATAAAAGAGCAAATAAACAAAAAGATCCCTATTTTCTCTTTCCTATTCTGTTATTTTTCTCTATCATATTCTGTCTTTTTTCATTCCCTCAGTCTTGAATTAATTTTCTCCTCAACTGACCAGGAATTATCGAGAAGCAAGTCTGACTATGGAAAGGCATTGATGTTCCCTTTTTCACTTCCTTTGGGCAAAAAGACAAGCTATGAGCGAAATATCTCCCTAACAAGAGTAAAGAATCTGGAAGTCTCTTCTTTATGAACACGTGCAGGTAAGGAACCCAAAGCGCTAACAAAACTGACCCCATCTTTTCCCAATATTTCCAGTTCACGTTAGAGTTCACTCTGCCTGACAAGTTCTTGGTCATCAGCTGGTGAAAGAGAGGAGAGCTGAAGAGGCACTGCATTCGCACAAGAAACAGGGAGGAGGGAATTGTTCTCCCTGTTACCAGCAGAGATGCTGTGGCAGTGCTCTTTCTGAATTGAGCCCTAACCCTGAAGCAACGCATTAGGGCTTTGGGTAGACAGCTCAGTGCAGGAGGGCATAAAAGGCTTACTCAGCTCTTTGTGCAAATTTTCCACCCAAAGAAAAAGGAAGAGACTGTTCTGGAAAGCCTGAACATTTAGATGCAATACAATAGTTTCCTTCAAGCATCACAGTTCTTGAAGTATAGGCTGAGACATAAAAGGCTCCTTCTTGTTCACTCCATCTTATACTTACCACATGGGTACCACATCCTAATGTCAGACTGCTTTGTGCTTTTACTGACATGCTGCTTTCAGCAGGCATAAGTAAAGAGCTTCACCTGCCTCAGTGTTTCTGAAGTCTACAGAACGTGTGAAAACAAATATTCAGATTATCTGAAAACGTTTGAACTTTTCTGAATTTGGTCGAATGCTTCAAATGTTTAATAACTATAATTTTCTGAAAATTGCAGTGTGGGGGTGGCATTGATTCTTACTGTTAAATAGCTACTTAGTTTAGAATATATTTAAATATTTTGAGCAAATCTCAAAAAATTAAATGTCTGCCTTCATTTCCTATAGATAGGATTTACTTTAAATTCAAAGAAATAGAACTGTGCATTAAGTCTTATGCAATAGAATATTGTTTCTGCTGATTGAGGTTGGCTTTAGGATGTGGGTATCATGCCCAAAAACTAGCTTAAAATTTAGATTTATGGTAAGCTGTTAGGATGCTGTTAGGATGGATGCCTGATGTCATCACTAAGCACCATGCAGCTGCTCGCTCACCCCCTCCCTGCCAAGGGGATGGGAAGGAGAATGAAAATGTCCAAATTGTGGGTTGGGATACAGTTTAATAGGATAACGAAGGAACAGAATAACAATAATAAAGCAAGTGATGCACAAAAGCTCACCACATGCAAAAGGAAAAGAAAACCCAACAGTCTGATTCCGGTCTGTTTCCGAGCAGCAATCAGCCTCCTTGCTAGCTTCTCCAGTTATATCCAGATGCTATATGTTAGGGAATATCCCTTTAGCCAGCCTGGGTCAGCAGTCCTGCCTGTGCTCTCCCAGCTTCTGGTGCACCTGGTAGGGTGTGGGAAGTGGAAAAGTCCTTGATTTAGTGTAGATGGTACAACTATCTGGTAACAACTAAAAACATCAGTAATAATAAACATTATTCTCATACTAAATCCATAACACAGTACTATACCAGATGCTAGAAAGAAAATTAACTCTGTCAAAACTAGGACAAATAAATATCCTTAACTGATGAACTGTCAAGAAATACAATAAATAAATATTAGCAGCTATATATCTAGTTGCAACTCACCTTAAATACGTCTAATAACAGTTAACTTCAGCTATTAAAAATGACTTTTTGTTTCCTTATCCCAAAATATACTTCCACTAATCTAGCAGTAAGAGAGGTCCATTTATTATTTTTTTGCAGCTGGAGATGTTGCATAGTTACTGCTGTTGGTAAACAAGCTTCCTCACAAGCTGATTACACTACCCCTACATGCAAAAATCTGGACATTGCTTCTGGGTGAAAAAAAATTGTTTGTGATTGGGACAGATTAAGAGTAGGAAAACCCCCATCTCTTCCAGCAGAGGCAGTGACGGGAACATGGAATGTGACTGAAAATTCATTGAACTTTGTTTCCTCTTGAGTCGTGAGGGAGCTGCATGAAGACTGCGCTGCTTTCTCAATGCACGAAAAAAGCATGCTCGTAATTCAGAGGAATGTGTAGGAATTATACGTGCTGTGTATTCACACACCCTGTTCAAAGCATTTAACTTTGTTTGGAGCCCTCTGGAGACCCTAGTCACCAAACAGGGATATCCTATCTTTGGTCGCAGATATGCAAGATCGATGTCTGAAGTGATCCTACCTATTATCAGATGTGGGGGGCAGGGGGAAAGGCAAGATGCTGCTGGTGCCAAGGCACTCTTGCAGAGCAGAGTTCTGAGCCTTGTCTGGCATCCTGGATGGTTTTCTTCACTTTACTAAAATGATTAGAAAAGGACAAAGAAATATTGTTGGGAATTAAAATACATCCAAAAAGAACATGCGATTTTGCTGTAGAGCGGATAACTCTTCTACTGCGATGACTCCTGCTTTTTCTTGCAGTCGGTTGGACAGTGAGTCCTCGTGGGAAGACCTTAGTTTTTTTCTTTAATAGGATAATTGGGTGTTATCAAAATTATTTAACTATGTTTGGCTATGGTATTCTGGGCAATGTTTATTCATCTGTTGGTGGACATTGGAGTCAAATAACACCAAAGATCTTCTCTAAGGTAGGAGAAAATAGCCCTTCTTGGATCTCCTTTTTTTTTTTTCCTTTCTTATTTCCAAGAGAAAATATGGAATCATTTTTAAATTCAGAGGGCTTTTGAGACTGAGCTTTAAAATCCTAGGGTATATGTATGAAATAATCTACCAACTAAAAGCTATGGGCTGGTCAGCTGACCTACAACCCCTGCTACTCCAATACTCTCCAGTGTGTAGTAGTATATGATTCATATGCACTTATTTCTGACTGTGTTCATCTTCGAAATAATCACTTCATTCTAGATAAATGTATTCAGTGGTATGACTACTCCATCCATCATATTAGGTAGGGTTGTGCAGCTGAATGCTGCTCTATTCCAAATAATGATGGTCTCTAATATTTTCCTGAAAATGTGGGTAATTTATTACCATAGGCTAATTATGCCCAATACGGCTGCAGGCTGACATTTATTGCAAGAGGTGGGCTGGAGGGAGCCGGGAGGCAGTGCATTGTCACCAGAGCAGTTTCTGGGAAGGAATTTAGCTGCTTGTCCAGCATTTCTGCCAGAGCTCTGGGAAGCATTTCCCTCCCTGCAGTGTGCCGGATGCACTCACTTCTCCCCTGCTTCGGGCAGGATTGATGGTTACCCATACACCTCCTTGGTGAGGGATCACAAAAGCTCCTTCTCTCCCTACACCAGCTCCTGGGCAGGAGAAGCACACTTGCTCTTTCAGTGTCAGGCACCTTCCTACCTAGATCAGTGTCCTGGTTTCAGGTGGGATAGAGTTAATTTTCTTTCTAGTAGCCATTATAGTGCTGTGTTTTGGATTTTAGTGTGAGAATAATATTGATCACACACTGGTGTTTATAGTTGTTGCCGGGTAGTTGTAGTGTCTACACAGAGCCAAGGCCTTTTCGGCTTGTCACCCCACCAGTGAGTGGGGTGAGGAAGAGTGCTGGGGGTGCACAAGGAAGGAAGACAGCCAGGACAGCTGACCCCAATTGACCCAAGGGATATCCTATACCATATGATGTCATGCTCAGCACACAAAGCTGGAAGAAGATGGAAGGGCAAGACTTCCAGAATGATGCCGTTTGTCTTCCCAAGTCATTGTTCAGTGTGATGGAGCCCTAATCTCCTGGGGATGGCTGAACACCTTCCTGCCCATGGGAAGTGGGGAATGAATTCCTGGTTTTCCTTTGCCTGGGTGTGTGACTTTTGGCTTCCGTATTAAATTGTCTTTGTCCCAACCCAAGAGTTTTCTCACTTTTACTCTTCTGATTCTCTCCCCCATCTTGCTGGGGAGAAGCAAGCAAGTCTGTGTGGGGCTTAGTTGCCAGCTTAGTTAAACCATCAGCCTGAACAGTGACTGGATTTGCACGGGACAGGCCCCCACACCCATGTCTTAGTTTCTAGTTGAAGTGGTAAATTCCAACAATTTGTCCTCACCATCTTTGGATGCACAGACAGGGGATGCAAAGCAGTAAAATCCTGGTTTATGGCCGTCTGCTTCTCATTTGGGACAAATACAGCTCTCTATGCCTGCCCAAGAAAACTCAGACCCAGAAACTTCCTTTAAGATGTGATCTCCTAGTCAGAAGGAATGTCACCCAGTCTTTCTATTGTAATTTGACCATTTCTTCTGGGTGTTTCTCTCTGTCTTTGCTGCTCTTTGCTCAGAAATTAGTATCCGATGAAAATATGATTTTAACTGCTGCGCAATACGCTTTTGTTCGCCTTGGAAATTACACCGGGAGAGCTCTACCTCCTTGAGAGCTCTACCTCCTTCAGATCAATGACAATTTTTCGTTAACCTCAGTGGGAATGAATGCTACCTTTATTTTTTTTTAATTATCTGTGTGTGAGGTAGCTCAGTTATCTGAATTCTTTAATCCCAGTTTTGTAATGTTTACGCTTCCGTCTGTGAGTCTCTTGCTGCTGTGACCACAGTATCACTGGGAATTTTATCAGAGTCTACTCATAATTAAGAAAACTTCTTTAGGTCACATCTGTTGCTATTATTTTCTAGGGAGAATAACTCAACTCCCTCAACCTTTTCTTACAACTTAGATTTTAGGGACCTGATACTGTCTTTTCTGCCTGAAGGTGCACCCTTCGCAAAACAGTGTTGTGCTTTCTGTACCACAGTGTCTAGTTAAGCTTGGTATGGGTTACAGCTATGAAAGCTAGTTTTACAGAGAAAGTGTATCATCTCTCGCTTATTGCTCTATCCCCTTGATGTTTGCCTTTCTGCCTGCTGCTGTGCACCAGGATGATGGTTTCAGTGGTCTTTCTACCATAACTCCCCAAAGCTGTTGGCTGTGGCAGGGTGCTTCACTCAGGAGGGGATTTGGCTGTTTCAGCAGCAGGGTAGTACTGGGAAATAGGAAAAACATATTAGTCAAAGTGGTTTGTGAAAATATTACTGTTAGTGAAAGCAATCACGGCAGAGGACGTAATGATTCTGGACTGTGAAATGATATTTGGGGCCAGGGAATAAAAATACATCAACATAGTGATTTGTTTTGACAAAAACAAAACTGTAGAAAAGCTTTTTCCATTATTGTTGTCTTTGTGGAGCCATTCACAAGCAGCAATAACATCAGCAGAGTGTACAGCTGCTTTATCAGAGGTGCCGCTCAGAGATGTTTGATTTTGAACAGCCAAGACAGCAGAGAGCATCCTCTGGTCTGTCAAAATGGAGAGAGGTTCAGGCAACTAGACAGTCGGTGGCTTCTAGGCCAGTGATTAATTTACTAAGTGTTCAAGCAGAGCTGTTTGTTCTTCAATTGTTCTTTGAAGACCAAAATGAGCTTGGAGTTTATAAGCAGGTTATGTGTTTGTTTGGGTTGACTTTAGGGAAAGTGTTCCTACTTGATTTCATAATTTATACTGGGAAACAGAAAACAGATAACCTTCTTAGTCTGTGTTCTCTTAATTATTGGACCTACAGAGTTCACTGCTGTCATGTATGGGTTTTACTGGAGCGCCTGTGGTCCAGTACAGTATCTGCATGGGTCTCTCCAAGGAAGACAGTAGCCCACTGCTGGCAGTGCTGCCAATGCTGCCAGTGCTGGCAGGGCTTCCAGCAGTACCTTTACCTCTCCACCTTTGATGGGTGGCAAAACCCAGACAACTCCCTGTGAAAACAGGGCAAAATTATTTTCAGTACAATTACAGGAAGTTAAGGCAATGTAAAGTTTTGGGAGGGGAAGAAGAAATGATGAAGGGCTTAGATGTAGTCACAGTGTTAGCCATGACACTCTTGGGTTGCCTCCTCTTTCTTCAGACCACGGACCTGCCTGGCATCGGGCAATACTTTTGAACTTAGAAACACAGAATCTTAGAGTATTTTTGGTTGGAAAATACCTTTAAGACCATCAAATCCACCAGCCTAGCACTGCTAAGTCCACCAATAAACCATGTCTCTAAGGACCACATCTGTGCATGTTTTAAATACCTTCAGGGCTGTGGTGACTCAACCACTTCCCTGGGCAGCGTGTTCCAATGCCTGACAGCCCCTTGGGAGAAGAATTTTTCTTAATATCCAATCTAAACTTTGATCCCCATAGCTGTCAGAGGAAGAAGGAAAGCATGAGCATTAGTTAGGCCATTAGGTATTGATGGTGGTACAGGAAGGGAATGCCAGAGGCTGCTTTGAGTGACTTCTAAAATCTTAGCAAGATGAAAGAGCTTTGTCCAGGCCAGGTAAAAGGGAGGAGTTATCTGAACAGAGAGGTATATCAGTGAACATGTAAGTATAACTGTCATGTTGATATCATGTAATTGTCATATGTGAGAGTAAAGTCCAGCACTCAGCTATTGATTTGAGGCTGATGTACTCTGAAGTACTTGCCAGCTAGTGGCAGGCATGGAAGACCACTTGGGATGGCATTGGTTTGCCATATTAGCTGCAGATAGTTACTCCTAGGTATGGCTGAAGGAGCAAGTAATTTATTTTGAAAATACTTAAAATCCAGCAGTCTCTAACTTTCCTTCTTCACCCACGTCCATTTTCATCAGCCCACAACTTAGCTCTAAATTTCAGGTAAGAACCAAACTCAAGTCTCTGGAGGATGAGTTGAAAGATGCTACACAGGTACATTGGGGGTGGGCAGCCAAGTGGCTTGTGGCTCTCTGGCTCCAAAATAGAGGCTCAGCTGGAGCCTGGCAGGGCACGTAAGCTTGGTACTGCGGGAGGATGCTGATAAGCAAGGTGGCAGGGACGCTGCGGTTTTGGTGTGCGAAATGGGATGTTCTGAGAGCCGGTGCAGCCCTGTGTCATGGCTGTTTGTCTCACCGTGTGGTTTATTTGATTCTTGGTCATCTTTAAAATAGGTGATTGTAAATAAGTTTGAACTTAAAATCCTTTCAGAAATGTGAGAATCCTTAGATAAATGTGTGGTTTCTGCGCGATCGGAGGTGCGGTTCCCAAACAGCCAACGAATTTATCCAACGACACTGTGCAGTAAGTTTCAAACATTTCTGCCTGATTTGAAAAGAAATACATTTTGTTTTCTATTTTTGGTGTGGTGCTTTAAACTACAAAAGAGTGAGGATTTAGGAGTAAGTATGAGCTAATGACAAATTTTAAGTACAGTGTCAATAAAGACATTAAAGAGGTGGTAGGGAATGAGAGAGGCAAGATCCTCTCTATCGATTGCCAGCCCTGTGAACACTGTAGGTAGCTGTGGGCGTTGTGTTTCACCAGAGCTGCTGTCCTTTGCATCTACTACATCTGCAGAGAGTGATGTAACATGGAGCTGTTACTGGTGATCCTGAAAAAAAAGAATCAGCTGATGAATTAGAAATTTATTATTCTCAGCCAGCATACTACTGAGGAGTATCCTGTTAGGTACTACTGTTATTATAAACCACTCCTTTATACTGCAGCAAAATCACTCTTTTAAGTCAGGCCCTCCTGCTTGCCCCAGAGTTTGCTCGCTGCTGCTAAGCTTATGCCTTGACAATCCAACAGAAGGATGGGATGGTAAGTTAAGACATGGTAAGAAATGTGCATCAGCCTGTGTATAGGCTGTACCGATTTGGGCTTCCCAGGCGGGGGGGAACCATGGGGTCTCACTCTCAAACCTTCCATGGGCATTGCAGCCTGCCCAGAACCCTGGCAGGGGACAGAGGAGCTCAGGATGTGTCTCACATGGTTTAGTAAGGTGTAGGATATTCCTTGAGGAAAGCTTAGATGAGCTAAAGTGCACATAGGGTTTTATGGGTTTTGTCTTGTCCCTGTCTTTGTTTCTTGTCCCTGTCCCTTCTTTGTTTCTAAATTGCAGGAGAAAAATCCACAAGATGCCTGGACATAGGTGGGGGATGGGAAATGTATTTTTATTGTAATTCTTCTTGGCCTCTGTATTACTTAAAAGGCTATGAGAAACACACCAGTAACCATTCAGCTTCTCTTCTGTTAAATTTTGCTTTTAAATTTTTGGTTGAATTTTCTCAAAGTGCGACATGAAATCTAGCAATGATTTCTTTTTCCATGTATCTGCTAAAGCCATGGAAAATATAACCAACAAGGGAACTTCTCTGAAAGAATCCAGAATAAAAATACTTGTTTAAAGTCATTCTTTAAGTTGAGCTGGAAGGCAGGAGAACCTCTCAGCTAGGGCAAGTAATTTCTGTGCCTACTTACAAATTCCAAGAGTCCAGCATTGCTCTTCCCTAAAAGCTGTTACATAAAAGACTATTAAGGAAAACATCACTATTGCAGGTAAATTGAAAATCCCCCAACAATTAGATTTACACAAACAGGAAATGTGACAAGAAAAAGAGTAAATATGTTTTTTAGGGACATTTTCTCCTGAGAATTAAACACATGAACAATTTATTTGGGTTTTTGCTAATATAATTAATTGATTAGTTAATTAGATATTGTCCATAGGAAGTTGTCAAGGAAAAAAACCCTGTTTACTGCAATCCCACTTTTTAATATGAATTTCATTGCCATCAAATAAAGAACATGTTTGTGTTTGTTTCCTCTGTTTAAATTCTGCTTCCTCCTTGTGAAACTGTTAATATGGTAGAGCCCTGCTCTGAAATTGCCTACAAACTCTTAAAAACATAGTTAATTACAGATAGCCCAATTTAAACTTTACAGCATTCTTGATACGTTCAGAATGTATGGAAGGTGGTTTATGCTACCCAGCAAGAAGAAACACATTGTACTACTGTGCGCTTTGAGATCAAGCAAGGAGCGCTCCTTCTGCCAACAATAAAAGTGAGGCTCACTAAATATGCCTGGGAAGGAAAAAAAAAATAATTCTGGTGATAATATGGTCTAAATCTTTGGATTACATGCTGGTATTGTGGATATTTGACTGCTATAGAGTGCAGTGCAGGGCGTTACAGGGATTAAAGCTGAGAAAATAGCCTAGGTAGAGTGATTTAAAGAGCAGTGCTGTAAGCACATACTATCATATTCCAACAGCTTATGCGAGTAGCTTGTGCCTCAAAATGATTTGTGTATTGCATCAGAGCTGTTCTGGGTGTTTGTTCCCAGGAATTGTGTGGAATTGGGCACAGAGGCTGCAGGAAAACAGAACTGGGAAGGTGGCGAGGTGGGACCATCTCCTGGATCTGCAGCAGCCTTTGGCAAGTCACCCAGGATGGATTTTTATTATTATTTTTTAAAAAAAATCCACTCTATGAAAGAAATAATGATGACTTATCTGTAATGCTTGTAGATGAAAAACATTCTGTAAGTGTCAGATATCACCACTTTAGTGGTGCAGAGATGATGTGCAGAGTGAAAAGAGCACTGCAGCATGGCGCTGTGGAGAGGGGCAGGGTCTGGCAGCCATTGTAGAGTATATTTCCATCACAAGAACTTCAGGATCATAGAAAACTGTATAGTCTCTGAAGGTCTGCGAGACATCACTTTTGGTCTGCGATTGTACCATATTAAAGTACTGTCTTCATTCCATTAATGATGTAAAATTTCTTAACATTTCAACTAATCAGGAAAAATGATGTAATTTCTACAACTCTTATCAAGACTTGCTCTCCTGGGTTTGGCCTTGCCAAACCAATCTGCATCAGGTGTTGGGGCAGGAATGCGCGGCCTCTGAAGCTCTGCAGTGCTTGTGGGCATGGTGAGTTTTCCAGAAACCTATGTGTACCCCTTCAGAGAGGGGGGACCCAGGTTGAAGAATGGCGCTTTCCCCAGGTCTACCAGGTCAAAAAGGCTCGGTGGAGGGTTCCTACTGGGTGCGTGGGTTGCACAGAGCAAAGTAGTACTCTCTTCTCCTTACCACTCTGACCCATGCACCCAATCCCTTTTTATTTTCTGCCAAGGACAAGGAGACCACTTCCACCCCCAGCAGCCATCCTGAGGTGCAAGGAGGAGGTCTTGAAACTGCTGAGCTCCCCTGTCCTATCCCAGACCACCCTGAGATGCTGGAGGAGTACTGGGATGCACAAAAGATGCCACTCAAGGAGACATGCAAGCCACTGCACTCTGAGAGAGAGGCTGGGGTGAATTGAGCAAACAAGGATCGAGGCTGCGACTACCTGTAGGGACAGAAACCCAGACTATGGATCATGGCTGCTTGCTCTTCCAGGTAAAAACAGTTTTGGAGAGAGAGATGCATCTTGTGTGGGAACCACCTGACATTTTCTCTAGACCTCTCAGAAGCCCTGCTTAGGAAACAAAATGTAAAACACCCCTATCTTCTTGTATGTCATTTCCCAAGTGACAGCTGATTACGTTTTAGGAATGTTTTCTCATTTTCTGAATTAAATCAGTTTGGCATTCTGTAGCAGACAGTACTCATTAACCTTTTAAGGATTGCCAAAGTGGTTTGAAGCATTCAATGGAGGAAAAAAAAAAAGGCAAAACCCCTTCAGTTAAACCTAATTGTAATCTGCTGCTTCTGAAGCAACAGGCAACAAAGACCAGGTCCTCTCCTTGCAGTAATTTATTAGATGTGGCACTGGTTTATACAGTACTTGAACATGTTTGAAGAGGGTACAAAATATGATCCACACTCATGAAACACAATAAAAATGACATTTATTATCAAACTTTAGAATTATATTCATTTTCATAACTAATGATTCCATATAACTCTTCTAGACCATTGGAAAGAAGAAAATAAAAGCCTACTTTCTGAACCTCAGTAAGTATGTACAGTAGAAACCAAAAGATAAGCAGTTGCTTGAACTTAAGCCACTACTGCTGATGAATTCAGAAATATGTTAAGTAGAACTACCGAAGAAACTTAATGGCATTCTGCAGGTATTTGGCTTCCCTGACTTCCGTTAACCCTCAAAATACACTGTGGATAGTAAATGGATGACATCCAAGCCATGACTCACATATTGCGTTGGTGAGTGAGAGTAAATGCTTAAAGATGCTATATGTATACTTATGATTGTGTGTCTGACCAGTGTCTGTGATGTTTGTGGTCTCTGATGCTCTCCCTGCAATAGCTATTGGCCCCTGATTCTTGAAAGACTTTGTAATACCCTGATTTTGGTGAGGCTCAATAACAAGCTAAAGATACAGAAATGAATCTGTTATTTAATTTATACCTTATGCAGGTACTTTGTAAGCAGAAAAGGTCTGTAGCCACCTCTCCTAGTGATGTTGCTTCTCCATGCAGGGCAGCAATCCCATTACAAAATGGCACCTGTAGGGTTTTTTTGGTGGGCTTTTAGGCAAGTAGGTTAGTCTCCCAGGAGAGGAGACTGGCTCAGGGCCATTACTTTGGAGACCAATAAATATGGATTAATTCTCATGGCACACTTATATAAAGGGCTAGCGTGTTCTCAAAGCTGGACTTCTTTGCAGGGACATTGGCTTCTCCCAAATCCACCGCTGGTAGCTTTGCCACCTTGTAACACAAGGATGGCAGCTACTCCATTGTTTGGCTCAGGAGGAGAGCAATACTTACAAATGGGTGTACTGAAGCTCTGGTAGCAGCCAGCTGGTCACACATAAAACCAGCCAAGACAACTGGAGGGCAGCTGGGAGAAACCACCCTTCTCTGCAGAGTTCCTGGCACAAGGGACTACCATCCTCAGTACATCCAGGCAGAAGCTGTGCCCTTTCAAGATACCCCCCTTGCTGCACCTCCCACACCATTTTTTCCTCTTACGAGGATAAAATAAAAAGCCTAACACAGTGAAGATGCTGACTTATGCCTTTTGTTTCCTCAAAACCACCTTGGAATAGGAAAAAAAACCCTTAGAGGATACCAGCATGCCTGATGATTAGTCCATTCGGCAATGTAACAGGGAAAATGTAGCCCTCTGCTTTTTGGGAGGATCCTATTTAACCAGCAGCCATTACAGCTGGTATTTATTTAGGGTGTATGCTCAGATGTTTTTGTGTTGAAGGAGTCATGCTATGCCCTGGAAGAGTAGAAACTCCTGCAATTTAAGGAAGTTTCAAAGCTCTCAACTATGTCCTCATGAAGTGGTCGAGTGGAAAAGTTTAAGATCTGGAATCGTGCTCTGAATCTTTATAGGAGATGTCCATGCAAACAGAAGATGCCACATTTTAACTTAGAGTAGACACAGGTATGTACCCACATTTGTACGGACTAAACATTGGCAGGGGAAGTACCGCTGGGGACAGGGTGCTGTTCAACTCCATTGCAGACAACTTGCCTCACACCATACAGTGTGGCACCAATAGCCTGTCATGCCTAATGTGCACTGGTTTTGGGCCGGGTCTCACTGAAAGGAAATGTGGGGCACCCACGGCCCTTGTACTGGCCTATTGCACACCTGGCCAACGCAGCGGGAAGGAGGAGAGATGAGGGGCAGCCTGCTCCAGGCTCAGTTTCCTGCCCTACAGCACAAACTTCACTGGGTGACATGAAGATCCTGTCAAGCAATGACTTCCTGAGCTTAGGTGGAGTTTTCTGGCTACCAGACTGTGCCAGCTAATTAGTACTTCAATGTCTTGTAGCAAAGGCTGTACATATATGACTTTTATTGTATATTTAAATTAGTTCATGCATTTTAAATTCGTATAAGTTTATTTGATGTTATTTCAAGAATATCTAATCCTCAAGGTAAATTTTATTTAAAAAATACACATACACATATATGTAAAAATATACATACATATATAAAAATGTATATATATATATATAAAATATACCCTCCCAGAGTACACAGGTTTAAACTTATCTCCCTGTCTTAAAAACCACAAAGGAATGAAAAAAATCATGAAGTAGTATAAGGTGACCACCTGGTAAAAGCAATTAACAATTTAAATAATTTTGAGACAGAGGAGCCCAAAACGGACCCTGGAAGCCAGTGGAGAGGAACTGAAAATCTGCATCCACTGTGCACGCTGGCAGAGCCTTCGCCACAGCATTTTGTACCCATGCATCCTCCCCAGGGACAGAGGCAGAGCTTGCCTAAATTTCCAGAGGGCACACCCAGTTATTTATCTAGAATATGGTTAAGAAACCAAACCATCCTCTGATCTTGTTCCCTAATTTGTTTCATCCTGGAACTAATTTGTAGCGACTGTGGTGTATCGGGCTGCCCTTTCTGGTCTGTCCCAGCCTGGGCTCAGTGGTGTCGTAAGGAAGGTGTGGCTGGAGAACCATTGCTAGAAGAAGCTTTAAAGAAGATGGTGTTAATTTCTTAAACATGTTTCACCTTTCCTCGTGTGCAACACTTCCTAACTAGTAGCCTTTGGATTTTGTGGGTACCGGCTGTGCACCTGCGCCTGTGCGTGCATTAAACCTTGACTATAGGACTCTCGTCACAAATGAACTGTCAAATCATTACTACGTTTGATGCAGCATAATCTGTCTTGAAATTAGAATTGGTCCATCCAGGCTCAAATTTCACTCGCTACTGAGGCTAATACGCTGTTTTGAATATGCATTCATGGAGATTCACATCCATTGGGATCCAGAGGGAGTTCAAGTTAAGAGCAGATTTTCTGAATTAGCATGTCGAGAGGGAAGGGTCTTTCATTTAGACTGCTGCAGATGCCTCTCCCTCTTGTTCATTACAATTGCATTTCATCAGCTTTATGATGTCCACATGTCAATTGAGTGTGAGGATTTTGCACACAAAAGAGCCTCAGGGAAAACGACTTCACTAGCTAATCAGCTGATTATCATACCTCAAATGGGCTGCAGTATGCTGCTCCAAATACTATATCAGCGAGAGTGGAATTGAAGATTAAGACAGCAAAAAGAAAGCTCTACAGCCCAGTTTAAAGAAATCAAACAGGAATTTGTCAGGGATAGAAAGAAGCAAATATAGTCAGGACAAGTGCCTTTGAAATATCCTGAGGCTGATTAAAAAAACAACAACCTACAACAAATGCCTTTCTTCAAAAGGTGTTGGGGGGTGAAAGGTTAATTAACTGTATTATCTGCCTGTTTATGCCCAGCTGTGTAAAGCTCAATAACACAAGCTCCCACCCCGGTTCTAACATTGCATCCAAGAATCAAGACCAGTCGCAAGAACAGCCTCCCCTAATAATTGAATTAGCCTCTGAGCAAGCCGGATGCTCACAGCAAAGCAGGGTTGCCCCCACTCCCTCCCTCTACAAGGAGCTATCTCTGATTTGGATCTGCTGTCGGGATGGGGTTCTGCAGCGTATGGTTCTTAGAAACCAATTTCAGTAAATGATCAAAACGGTAATGAAGAGGCTCCTGCAGAGAGTCTTGCACAATAGCTCCTGGTAGCTCGTATGCGTATCTGGATTCCTCCAGACCACGAATACAGATCTATAAGAAGCACCGTTTTAATGGCTAACATGGGCTTTTTCTTTTTGTCTGAAATTTACCAAAGTTTTATCCCAGCTCCCTGGAGTCCTCCCCAAGTCTATCTAAAATGCAGTTAGAGCAGAGGCTGTCTTTTGCTTCACAGAGCGTCTGCCTTATGCTTTCATCAGAGTAGTCTAACTCACACAGATGCACTATTTAACAATGCCATCCCCTGCTTTCATCAGAAGGGGGAAGGTTGCAGAGCTGAGCCCTGAAGAATAAGGGGGGCAGGTCCCCTGTGATCGGCGAAAGCTGAACATCGGTGCCAGTTTCCATCTGTCATGATAGCCTATCTCCGAACCTTCAATCTGTCAAAAGCTTGCTGCCTAGCTGAAGGCTCCAGGAGATTTGGTGCACTAAACACATTTGACAACAGCATTATCACTGCAAGGAGCCCAGCAAAATGCCATCAATGTGTTAATTGTAGCCGGCTATGTAAAATGTCACTTCCCATATCATTTTACAGCGGCTTTGCCTATTTTGCAGCTCCTAATTTTCCACCCTTTATAAATACGTGGATTGTTCGTGTGGAAATGTGGTTCTTTTTTGTGTCAGCTATGGTTTGGGGTTGTGGGGGTTTTTTTTCCTTAAATGGAGGTTTAATTTGGGTGTAATGCACTGCTTCAAGAAAGCAGCGGTATCTGTGGAAAAATAAATAAAATGCACTTGTGGAAATGAATTGTCCATACATTGCTGCTGTTCTAATTTTATATCTCACTGGAGATTTATTTCTGGGTTTGTACATTCTTTAGTGTATAAATGATTCATTTTGCTGCTGTTGCTGCAAACTCCCTTTATCGAGTACACGGCGTTTTAACATTCCTGAGAGTTTTCCTCCATCATGATGTAAGAACACTTTCGTAATGATAAACATGAGAGTACAGCATAAATAAATGAAAAATCCCCCTTGAAGGTATGAATGTGCTTTTTAGCACCCAAGTAGCTAATATTCAATTTCTGGTACAACCAGTGCCAGGTGTTAAATTTCTCTAGTTACTGTCACTAATGCAAATTAGATTCTTTTTGTGCTCATAAAAAATCAAATCCACATTAGAAATTAGCTATAAAATGTAATGACTTAAATGCTATAGTGTTTTACAAATCTCCCTGCATTTCTGTAGCAGATAATGCTATAAAACTAGGAAAGGATAATAAAATATGGTAGAAAGTTGAGTTATTTAAAGGTCTTTTGTGACTGCTTACTCAGGGATTTGATGTATTATTTTGCTTTCTTTCCTTGTTGGTTGAAATAAGCATGCTTATGATTTCATTTCTTTACCAGATTAGATGCAATCAAAGTCTCTGTTGATTTCATGTTACCCTAGCTACCAAGGCTGTTTGCATTATTGGAAAATATCATGTGATGAAGTTTATAATATATTTGCAACTTTTAATCATTGGAATTGTAAATGTGTCTGACAGTTCTTAAGAAAGTTGCAATGATCTCGTTAGTGGTTGTAACACTGAGGTATAAGGGGATCTGTGACATTTTTTCAAACTGATTTTTGTTGGTGTTTGTTGCCCTCCTTGCCCCCCAAGATGTTTCAAATACAAACAGGGAAAAAACAAATGCTCTGAGTGAACATATAGCCAGTTTGATGTTCACTGAAAAAGACTTTTTATGTATTGGGAAAAAAAGTCTTAAAAAAAAAGCAAAACCGTGTTTGTCAATATTTAAATACTAGAAAATATTACATGCTTGTGCAAAATGTATATATTGTTTTTTGCTCCTGCCAAGTACTTGATTTAAGGTCCAAAACCAAAATCCCAGCCAAACTTTGTCCTAGGTGAACAGCGTCTTTCCTGCACGATAAAGGAAGATTTGTTTAAAATGGACATTTCTGAATTCCTGCCCTGGTGTAGAGTGAATTCAAGCCCTGCAGTTCACCTTCTGCCTCTTTTCCACAGGAAGCGTAAAAGAAATGTCCTACTGTTCCCCTGCAGCCATTGCCATGGGATGTGACCGGAGCTTGGTACTTTGTCTGCAGAGCTCTGGTCCCTGCTCCTAGAAAATGTTTTCTCTACTTTCCATGTTCCTGAAACAAAAATCACCACAGATCCTAAGTACTTTTTTTCCATGTACAGCCACTGCACATCCCGATCCTCATTTCCCAGGCATGAATGGGATAGTCCCAATTTGGGTCCCATTTGGACAGAGCATAAACTTATGGATGCTCAAACCCAGTGAGGAAGGCTTGTAAAAATTCCTTTTAGGAGTCATCCTTCAGCGACTGTGGTATAAGAGTTAGCTCTGTTACCTGCAACTGGACACAAGGTGAGAGAGGGAGAAATACAACTTTGACAGCTAGTTTGGGAGAGTGATGTTTTTTGAGAGACCAATTCAGTTTGGGCTCAAGACTACAGAAAAGATGCTGGATGAATGTCTATTGATATACTGAGAGGTATAGATAGTGCAAAAGTAACAGTCTGTTGTGATGTCTGAAATCTAGACCACACTGTTCTTTTCCTTGAGGTCTAGGTTTTCAAAAGTGGTGTGAGAGAAAGAAGAGCAAGAGATGAGCTTGGGAGTACCAGATACAGCCTGTTTAGAAAGTGCTATGGATCTTCTCTCCAGAACTCATTTGAAGTGCTTTTAGGTCTAAGAAGTTAAAATATGTGGTCTCTTGTAAATTGTTGCAGAAAGATTCAGCAGAAAGGTTCAGCCAATGCAGAGAATGTGTACTCTTTGGATACTTGGCTGGTGAGTCTATTAAGCACTTTGTTGCTAGCTCCACAGGCATGGAATAGTAATATAAAATCCATATTAAACAATAATTAGAACAAAAGAAAGAGGTACTGAAACATGAGGGGCAGTACCTGCTATGGAGATATCTCAGATCCGCCACCCAAGTGTCATATGCATGACCAAGAGTGGGCTTAAAGGCTGAGGATAGACAGGGCGCTGCTCTCTGCCATCCTGTCCTGCTGATCTGTACAGGCACAGCTGTAGATGATTAGTTGTACAAAATGCAAAGTACACAAGTCTATTTTGGTTTTTAATTTACTCTTTTTCAGAAGTTTTCCAGAAAAAAACCCTCACATTTTCAAGCATGGCCTCTCCATTTCCACATGAGGACATGAATGGTCAATGTTTCCCTCCTACCTGTTGCGTTGAAGGGCAGCTTGCAAGACCGAGATTCATATTGGACTGTTATATGAGGTACGTATGGCCCCAAATTAAGTAATCGGTAATCGTAAATTTGATTGTTCAAAAGCCACTGGGAAGCTCAGAGCTGAAATCTAAGGCACTGCAAACCAAGTATGAATGGCAGTAAACACTCTTGGGGGTTTGTGTATTCCCAGCATCACCCAGTTCTGTTTAGTTTGCTGAAAGCGGAAATATCAGAAATTAAGTCTGTTCCAGACCACTCAGCTCAAAAGGGCTGCATGAGAAAACATCTATACTTCTAGCAGAAGAAAGTACTTGAATTTTTGTGGTTTCCCTGATAGTTTTCATTGCTATGCTCAGCTTCCCTGTATGTCTTCAAGGTATTGATATGCTGTAAAATTAAAACTAAATCAGCACACATCATTATGTGGATTATATTGCCTTACTCTATCAGAACCTTTCTAATGCTTATAGTAAGTTTCATAAACATGTTTTCAGGGTGGGTCCTTAGCTGACACACACACTGCTGCACAGAATTGGTGGGACCACTGTACCAAACATTTGTCCTGCCTTGTAACAAGCTTAGTTTTGCAAGATTTTTGCAGCAGTTGGGATTTAGTTCACACTGCAAGAACTGGAGAAATTAAATTTGTCTGCATGCCAGTTGCATCTGAGCTTCCAGAAGCTTGAGCAATGAGACTAGAAAAGATGTTTTGGTTTTGCTCCACGTTAAATACATTGTCTTCCCATTCACAATGCCATAACTGTGCCAAGAGATAGAGGATGCTTTCCTGTGATTGTCTGTGGTTAGTTCCTTCAGTACAAATACTGACTTATTTTTTCTTAATTGTTAAAGATACTGTAGCAGATTGACAAATAGATATACTTCTGCTATTAAGGAAAGTTAAAGAAATTAAGTCAGAAAAAGAAAAAAAATTGAAATTGTAAGTAACAGTAGCATAACCCTAATTACAAAAATAGCAAGAAATGTAAATAACAGCATGTGATCTTCTACCCAAATAAGATGAATGGATAAACCCTGTATTTTAAACAGCAAACATTCTATTTTTCATTTTAAATGAATGCATATATTTTAGTGAAAGATTTCATATAGCAGATATACCTGCAAAAAATGTAAGCTCTTTGAAGGATCTGACAAACAAGAAAAAAGCAACTTTCTTGATGTATTTAATTCACTGAGGTTTGACTATTCCATTCTGAGTTAGAGTTGTTAGTTTTATCTGAAGTGATATCCAAATGTTCTGGTCAGTAATTCATCACTTTCTAGCAAATATCACCTACACCAAGGTAACAAGTATAAATAATAAGCAAGAACAACAAGCAATAATCAGAACCGTGATCTTTCTTTTTCTGTTCTCTGCACTCACATCATTAAGGCAGTATCAGGCAGATGCCTTTGGGTCACCTAATTCTATTTTGGTGCCTGGGCTGAATCGGCTCCTTACCACTGCAGCAGGCACTGGGGTGGCACCTTCCAGTTCAGTAGACATGGCGTATAAGCCTGAACTGGGAGGTTTGGTTCTGGAAAGGAAATCCTTTCTTCACTAAAGCTAGTGGGAATGTCATCACTGGCTTTATAGGAACAACCCCACATTGTGGATCTTGGCCAACTGCCGAATTGTTTGAAACTCGGTGATGGGGGGAAACGTTGGCACGTGCTTGTCTAGGTCAGACCTAGGCTTAATCACGAGGAGAGATGCAGTCCTAAAAAAGCAGAGACTTGCTGTAATTTTTCACCTGAGTTGTCATTAGGACCTTGTTTTCACTAAAATGAGATTTTTGTACCCTGTCTCTCTTCACCCCTTTCTTAGTGTATTTCTACTTTGCAGAAATTAAATGTTTTTAAAACACATTAATTGATGGAAAGGGAGATCTCTGCTTTCACACCTTCTATACACACACCTATAAAGGCAGGTTTATGAGGTAGCCACATATTTACCCATGCCGCTCTTTGTTATCTGCTAAGCAGAGCATGTTCTTTTTCCAGCAACATACAAAGCAGGCAAATGGCTGCTCATCATCATCTTTTTTTTTTTTTCCCCAAGAATGTTGTACATACAATTCTCTCCTGGTTAATAGCTCCTTCTATTGTCCATGATTTATCGTTGTCAGGATTCTTTACATTTCCTCCTTATGTATTTTAGCTGGAAATCTGTCCATTTTAAAAGGACAGCCTGGATTTAATTAGTCTGTGCAGCATATTCTCGTGTAGGCTAAAGTGTATATTGCTTTGGAACATGTAAGAATATGCATGTTCTAGTACATTTTTGCTCCAATTCTTTCCCGGCTCTCTCTTTTTAACTCTTCTAAACCACTATAAAGTAAGTATCAAAGGTATCCTGGGTAATTAGCCATTACAGTACTGTCACAGAGGCTTCTGCAGTCAATGCAGAGATAATTTGGGCAATGGTGAATGACAACGTTGTCCAGACTTTTGGGATAATCAAGGACACATCCAGCTGTACCAGACATCTGTCAGACCCATGAATCATTTCAAGTAGCTTTGCAATAGCCAGGCAACTCGAGCAAAGATAAACATTCCAGCAGCACACAGCCACGGGAAAAATACTACTCCTACCAGAAAACATTTACCTGCTCAATACTGCAGGCCTATCATTCAAAGCAGAAGAGGTACCACACATGTGTGTCTGATTTTGGAAGGGGGATGTATTTGTAATGGTACCTACTGTGGCAAGACAATGACTGAAATAGCATATCCTACCCACACATACAGTATTCATTAGAATTACTGGGGCAAAAAGAGAGCAAGGGGAATAGTCAGGAAAAAGCCCCAAATACTGAGGTCATCTTGATAAATGCAATGTAGCCTCTTTCAAATAAGAGCATTTGTACTGTTTACATCAGGCTGAATTTACTAGTTGTATATTTTCTAGATTTTGCATACATATGATGAGGCTGTTACTCATGCTAAATGTGTACCAAGATTAATAAGGAGCTGAACTGCCGCCCCCACCCCGTCCCCCGCCCCGTACTTCCCTATCTCTGTCACTTGCCTCAGAGAGCTGAAAGTAAACAAAGCCAGTGCAGCACCTTGATGTCCCAGGGAAGATCTGTGGGCTAAGTCTGGAAGTGTGGGGTTTAGGCTTTGCTGTGCCACTGTCACCTGCATGGCTGTGGGCAAGTTTCCTCCAGTCTCTCTGATGTGGATTCCCTCTCCAATTAGGCAGCCCTGCTTTACAAAGCACACTGACATCTATCCGCTGGATTAAGCTATTCTCGCCGCTTTGCTGGTGGGTGGGGATTGCCGCTTTGTCTAGCGTGTCGGCTCAGGAGGATGAGTTAAGATGAAGGGAAAACAGCTGGCAGGATGAGGTGAGCCAGTTTCTCTTCCCTGCTCGAGGTGACCACAGATTATGGAAGCGAGCAAGGACTAGCCCAACTCAGAGTCAGACAGTGTGGTTTTTGCTGCACTCTGCAGGCAGCAAAACTATATGGAATTGCTGCTAATAATTCCCTAAGAATACTATAATTACACCACGCAGCAAAGGAGATTTCCGACCAACTGTGAGGTATCTGCCATATGAATACCCACTATAGACTTATTTGAAATGTCATTCTTCATGCTGGTGTTGAAAAGGAGTTTTCTCATTTCCATCTTCTGTACAGCACTAGATGGGAAAGAGTGCTAGTAAGACTGAGGAGTAGTAACTGAAAAGCTTTGTTAAGCTCTGTCCAAGAGCCTAATAGTAAAGCAGCGCTGGCAGAGAGGATTCCTGAAGGCTGTTGCCAGTGAGCAGAGGGGTGGCATGGGAGGAGGAGCTGGGCTGGAAGACACTGAAAACAGTCGGTGATCTGGCAGAACGCAAAGATTGATTTGCTGCGAGGGGTGCGAATGCAGCAATTGCTTTTGGAAAGCAAGAGGAAGAATTACTGGTGAGACATCAGAGGTTGTGACTGACAGATTGGTAGCTTTCCAGTGACAGACTAAGGGTCATTGAAGTATATGGGGAGAAAGAGTGAGCCCACCACAGAGAAAATGCCATGCATTGAGGTTGCCTCTCATTATGAAGATGGAGAATTACATCTTGAAAAGTTGACAGAGATGTTGACAAACTGTTGCTGCGTCCTCTAAACTTGCATTTGCCTTTGTCCCGTGCTTTGGCCTTTTTCTCTCCCACCATTCCCAGCTGCTGCTCTAGTTCAGTGCCATTGTCACTTTGCTCTGAAGTTTGGGTAATTTAGGAACCCAGGCTCCTTCCTTAGCAATGAAGGTCTTTCTCTCATTTCCATACGGGGGTATATTTCTCTGTTGAGATACCGAGTGTGGTAGACTGCCAGATTCTAGAAGTCCTTGCTTGTAGAGAATACTCAAGGCAATCTGGTACTTTAATGAAAGAGTGTGCTTGAGCCTGAGTACTCCCACTTGATTTCTGAGTTCTGGCATTAATTGCTGTGAGCTCTGTACTGACCTGCTGTGTACATAACTCCAGTTCCTAATCCATAATCCGTCGCCCGCACTGTTTTGATTGAGCGCTGGTCATTTTGTAAGGTTTTGCTCAGTGATTAAATACTCAAATACATGCACACACAAAATCAGATCCACTTTTCCTTTTGTGGTATGGTGCTTTCTCAGGTTTGCAATTCTGTGTGCCAGTGGAAAATGATGTAGCTGTTAGTGATCGCAGCATCCCTCCAGTTGTGTTGGGTCCTTAATGTCACTATTTGCATTGCTAAATAATTTGATCACTGATAAGAGGGAGTAGTTATTGACTGGAATAGGCAGCAATAACACCCCCCTCACTATATCTATTTGATTTGTAGGTTATTTCTGCTATTTCAATTTCCTGAGTTTATGTTTAGAAAGATGCTGTTGAGTTCAAATATCCAGTTGAGGATTTGATTTATTGTGAAATTCTTTTTAGCATCTCGTAGTAGCAATCTCTCCAGATTGTCACCTATCCTGTCATCCCCTCAAGCTTTCTTTCAGTATCCTTATGGAACTGCTCAGACCTTTTTTTGCTTTAAAGTATCTCTAGCTGTTTAATTGCAATTCATTTTCCCTGTGATATTCTTCAAATATTTGCAGCTTGTGCAGACCTCCAGAACCAGAATTCTCCTTGCAGCCAAAAGCCCTGAGCACATTCATTATTTCTGTGCTGAAAGCGCTTCACTAATTTTGCTGTGTTGCAGCAGGGAACCTTTAACTTTATTTGCTTTTATACCTGGCTTTGCACAGTTGTGTTCCTTCATAAATGTGAAAACTCACTTCTCTTACTTCCTAAAGAGTACATATAATTCTTCCACTGTAAACCCTGTGCAACCTATCTGGTTATTTTTAGCTCTTTATGCAAATTACCTCTCTTGAATACATGGGTATCATATGGTAGGTTCTCTAGGGCTGTTACTGTTCACTTCTGGTTTGATTTCAAGCAGGATTACTGTACGTCAATGGGTCAGACTCTGGACTGGCAGAGCCCTGTCAAGTACAAATGGCAGCAGTCCTGAGGAACTCATTGTCATTGGATAACCCTAAGGCCAGAATTATAAATTAGTTTTGAAAGTGGTTAGAAAAAAAAACATAGATGTAAAGTGATTCAGAGAAAGCATTCAATACAGTGAGTCCATCAATAGCAGATTACTGGAAACTAGGTTAATATAGCTGAGGAAAAATGAACTCTGCACTCCCTCTTAGCCCCTCTTCCTAAAGAACCTGAGCTGTTGGAGAGGAAGTACAGATAGTGGTGGACATCTGCCCTAACCCAGTTTATACTTCTGGCAATGCTTGTGGCCTTTGGATTCTTGCAAGGTCATTTTCAGAAAAAGGCTAATCAAAGACACATTAAATCAGACCCAAAGTATCCTAAAGACCCAGAAGTGGTGCTACAGCAGTATGTCTTGTCTGATCACGGGCAGTTGAGTTACTGTGTCTGCAGCAAGAGAGGAGTCTCAGTAACAGAAACACCCCCGCCCCAGTCATTACATGATCTTCCACCAGGAACAGGTTCAAAGGACCCCAGGAAAGGAAAGACTCTGCCTCCTTAGAGCTACCATAATATCTAACCCATCAGCACATGGGAAGAATCTGGCCGTGCACCTTTAGCTCCCTTAAATCGCATAAAGACTTAACTATCTACTATCGTTTTTTTCATAATCCACTTTAATTGCCATTGATTTGTGTGTTCAGAAAGTGCCCTGAGCTGACCAATGTGTTTCTTGTGAGTTTGCGGCTGACTGCCCGCTCTGCCGTCCTCAAACCACTCTACTTGGGGTGCCCACTGAAAGCTTTTCGCGGGTGACACCTCCGTGTTTTCCAGGCTTGCAGCACAAGGATTGCACAAACTGGAGGTCTTTTCTGACCTTAATGATTCTGTGAGTCTATGAAAGCAGGTCGCTTCCATACGTGTGTTCAGCTGTCATGCTGTTACCCAGTTCCTGGCTTCCATCCTCCAAGGTCATCCACGCTTATAGAAACGAACATATTTTAACAAGATGAACTGGCAAACAGCAATTTAATCAATTATGCAGAAGCAGATTTATTACAGAGAACAGTCTGGATAACTACATCCCACAAAACCCATGTTTAACCAAAAGGACATATAACTTAGGGTTGTGCAGAAAGAAATAGTGCTTAATTGCTTGAACTCTGTGAAGAGGCTACTCTAGTGGAGACTCCAATGCGATCAAGAAACCATTTAACATATGCAAATGTATTTCATGTAGTACAGCTCAAAACTTCACATTTTAATTTACAGTTAATCTGCTGGGCATTTGAATAATGCACAATTTAGTGTTTAAGAAGAAAGTTGATGTGTTTTAAGCATTATTAGGTACTTTGTTGATGTATAACACAAGGTAAAGTTAACTGGACAAACTTTCCACGCAAATAAGGGGTGGATCAAAAGGAGAGCAAGGCTGGTTTCTTCTAAATGTCCCTGCTAGATCTTTAGTCAGGACAAAGCCTTGCACAACACAGGCAGCCCATGGCAGAGCTGTAAACAAGAAGATGGCTAGTTTAGTTCTGTGAAATGGTTAGGATTTGGTTTGAGTAAGCTGAGTTTTTTGGTCATTTTGGTGAGACCAGCTCATCTTGATGACATACAGATGCCCAAGTGCCACCCCTGTGGTCAGAGACAGACAATTCTCTGGTTGGGGCAACTGTGAAGGGATCGAGTGGTTTGCATCTCTATGAGCAGAGCCTGGTTTGAAGCATAAGTCAGAGGTTTGAGAGCAGATAGCAAATACATCAGTAAGTGGGAACAAAGGTAACTGGCATCTCAAGAGGGAACACGATTGCCACAGGCACCTCCTATTAAAAAATACAGTCAGGACACCCTAGGTGTATTGAACATCATCATCTGTGCTAGCAGAACATCTCAGCAGATATTCCAGATTACTTAACTCCACAGCACATATGAATTAATGCAGCTTGAGTTTATTCCTGACTGTAATGGCAACACAACAAAAGAAGGGAATGCTAAAAACAGGGAAAAACCTTATCAAATTTTTTTTTAATCTCTAAAAAAAATGATAGTTACCATTAAGAAATCAGAGGCACCAGGACGGGTTAGATAGTAGTGAAGATCTTGTATTTCATTTGCACAGAGAAAATTTATGCAGTAGGGGAAAGAAATTTACAGGTCCAGATGCATAAAACCAGCAAACTTGGATGTGCAAGAGTTTCCCTCAGAAGAAGACTTCTGAAAAAGGAGACACAAAAATGTCTCAGGGATGATCAAGAGCAGTAGCTTCCAATGTTTTGCAATTTTTACAAGGCTTCACCACCTGATAGAAGTGTGGACCCTCATGGACTGAATACGGCTTGCTGATAAAACAGCTTGCTTGTCGTTGCTGCTTCTTGCAGGCCTTTAAATAATTCCTGGATTCTCGGGGGTCACCAGTACAGAAGCTGCTTAGCCACAGTTGTAAATAACTGTGATACGGCCTCTATGCAGGTGAGTGGGATTAAGGGAATGCTTTAAGTCTCTCCCACGTATATGATTTTGAAACTGGACTCCGTTGCATCTACTTACCAGCACTAAATGCTGGCAGCAGCAACAGCAGCAACAAAGTCCTACCAAACTTGTGTGGTCCAAATCCTCATTGCTGTAGGAAATCCTTCAAGGAAAGATTAAGGAGAGGGGAAACTCCACTCTGGAGCTTTGGAGACTTCTCACAGTTGGCTGTATTATAAACTGGGAGGAGACTTGACAGGTGGAAAGTTCTTTTCCAATACCTTTCAGGATGAGTTTGTGGGAGATCTCCAGAAGGGAGAAAGAGGATGGTGGAAGCTGCTTACACTGTTTTCATTTTCGTGGGGAATACTAAAAGAATAGGATTTGCAATGTGTAATAACTTCATGTCTCACTTGCCTACACCTTTGTGTTCCACTTTGAAACATAGTGATGATACACAAAGGCAAATCCATAAACTTAGCAGATAGAGCTGCCTGAGAACTGGGAAAATGTTGCTTAAAACTATCCTCTTTTTTTGGTCCAAAGATACAATTGATATTTTTTTAACATCTTGAATAATGACTTAGTGCCCCTCAAAAGCACCAGTCCAATGAGCATAAGGAAAAAAGTTTCCCTTGCAGAGCATTTTCTGCAATTTTTTAAACCAACATGGTGCTGTTGCTGTGGTGTAAGCCCAAATAATTTAGTAATTCAGAGCTGCTGCTCATATCTACAATCACAACAGCTTGACATTGTCATCCTTGCATAGCCTAGCAAGAACAAGTAACTCAGACTTCCTTAGGAGGAACCAAGTAGTCACATCTAATCTTTATCTTATGAAGCACATTAAAAAAGTGTCTGTATGTATCATCTGTTCTCTCCCTTTTTTTATTTTAGTAATTTTATTTTTGTAATATAAATAATGTCATCTCTACAGACTAAACTACATGTGTGACTTCAAGTTACCTTATGGGCTTTAACTAAGTTTTACTGGCTTGTATCAGGTTAAGATGAGTTCCAGTTACCTATGTCCCACAACAAGGCTTACCATGCCTACTAGAACTAACAAAAGAGATGCAGACTCCCATATTTCCTTAATTTGCTAAAGTATTTTGGGTTCAGTGTCAAATCACGCCAGTATCTCCTGACTATTTATCCCTTGAGATGAGTTGGGTGTTTCTATTTATCTATTGCTCCAAATGGAGGATAGGGGGAGGAGGTGCAAAGGAAAAAAACCCAAACCCAACCAAAAAAACCCCAAACCAAATCCCCTGCTCCAAACCAACCAAAACCACCACCACCACCTCAAAATAATTAGGTATCTCAACTTCTAAGCTCAGCTCTCCTGAAATCCTGAAGCGCATCATTTGTGGGTGAAGTAGAGGGCTTCCCTTGTAGCCAGGAAAGCAACCATTTCAAAGAAGAAATTGCCAATCAACTACAAACAATAAATAGCATTTATTTTACAAGGTCACAACAGGAGTTCCACATGCACATTCCAAGACAGGATTTGGATCTTCATCTATATTTGCCCATCAGTAGGGCATGAACAATACAGAATATGAATTTACTAAGAAGGAGGACTTTACAGAATTTACATGCTGCTTTGGCATGCACTTTTTGTCAGCCTTTATTCCCAATGCTAACCCTCCTGTGAAGGTTCCTGATAACACCCAACAAGAGATCACCTTTCTTTGAATTTCTAAACATTTGTAGCATGCAAAACTCTCAACCTGTTGTCTCTAGGTGATCATCTCAGAACAGCAGTAACCCTTCTTCTGTCTGGAAAAGTCTGTTGGCTTTTACAGCATAATGTCAGCTGGAATATAGAGTACCTGCAACAAATTATTTTTGTGAATGATCAACTAATTAAGAATTATTTCCTTATGTTAGAGTACAATCACTTCTAATAATGAATATACTCAAGAAGATGGTTGTCTTGTTTACAGATAATCCATGAACCGAAAAAGAGTTAAACCATATTCTTACAAAATGTTAATATATTACAGCATCTGGCTTTGCTATGTTATTGTAATGCTTTGAATATAATTTATAGTTATGTGAAAAAAATTATATAGACAATATATTAATTCTAAATGCCATAGGCCTATTCTATATTAGAGCAAGCATGCTAATGCTGTTTGACTTTTGGTTGGTTGTTTTCCCCATCCATGCAGATAGAAATGTAGGTAGCCACTCCCTCTTTCTTTCTAATGTAAGCTAAAGACCAAGCCAAGAAAAGATGTTACAAGACCCTGTAGGAAAGATCTCTTGCATCTTCAGGTTACAGTTCTCTGTGTGGGGTCTGACATCTTCAAGAGAGCTCTCTTCATGAGACTGTTTCTAGGCTGGCCCACCAAGTTCCTCAAGTACAGTAAGCTCAGATCTTTCTTTCATGGAAAAATTACGTACAAGTCTGCTCTTTACAGAGGTATCCATCCTGAAATTCTTGTGTGTGTGTCCCTGATTTACAGCTAAAGAATATGTTGTACTTTTGGATTTGTTAAGAATTTGCATCTCTAGGTTTCACTTAGCATGGTGACCACTTTAAGCCGTGTATAATTAATCTGCCATGGAAATTAGTTGTTTATTTATTATGTAAGTATGCCTTTTATTAAAACTACTTTGTGAAAACCTAATTGCTGCTACAGTAATATAGCATAACAGTCCCTCACATAAATACATGATTATTATGTACAGTCACTTATCTGTGAACGAGCTCTGCTACTACTTTCCTTAATTAAGGATACAAAGGGCTCCTTCATCTTTGCATATTCCCTAGCTAGGACATTGATACTCATTATTTCCTAAGTCCAAACACTAAAACTGTGTCAAGAATGCATCTATCACCAGATGGGTACTTATAGTCAGCACAATTTTCAACTGCATCAGCAAATTCAGCAATTTGCAATTTCTGTATGTCTGACGTGTTTTTATTGGTGAAGATCACTTTCAAATACCAAGATCATGAGAATGATTCCTCAGTTAGTCTCCTCAGCAGTCGAATGTAATGACAGTAATTAACAGCCTGTGATTAGCAGCCACTCCAGAAAGTCTTTGAATGTTAATTTGCTTCAACTAATATGTAGTACTTCTGTGTAATGAGATCTATGCTATAGGTTCACAGCGAAAGCAAATTATTTTCCAGCATTTAATCATACAAATGATTCTTAGTTAATCACTTGAACAGTAAACCTCAATGTTCTAATAAGTGACATTTGTTTTTCTGTCACTTTATTTACTACAAATATAGGCTATAGTATGTTGTATCCAGCACTGTTTCTTCAAAAAAGGTCATCAACACACGGCATTTCTGTGGATCACATCATAACCAAGGTGATCTCATTTTATTTTTTTGAAGTAAGGTACTTTCAGCCTTCCCTTTATCCTCCTCTTTTTTGTTGGGGTGTTCTGTTGGGTTTTATTTTGTTCTTTACCCTGTTGTTTTCCTTGGGGTACCTCCCACACAGCACCCAAAGTGTTACCCCTGAACCACATCTCCTCTTTTTTGCACTGTACGTTCCCAGGAAAACTAAACGAGTTGCACTTCAATGCACTTGCAGAGGGTTGAAAGGAAAACCAGAATGAGTTCGCGTTGCTGGCAGACAGGAGAGACCATGAGAAAACCCCAGCAGTGTTAGGAAGTACCCATGTGAATTGCTGCATTCCTTTTTCTGTTTTACATCTGCAAAGGCCAACTGTGTGCTTTGCTGTTAAGAATGACCAAATTATGCCCTAGCTGGAGGAGTCAAACGAGTTAGGGAAAAAAAAAGTTTATTATGTGAATGTAAACTTGGGAGAAAATGCTTTCCTTGTTATTCCAGATGTTTGGGCAGATAGGCTTTGTGAGCAGTGCTCACAGCCCATGAGAAGTGTTTCACAGCAAGACTGCACAGTGCTCTTGGTGCTGGGAGATGCACGCAAAAAGTCTTTAGGCAGCTGGGTGCTGCAGAAGACACCTTCATCCCTCAGAGAGAGATTCCAAGTGAAAGGAGCTCCAGCAACAGGACAGAGGGAGTAGGTGATAATGTCCAATTCAGTGGTATGGACTGCTTGCTTTCTCTTTCTAAGGACATTTATGGACCAGAGGCCTCTGCATCAGCATAGTCATGCTGTTGTCCTGGGGCAATGCCCACGACAGTGCTCCTCAGCCGTTTTGTCTTCTAGTTCAGTTCACAACTGGGAGAAAAAAATAGAAGATCATTTCAGAGAGGTATTTTGGGTTTATTTGTAATCTACTTTTTAAAATTCAAGTTTTTCATGTGTAAACACGTGCTGGTTTGTCTGTCCTTGTTCTGTATACCGTCTCTTCCTAGCAGCCTCTCTCTAGTCATCTTATTCAGGTCTTTCACATGACAGCAACACCGGCAGCTTCACTCTGAAGTATTGCAGCAAAATTTGGTCCTGGGATGAGTATAATAAATGCCCTTAGCGGGAATCAAGGCATGTGGTAGCCCTAAATGCCTTAAGAAAACTCTTCAATTTATTGTAATTTGGCTATTGGATCAAATTTTCCCCTTTGTAACCAAGATCGCAAAGCATATGGTAACAACGTAGTCTTGTTAGTCCAAACACCCTGGGCGTTGCACAGGAAACTTCACGCTTTGTGCAGCATCTGATGTCCTGTTTGGGAAAGGGGTGAGCCAAGCACCCATTTTTAATTCTGCAAGCTGGTGCCTGCCAGTAGGGACAGGTTTGTCGCTTTTTTTAGCATTATTTGCCCAGTGCAGGAAAGAGGGGATTTTTGAAAGTCAGCATTCCTGTGGATAGGTAAAATGAAGGGGAATGGATTCTAATCTAATTGTAAATGCCCTGTTTTTAAAACACTTCTTGTCAATAAATCTTTCCATTAAAAGACATGCTGGCAGCTCACAGCCTGGGGTCCAGCTCCAGTTGTGATATCGTATTTCCATCGTTCAATGTACAGAAATTCGTAGAAAGTTTTACATTGAACTGGACGATTTAAAAATGCATTCAGTTTTCAGGAGCTTGTTTTGTAGAAATACAGAGAATTTCCCAGACTGTGGTGTATTTTCCCCATTCTTCCTTTTATGTTGAGCTTAACACCTAAAAGAGGACCTATTCAGAAGTCAGTTTAGAGGCTGAGCGCAGGGTTGAGAGTGGGACATCTTGAGTTGCCTTGTGGTCTTAAGCAAGTCACTTTCATGTCATATAGTGAAGGAAAGAATGCCTCTCCATCCCAGGGATGAATAATATTGGTTAACAACTAGTTAATATTTTTAAACGTTTGGAATGGCCTGTGAAAACATAACTGCAATCATTTTTCCCACTACATTGCATCTATCATTATAAAGTCGGTCACAGGAGTTGAGCTGATTTCTCTTTTTAACAATTTTTACCTTGTACGTCTGGTTGCTGTCCAATGTTCTTCAAACTGCTGTCAGCCAGATACAGGTAAGGGGTATTCTTAGCTTTCTATTACTTTTCCACACCTCAGCCCTGAATCTCCTCCATTTCTCATTTTGGCCCTGTGCAGACTGTTATGTCCTCTCTGAGTACTAAAAACTGGTACCATGTAGAGCTAATTGAGCTAAGTTCTAAATTCTCTGCCCTCCACTCAGGGTACTCAAGACTAAATACAACTCTTTTTTTAAAAAAAGAAAACCCAGTTTTGGAGATAGTGTAGCTGGCATGTTTTTCATTTGTTCCTTATTTTCATTTATTTCTTCTGTTCATAATCTGTTTATCACGAGCATGCAGCTCCATCCACTTGTAGCAGCATTCCTCCAACGTTATCATGAGATTCGCTAGCGATGTTCAGTAAATGCCAGCCAAAATCTATCTGCAGGAACATCTGCTCAACAGTGCAAAACTGATGTAATTACCAACCATCATCTTTTATCCTCCTGCTGGGGCAACTGCTCCAAAGCATGACTTTTTGCCCTGAGCTAACAAGATCCAGAAACTTGCTGTTATGTACAAATCCTGACACAGAAAACTAACATGGCTTATACACAAATTCTAGCAGAATCTTTCAGCTACAAGAGGTAACAAATAAATACCCAAGAGGCATGGGTCCTGTGGAAATAGTTAAAATTTTCTATGATCTTATTTGCTGCCTGTGCTTCCTGTATTGTTGTTCTATGGGATTATTTTTATTGATTGACAGTGATCATACAGAGGAATTATATTTTTTTAAAAAATAATATATCTATAATAATGAAAGGGATATTGTTGATGCTCAACTTTGACAGTAATTAAATGATAACAGGTTGTCATGTGTATGTGTGTGCAAACAGATGATAGATACTTGGAGACTAGTGATTTAACCTGGCAGGCAGCTAAAGCAACCACACAGACGTTCGGTCACTCCTCCTCCAGTGGGATAGGGAAGAGTATCAAAAAGAAAAAAAGCAAATCAACATTATTCTGAATTGTAACTTAATTATAACTAAATCCAAACCACAACACTAACCAGCTGCTGGGGTGAAAATTAACTCTATCCCTGCTGAAGCCAAGGCAGAGATGGTAGCCCTGTACATACAAGGGAACAAAAGGGTATTTGCTTGTAGAAAAAATGCAAATCCATGTGCTTTATGGTGCAATTGGTGGATATATGTTGCAGAAACTGTCAATAGATAGCCTATACCTTTCAGCAACTTTTTTTTCCTGTGTACTGCTGTCTTCCTCTCGGGAAATTGTTTCCAACATTGCAAACCTCCAGTAGTTTTCAATTAGTTTCTGTTTTCTCTCACAAACAACCCAATAAAGAAATGTTTCCATTTTCCTTGTCTGTAGAACTGAGTTCCAGAGGTGCCACCTACTCTGGCAACAGATTTCACACCCAGTGTCTGTGGTTGACTCATCAGTCACCAAAAGTGTACTGTGGTTCCAATGAATAGGTCTGACTATCTTGGGGCAGCAGAGGTTATAATTGCAGGGCCACATGTTTCTCAGGTAGCATCAGTTCCACCTCATTCCTAGGGAAGAGAGGTCTCCTTCCCAAGTTGGTTGAGCCTCTACTTCAAGATCACATTGGGAAGAGTACACAATTCTGATTGTACCTGCATTACCTTGTACCTTGGGTGATGAGGGAAAATCACCTAACCTACAGTTTTCTAGTCTTGCTGTTTAAAAAAAGCAGAGGAACCTGGATCACTGAAAGGCACCACCCAGCAAATGTTTGATGTGAAAAGGCAACATGTAAGTACATAGAGGGTGAGGTTTCTCTTGTGTTTCTAAGCAAATACATTTACAAACCATCACTGAATTTCTGGCAGAGCACCTTGTCAGCACTCCCTGCCTAAAAAACACATGCCTGTGGGACACAAGGCCCGAGCTCCCTGTTCAGCAGCCTCTCTGATTCTGCATTCCTATGGGTTCCAGGCCTGCGCTCCAATTCCTAGAAATCTCCACTATCCTAAACATTTTGATCCTTGGTGGGATGATTTCTGTGTAGCTGAAGCAGGCAAGGCTGTTTTCATAGCCAGATTTATCAGTGTCCCAGAGATACAGGTGTGGGTTCCTTCTTGGAGGTGGTGCGGGCAGCTGAATGGTGGTGCTAAGCGGCATTGCTCGTGATATATTTCCAAGCAGAATGGTGGGTTTTGCACATTCTCTGCTAGGTTCTGATCTTGAGTTTCTCTCAATGCATTCTCAGCATTGAGGTCAGCAGGGCTATGCTATGCTGCACCAGTGAAGAACTTCCTTCAGCCTTGGTGACTTAATGAAATACTTCAAAAAGATCCACAGTAGTACTTACCTCCTCACGCAGTTGCCCCAGACTTTATGCTAAACCTGTTGATATTTCTTTGGACAGCCTTCCTATTGCTACACGTCTGCACTTTATCATCTGAGGAAAGAAGCAATTGCAATGACAGAACTAGACCTTGTTATGCTATGAGTAATATTACACACAGTCCAGCACTTCTGGAGGGAATCTTGAACGCTGGTGCTTTATATACATGATAAACAACGGGAATTTGGTTTGTATTCGAGATAATTTATGATATAGGCTGCTTCATGTGTAGCTGCTGCTGTGCTGTTGTTTCATGCCAAGATTCATTATATATAATGTGTTGGCTAACATCTCTGGGACTTCTTAGAAGATGTGTTAAAGAGCTCTAAAAGAAAAGTGTGCAGATTATAGCTTCCCATGTTTTCTGTAAATGTTTCAGGCATTTGGAATGTGTCATTAAAATTTTAACAAAAGAAGCAGGAGGAAAGCGTAGTGCTAAGTATTTTCTTCTTCTTGCTCATTTTTGGGATAATTAATTTTCTGCTTATTGAAGCATATTTTGTCTGTTGTTCTTTGCCTGTTGCCTAATGAAGGACTAGAACAGTTATCACTCAGTAAAAGCAGTGTTGTGTAGCACTAAATGTATTCCATGTAATCCCGACTGCCTAAAATTCATGTGTTTTTTGTATTGCACAAAGCAGATAAAACCCCATCAGATTAGAGCAGTGTACTTCCAGGTCTGCTTAGCACCTCTTTTTCAGAGGGATAAATGGTGATGGAAGGGTAAGGTGGGAGAGTCAGGCTGTAGATACCAGTACACTAAACAGTATACAGTATAAAAAGGGAGCTAAATTCCCAGCTACAGTACAGGTACAGGTCTAATGTGCATTACTCATGAGACTATTTTAATAGAGAACAATTCTCACTACGTCTATGCATGGCTTGCTTGGAGGTTCACTTGTGTCAAGTTTTGACCTCAGATATGTGAGTACAAATGCAGAATAACACCAGGAAAACCCATGGCTGTGATCTGGAGTGATCCCATGCTAGGGAGAAGTGCATGTGGCAGCTCACACCGACTCTTGCCTCTTCCCTTGCAGGGATCCAGCTGCACCATCCTGAAGGGACCTGACAGAAAGTGCTGTGAAGGTGATGGAAGGACAGAGAACTGAGAACTGACATTGTGGGCTACTGGGATGCAGCAGATCCTGCCATCTGCCTGGGGCCCTAGGAGTGTAAGGAGGGTCTTTTGAGGATGGACACAGGGTCACAGGTGGGCAGTGGGGAAGTGGGACAGGACAAGCAGGATCAAGGTTAGCAGAAAGGTGGCAGAGGGATGGGAGGTCTGCATCTCCTCTGCTTCCCTCAGCCATGAGAAGACCATTGAGTCTAGTCTACTCCGCTGCTCTGCTGGGCCCCACGTGTGGCTATGCGCAGCTTCCAAATCCTATTTGTGTTTGGGTGAATCTCTCATCTATGATCACTCGAGCTCATTGCGTATGCAGTGCTAGTGCTACTAATCCCTCTGGTATTCCCAGCTCCCTGCATTTTATTTGGGTTTAGAGCTAGTGGTCCTTAATTTTTAGAGTGAGCCTTTGAGGCTCCGCTATGCCGCTCCTAATATGGGATTCAGTACTTATATTTTATTTAAAACACAGGGCTTGTTACTACAGTGCTTTTAACATTCTAATATACACATAAAATTTTTATGGCCCACTCTCTTCCTGAGAGAAGTCTCAGGTATAAAACAATTTTTCAAGGAAAAAAAGGCATGTAACAGTCCTGCTTTGCTTTAATTTGGGGTCCACAAAAGTCTCTCGCTATGTGTGATTGATACCAGTGAAAACAGAAAATGAATCTCCAAGAACAAAGCATCAGAGCATTTTAAAAGGCAGCTTGTTTCAGCGTCAGCCTCAGCACACTGCCGTTTCAATCCCTTGCAGGCCACGGGCACCAAGCTGCAGAACTGGAGCTGGAGACGTCCTGGCTACCTGCCCACTGTCCCCAGGTGCATTTCTGGAGGAGGGAAACTAGTTTAGTTCAGTCCAGCTACACTCCCCACACATTGTTTTCCCCTTATTTCAGTTTCCCACTGAAAAGGGGCACACCGTTATTGCGAGGTGAGCCAGAGATGAGGTGAGGTCATAGCCCAACTGTGATGCAGGCTTTGGCCCTGAAGGCAGGAGGCACAGAAATACTGCACTGCTGTGGTGCAGGAGTACTAGGTGATGGAGAGCCCCTCAGCTGAGATCCTCCAAAGGGGTGAGGGTGATGCCCAGGCTGTCCATACAGCACTGCTGGTCTTCCTGCTCATGCAAAGCAAGAAGGAAGCCATCGTGTTCAAGCCCAGGTAGTTGTAGGCATCAAGAAGGGTGACAGCTGTAAGATGTGTAAGAATCGGATGCTTCATTTCTCGTCCCTTCTGGTACAGCATGCCCATTGGCACAAAGTCCTTTCCCTGAGCCCATTATCAATGTCGTGTGATGGAACCTCTTGTAAATTCCAGCTGTATGTCACCTTTGGGACCATACCTGTGGTGCTTTTTACATCTGGGACAAACAAAATGCTGCGACCCTTAAAGGGGCTTTGTGTTCACAGGTCATTTTTCTACCACACGAATATTCTGCCTTACCAGGGCAATGGGGATGTGTAACATTTGATCCGACATCAAAAGCCTGAATGTGCACCCACTTGGTCTTCATCATGGGTTCATCTGTGATCAGCTACAAAAAACTGAACCTTTATTGAAAAATGACTCGGATGAAACCGGGTCCCCTCTAAATGATCAAGAGTTTGATTAGCTGTTTGTTGATTCACTGAAATGTTTCAGACAGTTCTTCAGTGCTTATTTTATGTTTTCAACCACTTTGACAATATACTATAGTAAAAACGCTAATTATTATTCTTACTATTTTCATCTGGAAGAGCAAATAGCATGGGAAAGCTGCTTATAGCATATTTCCATGGGGCTGAAATCAGGAATTACTGGAAATCTCCCATGAAGTTTTGCTCCTATGAGATTTCCAGATCCAAGTTATTTAGATACGTTAAGTAGTTCACAGATTTTTATATTAACAAAAACCAGGTCATCTGCAATTTGTGAGATTTGTTTTTTGCTAGAAGGAAAAAAATTGTACAGTTCAAAATTAATTATGCGTGCTTATAAATGTGTGAGTGAACACCCTCAAAATCTATATACAGATTAGATTTATAGAGTACAATTCAATACTATTTTACAAAGCAATAAAAGTACTTGCCAATTCTCATGAAAAACATCAATATATTTTAGTTTTAATAATGAAAATGTTTAATAAATAAGATCCAATTATCAGCTTCATGGATAATACAACACAAACCCTTTTTTCATGTATCTGTGTATTTCATCTTTATTTTTACCAGTGTTCTCAATTTGCTTTTACTGTTTCTCCAGGGTTTGGATTTTTTTTGTTTGGTTTTTTTTTTGACAGTTGATCTTGGGTAATTGTTTTAATCCTTTGAATTTCAGGATGAGTAGTTTAATGTAGAAAGGTGACTTATTCTTGTGATGAGCAAGTCTGGCAGGGAAATGGGTGTTGCTTGGTTCAGTGTATTTTGCATATAGTATGATATAATTGTTTTTCTGTCTCTTGTTTGAAAGAGAAACTTGTGATCTACTGTCCTTGAAAGCCATTGTCTTGGTATTTTCCTGCTTTTGCCCTGGAAACACACTTCCAAATTTCAGCCCAACATAAACCGATATAAAATACCTCAGTGAATTTCGGGGGATTCTCTCTTGCTTATATTAGACCAGCAGCTTTTACCTACTGCTTAATGCCAAGTGGTGATACAGGGATTAAAGAAGTTGTTTAAAAATGAGGAGGTGGGGTTTTTTTTCTTCCACACCATGTTTCATCGGGTAAAACTGTGATTTGATCTACTTTATATGTCATCTTCAGATTAACACTGAAAAGCATTTTCCCCCTTTGCTACCGTTACTGCCTCCTTTGAAGAACCTCTTTCCATTTACATTCCTTCTCCTCCAGTCTTGGCCTCCTCTTCAACTGTGACCGTATACCCATGCGTGCGGGCCTGAGCGCTAAGTATTGGGCGCGAATGTTGCCGCGTGTGACTCGTGGTGGATTTTAACATGCACCCGAGGTGCTGGAGCTGACGCAGGAGGTGCTTGTTACGGCCCATTTAGCCACACACTGTCAGGACTCTTAATGACCCTCCGTGGGGTGCAGAAGGCCATCTGCAGCAGTGGGAGCAGTCCCTGTTGTAAATAAGGGTCAGGCTCTGCGAGTTTTCTTTTGTTCTTCTTGTCTTCTTGTATTTGGGAGCATGGATCAAGTTAAACCTTGTCTTGGCTCACTCTGCCTCCCCACAACCAGAAGGACAAGCGGACAGGTTGTTCTCTGCTTTATTAAGAGATTTGAAGGTCAGAACATCGAAATGGTAATTTCAATCAGAGCCAGCCTGGTTGCTCAGCAAACTAACAGAGCTACTGTAGGTTGTAGACCTTAATGCATGCAGAGACTGTGATCTAATTCTGAGCACTGCTTGTTGGGTCAGATCTGGTTGAGTCAAATCGTGATGCATCAGCCCATCAGGTCATTCCTGAGAGGCTGCCTCCTGCCTAGGTGGCAGCAAATAAAGTACAGAGAAGGAAGGAAACAGAGAACTTGCTTTGCTGAATGAGCACAAATTTCTGTGTTGAGGATTAGCACTTAGAAAATAATCCACTGCTGCCTTTAGCCTAATCTCAGCAGACATACTAAATTCAGCATCGAAGCCTCTGCAGGTACTGTCAAGTACCAGACAAAGGAGTTCCTTGCAAATGGATGGGAGTAGAAAGCAGGAACTGGAAGAAAGAGAATAGATTAATTTCTTATTGTCACTTGATTAACCTTTGTAGTGCCAAATAGCATGATGTTGACTACAACAGGAGGCACTGTTGTGGAGTCACAGTTTCATCCAAAAAAGGAGAGGGGTTGCAGTGGCGTAGTTTCTGCTGTAAATATAAGAATTTTTTCTGACAGTGTAATACCTAATAAGGATTTGTAGGCACTTGAAGAAATACTAGTTTATCTAAAACAAATCTAAAGGCATGTTTAGAAGCTTATGGCAGCCCACCCTGATGCACAGGTCTGTGCAGCCCCAGCACACTAACAATAGCAGCAACAGCAATTATATGGCAACTGCGAGTAACATTTTTCAGGACTCTGTAGGTACTGTATTAGGAGAAAAAAACCCAAACAAACAAATTAGCAAAATGAAAGCACTACACAGCACTTAATCACACAGGTGTCTCATTTAAATCAGTGGGTCGACTCATTTTCGTATAATTATGCATGTTTTTAAGATATGCTTGGTACGTCACAAGACTCTGTAATCTTATAATTGCAGCTATCCATTTCCCTTGTGTTTCTCCTACCTTTGGAGAAGCTGCTGATCTTTTGTTACTGGTTGTAGGGTAGCGGGCGTAGGGGGATGCAGGCTTGCAACAAGAGCTGGTTAAATGCCGCAATAGGATGTGCGGTAACAGAGTCTTAATTTAACAATAAGTAATTATTGCTGAAAATACAGTAAAATACAGAAACTGCTTGGTCACAGTGATACTACAGCAACCTTGCAGTAGAAAATGATTGGGTGTCAGGGTAAATGGCTTCTGCCCCCTTCAACATATTCTGCAAATTTGAAACCAGTGGAAGCCAGACCAGGTAGGCGTAATTACAAGTGGGGAGCTCTGGCAGAGCGCAGGTGTTGGGGGAACAGTAGTAAAATGATGTGTTTTATGTTACTGGTGTCCTGTCTTTTATTTACTTTAGTCTGCTGGCAGGATGTTTCTCCGTAAACATTGCCACAAAACACTTAAACAATAATAAAAGTAACTTTTATTGAAGGAATTTAAAAGTAGTCTCTGGAAAACATGCAAGAAACGCCATGTGGACTCCACATCTTCTTCAAAGTAGAGTGAACACAGCAGGGTTCTGCTACTGTCACCAAAACCAAATCCAAACTGCCCCTTTTAATATTTATATAATTGAAAGTACAAATCAAGGTTGCTGCCTGAAAGTGCTAACATTTCATCACAGTGAGTCAAACTCGCCTTTCAAACTTGTAATAGAATACGTAGCACCAAATTAAGCCTGGCGTAAACCAGCAACATCAGGACAATAGTGCTTACCACATATTGCAAAATATAACTTTCCATTCTTTAGACTAATTAGAGAGGCAGCCAGTAGCACCACTATGGTTCTGTCAGCATTTCCACAATAAAACCCCCTTTTCAGGGCTTTATAACTTGGCTGTAAAAAATTAGCTTCAGGCTGAAACTTGGCATGCCATGGTTCACCCCAGCAGCAAGTCGAGCTGTGCATGTGGTAATGTGTGTGGTTTGTTGATTGTTTCCTAAATACAAATTTTCATTAAAATTAGTTTTGCCACTTCTTGGAAGACAATAATAAAATAAACCAATTTTTAAATGAGCAGTTTACATTCCCTGGCAGCCCCTTGCAGCAAGTTATTTGTCAAAAAGTATGGAAGTTTGAGGTTAGAAGCATACAGCCTCGTGACGCTCTTTTGTTTTAAATTAAATCATCTCAAGGAAAGTTTGCACATGTCTGATGAACTTATTTCACAGGGCCTGATCCTGACTCCATGGAAGACATCAAGCAGCCTTCGACAGAAAAAGGCTGTGCAAAAGCAGTTCACATGAGGCCACTGGTAACCTAATGGAGGAGCGATATTCTCAGAGCTGCAGGAGTGTCCAGGCCCCTAAAAGCTCAGGTGGAGGAGCCATCACTCTCCTCCTCCTCCTTGCACACAGCAGTGGCAACACCACTGTCACTTGGCTTGTGCCACAGATCAAATGGAGTGTTCTCTTCTCGTGGTGGGGGGTTTGTTAGATTTCCTCATTATGGATGAGCACAGCGCGTTACTTCAGAAGCGTTCCCATAACCCATCGATATCCACAATTTAAAAATTGAACTGAGTAACATGAGTAATCTTACTGCTAATGTTTGTGTTTCAGCTTCACTGTCATCTGTAGAAAGGCCCAAGGAGTCAGGATGCTGCCGTGCACCTGAAACTACTGTACAGAGAAGCATTTGAAAGGAAATCAGAAAGATTGGTAAGACAGGCAAAGCTGACTCATTTTTCTTCAGGAGAGTCTTCCTTGGTTTAATGCTGTGTAAATTTTGTTGCATGTTTTGATTTTTCTTTTAAAAGCATTTAAAACTATTTTAATAATATGAAAAAGGCAAAAAAGCAAGGCCCAGAAACTAGCTTTGCCTCTCCTAAAGAAGCAAATAAGAGAAATGCTCTAAAAACACATAGGAGATGGAAAATGTCATCAATATGCACTAGCACGCTCTCCAAATCATTCTTCAATATGTGTCACGAAGAAAACTAACAATCCACATCCAGTAGTCTTCAATCAATGAACAGTTGAAGATGAAAATTAATATTATAGAGTAGAATAACCAATTATAAGCCAATTCAAAAATCTATTCATCATGGACTCATTTTTTGCAATGGGTGGATGAGATTTGAAAGGGAGAGAAGGCAAGTGAGTAAGCAGCACTGAGGCGACTCGCCAGCTTCCTGAGCACAGAGCTTTGTCACCACCCCAAAAAGAGAGCTGATGGTAGAAAAACAAGTGACATATTTGGGCTCACCCCCCCTCCCTGAGTACAGGGAGTCAGCCCAGAGAGCCAGCTCTCATGCAAAGGTAGCTCAAGCTCTCCAGATCAGCAGAATTTTGTTCCAGGTTTAATTTTCTCCACGAGTAGCTGCCAGGATATCCTTGAACACATAAACCCAATTAAGCCAAGCTAAACCGATCATTAGGCTTTCAAGTATGTGTCTGCTGATGTTTTATAAGGCCGTAGTCTACTTAAAGTTTCACCTCCTGCAGCCACCCAAGTCTGACCCTGTGAGTCCACTGAAACAACAGGCAAAGGCTCCTAAATTTCTGGGGGAGTCTCTGAGTGTCTCACAGCTACAGAGGCTGCCCAGACCACTGTGGCACATGTGGGGATTACTCCAAATTTCTTTTTACCCCTTCCAGCTGCTAAAGGTGGCACCCACCCTGAATAGCTGGTGTGACTTTGACGTACACCTGTGAGCCTCAAAGGTGCCAGTGGGAAGGCATACGAAGGGGCACAGGAGACACACGCTTGTCCAGGCACAAGCTGAATTGTGTTTGTTACCTCAAGGTCCTGTTTAAATGTTCTGGTTTTTCTCCGTTTGCAGCGATTGCCATGCTCTGGCTGTGCCTGTGCAGTTGTTGGTCAGTAAGCGCTAGCACGCGTGGAGAGCAGACAAAAGCTCGTGCTCAGTGTCCCCCTTCTCCCTCTGAATGCACCTGCCCGCCCCAATCCCAGCTGACGTAGAGAGCTCTCACCTTTGCACAAACAGCTCTATTCTTCCAGATGGAAATGCTGGCCCAGAAACCAGGCACTTTTTAAAATAAACAAACTGAATTTGTGGAACTGAAAGAGTATGCCCTGTTCCCTAATCCTGCTGCTTTCCACTGACCCTGCACAGCCAATTTTGCGACCATGCCGTTAGAAGACAGTTTCCTGGAGCCAAGCAAAGAAGCCAACATCTGTGTTCTGCTCATCCGAGCTGCAGTTTCTTATAAGGTTGGTTTGTGCTTAAATATGATGCAGAACTAGGTGAGCAGATACACTGGAGAACATCTGGAGCGACTTTATAGACAGCTATGGGTCAACAGCCTGGGGCCAATGCCTATGGCCACGGCTAGTCTCTGTCCATCCTCATGCTCATTTAGCCTTTCCTACTAAAAACCTCATGAGTATGAAGACATTCTTCCTCTTCAAATGCTGTATGTACTTCTTTATGCATTATCAGGTCTTCTGTGATAATAAATATTTCATTTACCACGTTCCTTGAAGAGGTGGTTGCTCCCTTTGATTCCCTACTGGCAGTACTCACCAGCCAGCATGCTCAAATCATGTTCTCCTGAATTTGGGGGTGTGCTGACTAAGCTACATGACTAACCAGCTGTGGTCAGGTACACGTGTCCCAGCTCTTTATGGTAATATATCTTTATGATCACATACCACTTGAAAAAAAAATGTTCTAAAATGCAACAATTAATGCATTATAATTCAGGAACATAATTTGCAAATGTGTTTTTTTGGATATAGAATAGAACTTTCAGACCATCAATGTCTATGCTGTTGTGATATCATTGCCAAGGACTGCATGGTCTCTAGAGCTTCATACGCTGAATAAATACTTCCCAGTGTTGAGAGATCTCCTTTGACTGGAATCCCTTTGTTTGTTCTATTTCTATTTCACCTGAAAGGCACTGACTGTTCTTTTTCCCTCTTCCCAGGCCCTGCTTGTGTTTTTAGTGAATCAGAACCTGCAGACTGCAGTTGTGATTTCCATATTTCTGCAAGAATTTCCTCCATGATTTCTGCAAGGTTGTGCACAGCCCGACAGAATGGGAGCCCAAAGTCTGCGGACAGTGCCTTTGATGAGATCACAGGAGGGTGAATGAAGACAAAAATGAAGCTAGATCTTGGCTGCATGATGCTGGCTACTAGAAGAAATGCACACAGAGGGACAAAATCAGAGGTGGCACGAGAGGTAAGACAGAGCAAATACCTGTATCATAAACTAGTCTGAGTTAAATGATCAAAGCCAAAGATACACTCTGGTATAATGAAAAGTGAAGCACAGCAAAGGATAGGACAAAATATATTCCTTATGAAATCGCAGCTTTGAGGGATTATTAGATGTGTACCTCAGGCTGAATGTGTCCCGACCTGATATACCCTGGGTAGTTACACCACCATCTCTGTTATCGCCTGCGACAGTCCTGAGATAGAATAGGGCCTGAAAAAACTGGAAAGGAAGAGCGGTACCTTTAAAAATGTATACATTTTGTGTTTTTAAAAATATCACAATATTCTTCATCAGAACCTAATAATTTTAAACCAGCAAATAGGGAGGATATGTGTATATATTTCTGTCTATGAGTGATATGAAGGTAGCTAATAATAATGCCTACAGGGCTACACTCAGCCGTTGCTTCCTTGGCACACTTAAACTGAAGCCAGCTTGGGGGTTTGTACCGTTCTGACAGCCCCCAGGATGCAGCCATGCACATCCCACCGCAATATTGGCACTCTTGGCCTTCCTGAAACCTTGCATGATTGCATTGTCCAGAGGGCCCTTAGGAATTCATGTCCTCTGAACCCTCCCAGGTCACACTGGCAAGGAACAGAGTGACTCCAGAGCAGTCAGAGAGTCAGGCTTGTGAGGGATTTGGCCCTTTTTACACAGAAGCTGGTATCCCTCTTTTCCCTCTTGTTCTCTCTCCCCAGCAGGAAATTTTCATTTCCAGCCCAGTGACTCATACAAGTCTCTTCATCTTTTTATCTCAAGCTCTCGGTATCTCAGTGAAGAGCAAAAGCTAAATTATACAAAGCAACATAAAGGGGATGCCAGTTATGATTAGGCTAATTTAATGCACTCCTCCATGTATGTTAATGCTGTAGGTACAGCTTCGCATGTGGCTAAAGGGATAGACAGAAAATTGTCTGGGAAATAGAAGAAAAAGAAGCATATAGCAAAGGCTGGGTTTCCCCAAATTGAAAGCATTTAAAGACTGGGAGTCGCCTCTTTCTTTTACCGATGTTCCCCTCCCAACTCTTTCAGCCAACTTTCTGCTGACCCTCCCCCTGCTTTTAGTTACCAATTTGCCACCTTTTTTTTTTTTTTAGCCCTATTCATGGGAAAAGAAAGCAAGCAGAAAAAAAAAGAATGGAAAACAGGATTAGATAAATATCTGGCAGCATTTCTTGACAAGTATATCCTAGAGAGAGTTACAACAGTCTAGATAAGGTTCAACTTTTCTTTTTGTGAGTTTTAAGGACAGTTGTTTGGCAGCTCCACACTTCCCATGTATGCTTTGCAGTTTATGAGTAAACGTAAACTTCCTCCCCTGAGCATCGCCCCATAAAGAAACAAAGAATAATGGAAAAAAGTTTTTGGTGGAGATATTTGTAATATATAAATTCGTATCTATCTATAGTAGTAGGTTTTATAAAAAGATTTTTAAAGCAACCTTTTTACTCTTGTGTAGGAAATGCAAGATGCAATGATTGCTTTTCTTTATAACCAGTAACTACACAGATAGGTATGCGGGGATGGGTAGGGACAAACAAACCTAAAGATGACAGATCTGTACAGAGCGTTGTTAGTATGCCAGATCTTATTACAGAGCAGTGGGAGGCCTTGTACACTACGTACCAGCTCTATGGGGACCTCCATATTTAAAACAAGATGAAAAAAATGCAATTTGAAAAACCCCTCATGGGCAGCCTTCAAAGGCACAGACAGGTTCTGACTGGATTAACATTTATTGACTGTTTAAGCCTGCTTTTTTGCTTCAGGACAGAGATACATGAGTTTAATTGCAGAGGCTGTTCTGCCAACTGATCACCAGAGTGGCAACCAAAGCTTTACTAATCGGTCCTTCATTAAAGAAAAGTCTCTATTACAAAACAAATTAAGCATGCTCTGATCCTAACCCACAGGTCCAATGGCATTACAGCAAAGTTTAAGCTGTTAGAGCACTGAAAAACTTATTAAGGTTTAGCGCTGAGATAGCACTTTTGTATTGATTTTACAATACACAGGTATTATGATTTATGGAGTGCTAGTGTCACTCTAACAAGCTGAAGGACACACAATATCATCTCCAACATCATTAAAATTCAGAAGCCTCTAGAACTAACTCATCAACCACCGCACATTGTCACAGACTATAGAGCTGTATTCCGGTTGGAAATGCCTTAAGCTTTCCGGGCAGTTGTCTTCCTGAAGCGTTTATTTTAAAAAGAAAAAGAGAAAATAGGGGGGGAGGGGGGAACCTAAATTCTGTGTACCTTTTAAAAAAACCCGGCTGCAAATGTCTCGTTCACGTAACAGAACGGCACCTTTATTTACTACCCCCTATAACGAAATGAGTTGTTCTGCCCGAGCGCTAAGGACCAGCATTGGGTCTGTAGGAAAGAGCCGGTGAAGCCAGGCTCACAGAGGAAGGCTCTGCCACGCCAAGTGACAGCCGTGCGTTATTTCGCCTCGCCCTGTACCAGAGATGCTTTATTTTACTGCAGTTTAGGTCCCCGGCCCAACGCCAGCCCTCTCCCGCCCTCCCAAGCGGCCGCGCTGCCCTTTCCCAGGCGAGACAAAACCCACCGCTCCCGGCACCGCGCTCCTGGCGAAAGCCGAGAAACCGGCGCCTCACGCAAACCAAATGCAAAGCCCGATGGAAGCAAAACGCGGCGCCCGCTGCAATGGGCCAGAAGCCGCTGCCGTGGCGGGCACCGTCCCTCCGCGCCCCGGCCCCATCCCGGGCCGCGCGGCCCGGCGGTTCCGCGGTGCGCTGGAGACCCCTGTCGGCGGCTGGCCGCAAGGGCGCCGGGATGGAGCCGCCGCCGGTGCCGCTCCGCCCGCCGCGGGCAGGAGCCGGGCCGCCGAGCGGAAGGTCCCAAACGTGTGTCACGTCGAAGTGCTCAGGCAGCCGAGGGCGTGGGTGTTTCTCCCGAAAAGCGTTTCATAACGTGTGCGTGGATGCACGGCCACCCGTCACGTAGGGCAGCAGCCGAGCCGCCGCTCTCGCCCCCCGGTTCCGAACGAGTAACGCCAAGTTAAGGGGTTTGCAGCCAAGTTGACGTTTTTACAGGCCGAGTGGAGGCACAACTTTGCCTTTCTCCCAGCGATATGTAAGTGCAGGCAATCCTCCTCCTGCAGTTCCGCAGCCCCGCTCACTGAGAGCGTGCGGATGACAATGGTATCTGGGTCTGGGCTAGCTGAAGGAAACTGTCTTGGAAAAAACCCCTGTTTTTATTATCCTGCCCTGGATTAAGTAGCTGCTATTTGCAATTACAGCGATAGGAACTCTCAAGGCTGTTTCTCTCCTGTGTTGTTATTCATACAGCCCACGTGTGGTCATTTATGCCAGCGCTACCAAATCGCTTAAGAAAGGAATATAGGAATGACTGTACAAACCACCTGAGTACCGAGCCCATTTGTTTTTAATAAGGCAGTGTAAGATGTTGGGTATTGTATAGTAAGTATTTTCATTCTTTCCTTTGCACAGTGGTCACTGGTAGCTGCTATTTCCTACCTCAATTCATGAAAAGTGCTAGGTGGCTATTACATTTGCTAAATTGATATGATCTAATATAGAGCCATGCATTCCACTGCCGATCTTTTGTGTGCGGAGCTCCCCTTACAAGCCGTAGGAATGTTTCATGTGAAAGGACTTCCAAGTCGAGCGATTGGGTAGCTAAGCTTATTAGAAAGCAGCCTTCTCTCAGGAGTTCCAAAGTGTCCTGAATTGACAGAGCCTTGTGATGTGCCCCCATGTTTCTGTTCAGCATTTACATGCTCATTTTTCTCCCAAATTCTGAAATACCTACATATTGTTGAGCTCTGAGTACACTTGAAAATGTAAGTTAAAGATATAAATGCTTCCTAAATTGTTTTTCTAAACAAAGTTCGACTGTAGCTTATTGATTACTTTTATCTTAAATGACCTTTAAAGCCCCTCAGGCTTACCTCTTACGCTGATATAAGTCTTAATTCAACCAGGAGTGTATCCTGATCTCAAATTGCACTAATGCACAGCAGAAGTAGGTTCAACAGAGGCAAGATGAGAATCAGTCCAATAATGTGTGAACAGCACTTGGAAGTAACTGAATGAAATCACCCCCACCCCCCAAGCATAAATTAGCATTTATGTCTACTGAGAATTGCAGTGCCCTCCTTTTTTGGATCTCTTACAAACCTACTAAAAATCTTGCAAGACTCATGTGGTCCTGCGAAGTGCTAATCTACTATGTATAGCAGTAAAATCTAAAAGGATAAATTATTTTAAGTCATCTTAAAATGATAAAGTGTGTGTGTGTATGTATATCAAAAGGATTAGATGTTTTCCAAATCAGTGTAAACACATTTTAGTCAATGGCTTATTAGAACGGTTGAAGTGGTTTATATTTTGCCACTTACATTTTTAACAGCTTATTATGTCTAAGGAAGAAAGAAAAGGCTTGCTTTCCACTATCACCAAAGACGTCTGATTGCAAAATTCAATCAATCCTGAAATTAAAATTAGGAGGCCGGATCAGCATGAAAGCAATTGTGTTATAAGTCAGCGTTAAGATGTTATTGATAGAAAAGCTAATGCAATACATTTTCCTCTGTCACAGGCTTCTGGCCCAAAGCAATTTGCCAACTAGCTAACCACCTCAGCATAAACACTGGGGAGCCCCTGCTGGGTCCTGGAAATCCCCCTTGTCTGCAAGTGCACAATATACAAGGCAAATCTCTATAAAGCTCGGTGCCACAGTTGAATACAAACACTCCTCAGGTCCTGCTGTGACTTGGCATACCCCGCCGGACAGCTGGAAACTGAGAGGAAAGGAGCTGCTGCCAATAACGGGTTACAAGGGATTGTCAGCGCAAAGTTTCCTGGAAACCGGCAGCGACTGACATGATTATTTTGCTGGAGGATATTGATGTGATATATAAGATGTATACGGTGATACACGGCTGCATTTGATATATGTTTGACAGGATATACAGTAAAACCAAGGGCCTTTTTGACACGATCTATGTGCTTGGGCTAAGACCTAAACCCTGAATTTGTCCCAACCTTACATTTTACCTCACATAATTCCGGAAATCAGATATTGCCCTAGATGTCATTTTATTATGTGCATCAAAAAGATTTAGCATACTGAGGGTCATGAGCGTGTATCCAACACCTCTGCAGCTGCGGTTTACTGTAGATAGATTGCACACAGTCGCTCCTTCATTTTCTTTCTTGGAACTGCTTGCAGTGAAGTGCTACTGCGATCATTAAAAAAAGATTGCTCTTTTTTTATGAGGCTCGAATAGACAAAATGGGTACTGATCTGCTTTCCAGTGTAAAGAATGCTTGAAAGACAATTCCAAGATACACGTGAAACAGCTAAATTAGGGATTGGCATACTCGATCATCATTAGCCTAATGTAATGTAATTTTTAATGTAAAGAAGCCACATTTTCTAGTCCTGAATTAGAAGCCTGGCATTCTCTATGCGTTATAATAAATTAATGCAATAAAACCAGGTACACTTATCCTATAAAGAAGCTTATTAACCAGACTGCTAGTGCTGCAAAATTCGGCATACAGTAAACAATACTTTTTTTTTTGTTAGAATAATGACGTAGGGTTTATTCTTTTATACTATGCAGCACTTGGGGACCACATCCATTTACCAAAATAATACCAAATTAGTACTGCAAATATTGAAATCAGACCTTTCAGACTAACCAGTGGCCTAATTTTCTCTTCAATCTGCTCTTAATCTCAATTCATCAATAACACTGCCTTATTATAGGACTTTGACAGCGAGCTAGGGCTTTTGATAAATTATACATCTCAAGCCAGATTTAAAATTTGAAGCTCAAGTGCTAATTATCTGTACAGGCCTAGTTAATAACGAGATTTCTTGTTAAGTATCTGATCACAGCATGGGCATCATTTGTCAAGAACCTCAAGTCTACCTTGGAGACTAGCTCTTCGAATTCTCCCTTGCCTACCATATGTAAAATTGGGATCTTTGTTTCTATAATAACCTTTTATTAGGAAGCTGACATAATGATTAAGTTCGCTGTAGACACATACAATGAGTTAGACAATTACCCTTGCTGCTTTAAACTACTCAGGCTCCTAGCAAGACAAAATAATTAATATTGAATTTTAATTTGATGTGTTCCACATTTAAACCCCAATTTGCAAAGTACACCTGGAAGGCTGCCGCTGTTTCCTTGCAGTTTGTGCTGATGAAATAAAGGCTCCTGCAGTTTGAATGTAAAAGCACAGAAGGCATGATGCACCACAATCACTTCTCAGTGGAGCAAAGAATTTTCAAGCATTAATGGGAAAGGTAATTACCTAGGTCTAACTTTATAGCCTTTTCTCTAATGAAACTATAATCTCCCAGGCCTACATGGTTTAAGCATTTACATGATTTTAACGATTTCACTGCCATAACAGTTGCCACACGTGGTAATTTAAAAACTCAGAGCCTTAAAACAAAGATGCTAATTATATTTCTATATTTTTATTATTGGAATAAAACTGGACTGTGTGAAGTGACAGAACCATAATAAAACCCACCAAGCGCCATATTGCCTAAGTGGAAGGAGGGGGGGCACATATTTGTTTGCAGGTAAAGAGGCGCCTGAGAGCCTTCACGACGGTACCTGTTAACCACACCAAGTGGTTTAATTCCCCTGAGCTTTTTGAGCAGGGCAAAGCCGGCAATATGCTCTGAGGATCTTGAGTCACTCTGACATGAGGCAAGACTTCCCTCCTGCCCACTTGCAGAGTCATTCCCCTGTTAAAATACAAATGGTGCTCAACCATAATCATGCATAGGTGATACCCCATATGTGGAGTATTGATGTTGTAGGCGGAGGCCGGGAGTCTTCCCCTGTGGTGGTACTGAGCTCTCCCACAAGTGCTGCCACAGTCCTGATGGCAAAGCCTCCACTGCAACTGGTAAGCGCTTTCTCCCATGCACAGATGAGTTTAAGCCTGAAACATGGGGAAATGGGCTTATTGCCCGAGGGATTGGACCCACCATCCATTTGTAGGGTGTATCCTGTAGCATGGTTCCAGCTCCTCAGAGCAGCACCTTGCGTGTCTGCTGGGGTGGGATGGGGCTCCTGCCCAGCTCGCATCATCTGCTGTTTGCAGCCTTTGTGGCATTCCCTCTGCATCTCTCTGACGGCCTCTGCTTTTACTGTGCTAGGAGGTTTGGCTGCTGCCTCACCTCTGTCAGATGTGCAGGCTGGCAGGGTTGTAACGCTATTCGTAAAATCATCTTTCACAGTGAGCTCAGCTCCGGGGCTTCAACCCCAGCGAGCACCCTGCCTCTACCCAGCTCTGGTAGAGCTGGATGCTTTCCCCACAGCTGGCTTTTGTCTATGCCTGAGAACCTCACGCCTCTCTGTGAGCTGAAGTCATTGCTGCTACAGTTTCCAGGATAATCTAATTTGACGTTCACCATCATGGCACAGCTTTATTTTTCCAAAACCTGCTCGTGTCCACTGACCGTGGGCCTCAGGTGCAACATTTGGATCCACACCACCATACAAACTTCACAAAAAGGCAGACATGCTCGTGGCTAATGCAGATACCTTCTGATTATTATCAGCTTGTAATTAGCACCAAATGATACATTTAAACAGAAAAATCAGAAGCCACTTTGCTGATAGGAAGGCGAGTCTCAATCTCGTTTAAAGTGTCAGTGAGGAGCCAGAATTNTGTAAGTAGTATCTTTTGGGTCACAAATTCCAGTAAAAGAAACCACAAAAAGACATCTGGTAGAATGGTCATAGGTAATGATCACTGAAAAAATCTCTGGGGATCAATGGGCCTGAAGGGTGAAACCATGAACAAAGAAACATGGACAACTTAATATTGGTGACCAAATGGGATTTCTACTTTGGGCCCTGTAAGTAGCATTTTTCTCTTTGCACTGATAGGAGAAAGACCAGATGAGACCCTTCAATCAAACTGCTTCAATCCTTTTAGCCCAGGGAGAAAATACTGTCAGTCAGCCTTGAACCAGAGCAAGAAGCAAAGGACCTTTCAGGCTGTGCAGAGGCAAGGATGTAGTTCTAGGGTGGGGTGGGTGTGTTTTCCTTGGTTTTGTTTTTCATTTGTTTGATTTTTGTGGGGTTTTTTTTTCTTTTAGGAAAAGAATTAAAACCATCTTCTCTGAAGACTAGAAGGAGATCACATAGCATAACAATGTGTGATGATGGTAGGTAAAAGCTTCTCTTATCAAAAGCTTAAACTTATCAGTGTCTGTAGATTAGTGTTTAACATTATATAGACACATTAGAAAGATGGTTTCCCAACCCGTAGGGATTTAAAATCCAAAGGCCCATTCTATTCCACAAGGAAAAACCTTTCTATAACACTTCCATGGTGATTTTTTCAGCATACCTTAGGCTTTAAAACTGGTTTTGCCTTGTTTGCATCAAACAGCTACCAAGAGACACGGGCTGGGTAAGGCTGTCAGCTGATTGTGTTTTTGTTGGCACTCTTCCATTATGGGATGTTATGTGCTCCTCTTCTTCCACTAATGAGCAAGGTACCCAAAGCTACCTTGCATTTACAACAGGGAGAGGAGACACAAAGGTGCAGTGGGTTGTTACCAGGGAAAACCTGTGGTGTCCTGGTGCAGGAGGTGCTTTAGTGCTACAAGGACACTGCTGTGGGTCTGCTCCATGTCACCTGTGTCCCTGTGCCATGGGCCAGAGCAGCATCTCTCCCACCATGTGTTACCCGGCACGCGTCCCAGGAAAGCCACAGGCATATGTGCCGACAGGCATATTTAATTATCTGATGCTGTGCCCTCTGCTCTCACAACCCGCTTCACGTGCATCCAGTAAGACTGTTTATGGTGAGAAGGGTTGCTGTGCCCACAGAGCTTCACAGAGCATGCCACAACCCTGCTCTCCTGCTGCAGTGGTCAGTGTCCCTGTTTGTGTAACAGCTCAAAGTAGGTGTCTCTAGAAAGCCAGGCAGCTGAACATCCCTCATAGTGCAAGACTAAGAGCTACAAACTCCTGTAATTCCAACAAGCTGAAGACTCCTGCACTTTCCCCACTGATTTGTTCATACTAGAAAGCATTCATGAGCCATGTTAGGTCACCAGAAGACAGGTCATCCACAGAGATCTCCATGTTTCCAGCTCCTAAGCTGGGCTTTGTCATTCAAGGGGGAAGACCTGTTGGTGTCCTCATCTCTCAGCACTGTGCAGAAATACATCAGGATGCTGGATACTGAGGAATAAACCTTGTACCCCAGTTTTAAGGATGTCAGCACTGGGAAAAATTGCATACTTTATCAGTTTCCTTGTTAGATGAGTTTTTATGTTACAGGATTTCTTTTCCATTTGAAAACAGATTTACAGTAACAGGCAGATGTTAGAAAAAGGGTGGAAAAGGAAAGGTGCCTTATTGAGATGGCAAGCAACGACAAGCATCTTTCTTGGCTACTCCAGCATAGTCATTCACTGGTGATGTTGCCTGATCAGCCTCCTCCTCTTACCCCAGGCAGAAGAAGCTCTGAGATGTCCTGCTCCTCCTGTTCAAGATGACAAACAAAAGCTGCTGAGGTAGCTGCTCTAAGCCACTAGCTCCTTCAAAGCTGAGAACAGAATGAACTCTTTCTACTCCTTAATTGCTCCCTGCTTACATGTAATATAGTTTATGTAATATATATGTAATTTTCTACCTAGTCTCTGAAACATCTCAATTGCTATTGTTATGAATACTTTAAGTAGTAGAATCCGGCCTTTTGAAGATGCTTTGGAAACCTTGTGCAACATGGTATGAGAAATGTCAACACTTCTTAGTAGATTCATGACTGTGTCTGTTATAGGTTTTATGGAAAGAAGGAAAATATGAGTCTGATAATGGTGAAATTCGGAAGTCATAATTCAGATTAGGAATATTCTAACAAAAATTTCTGGTTAGTTTTAGAAGGGACTTCTTTCAAGGGTCCCATCACAACTAATAATTTCTTCATATTCGCAGATCTTGCTGAACTGAAAGTCAAACACAGCATTTTGGGTGTATATAAATGATGCAATACTCAGGCTCAAGATGTTAGATGTAAAAACAACACTGGGATAAAGCCTGGTTTAACTGTATGAAAAAATAGCAGAATTTCAACGCTGAGCAGCAATATATAAAATTCACAAGCATTTACTAATGCATACAAGCCACACAAATCAAACATCTCTTTTTTTCCAGCACACATTGGGTTTTTCAGACATCATATTATTGTGCAATAAAAAAACCCAAATCACTTATCAAAAACACTGCCAATGAAAAAACAGGATTGCCACTTTGCTGGTGGTCTTAGCAGATAAAGCAAAATTGCCACTATACATCATCCTTAAAAGAAAGACAATACCAAAGGGGAAGCTGCCAGAAGGTGCCATTTTCAGATGTCAAGATAAGGGATGGACGTCTGAATTAATGTAAGACTTGTTGCATGTTGTCTGTAGCAGGCAACCTGGTGCCCCGCTAAAGCAGACAGCAGATGCACTTCTAGGGCACATAGCTGAAGGAACCTAAAACAAACTTAAGAAAACAAATACTCGTCTTCAGAGTACCCCTGTAGGCAACTGCTGTGGGTTCCAGATGGTTATGTAAGCAGTCTTTCAGGAGCTGTGTGGGGAGACGATGCAGAGATTGGATCCTGGGGTGGGGGGAAAGATCCCTTGTAAAAAAATTCATTAACCTTAAGGGCATAAATCAAGAAGCCACCTTTGGCCTTCCTGGGACAAGGTTTTCTAGGAAAGAATCACTGGTGTCTGTGTTGTGAAGAGTCTGTGCAAGTGCTGTATTTCAGATATCAAGGATGGGAATGTTGATGCCATTACTCAGCTGTGTTTAAGGGTAGGGTTGCGCCTATTATGGGTTTCTGAAAATGGGTGTGAATTAATTAATTTCGTTTTGACAGGAAAATATGCTTGGCAGAGTGTCTGAGAAATTAAAATGAATGTTCTTCTGGCCACTGACTTTTCAAAGGAGTTACTCTCCAGCAAGCTAAATCCTGAACATGTCACTCTTAGGCTGCAGAGCAGCACATCTATACCACTTTGCTCTCCTATGTTTCTACCTCATGGTTTTCAAGTTGTGCTTTCTTTTACAAACAGAATTGTATATCTGGCACAAGTGTGAACCTGCTTCCAGCTGGTCGCTTTCCACTGGAGCATCTTCATGGCAGAGCTACCAAGACATGGAGTCTCATTAAGTTCTCTGTGTACCTTGTCTTATTTAGACAGATGAAGGGTATCTGCAAATGGGATGCTTTGGCACCCTGGAGCTCAGAGCTGCTCATGCACCTTCCACGGTGTCATCAGACCGCTGCACAGCCTGGAGACACTCACATGCTATTATTGCAAAGTCAGTTCTGTGATGCTTCTGCCAATATTAAAGCTGTTGTTCCTATAAAGCCTTGATATGTTAAAATAAATTTAAAAAAAACCCGAAACAACGAACATCTACAACATCCACATCTGTCCCCTTCAACACAAGTGAAATTCAGAAAACTCCTCTGATACTGGGAGGTGGGGATGAGGGTGGTTGTGTCTATGCTGAGATGTCTGTAACTGTACTGAGACAACTGAAAGCAGCATTTAAATGTTAGTCATACTCCTTCACCTGTTACGTGACCATGCTGGAGTTGGCCCTAGAGTTGGTTTTAAGAGTGTTGTTGTGCTAAATATATTTAACTGTTAAATCTTTAACTGAATTTTCACCGGTCATGTACAAAGCCACAGTAATACCTGAGTTACATTTCTACTGACTTACACTCTTCACAAATGAAAGAAGGTGAGATGACTTGCTAACTGGTGCGGTAATTAATCTTCAAGAGGGTAGAAGATACAGCATTAAATTGGAGCTCAGGTTACAGAGATGAAATCAAATGAACAAGTTCAGTGTCTCTAATATCTTACCACTTATTCCACAAGCTGTCTAAGTACATCAAAAGATTTAATTAATTCTGAGATTCCCTCGTCAGCTGCAGAAAAAAGACAAAACACAGTGTATGGCAAAAGAGTCCTAATCAGGCTGACCTGCTATGTGGTACCAGAATTATCGGTGTACCCTACGTGCACACTGCAGATGATATACTGTCTCTGCATCAGACTGCTGAAATCCAGAGCTACCCCACGAGTCCCTGTACTCAGAAGGGCATTTAGAAGAACCCGAGCAGACCTGAACTGATAATTTGTCAAGGAAAAGATCACCGTTAAACCTTAAATACAGAAAGAGTTTCTCACAAAATGCAAGACTCTCCTGGAATGTACAAGCTCTTTTTACAGATTAGCTAAGATCTCTGCACCGTTTCACCAGTGTAAACTCTGCCAAGGAAAAGCCCTACAACTCAAGGCCCCATGGAAGAATGGGTGAAGCTTGAAACTGTTTTGGGTGGGAAAGGAGGTCCCTCTTCCCTCCCTGGCATCCTCCTGTTCATGGTGGTTTGCCCGCTCTGGAGGTAGGAGCAGAGTAGGGCTGCAGGGCTCCCTGTGCCTTCTGCCTCCAGGGCAGCTGCCTCAGCACCATGGGAGCAGCAGGGTCCAGCCTAGCATGGGGCAGCACCTTCAGCTTCTGGCTTAATTACCTGCTCTTTTGACTCCTGCAGAAGAATGGAAGCGTTTTTGTTGAAAGATGCCATGTTCAGTGAGAAATCACTGCATACCAGGGAGTTTAAGTGGGATATGGTTTATTTAATTCTCTCTTCTCTGCGTGGCAGCTGGGCTTTATATCCCAACTAATTTAGGTAGGAAGCTTGTTTTTATTCCATTAGCTTGCAGCACGAATGTCACCAGCTATAGCTGATGGCGGTGACCACTGCCAGAAAGCCATCAATGCTTTTACGTTTGTAGATTCACAGTGCTCCTTATTATGCCTGCAAAACACATAGCTCTGGATCCACACAATTTATTCTAGAGCAGGCGGCACTTAATGCTCCTCTATGTTAAAAATGTAAAAGTGAAAAAACCTGAACCTGCCTCCGACTCTCAGAGCGCTGCTGTCAGGGGGGAAGGACCAGTTCAGAGCCTGTGACAGGGTTTTGTCATGAGCTATGGGCACATTAGCGATGTGCCATGTTCACCTGGGGGGGAGCACACCTGTTTGGTCAACCTGTGTGCATAATGACATATGATAATTGTGCATCAGTGCTTCTGGGGGCTCTGTCTTTGTACCCAGACGGCTGAGAGATCGTGCCATCTATAATGCCTACATGAGTAAGCAGGGTCCTGCCGTTGGATAATGTTGGAGCTCGTTTGTTACTCTTTTCACCTGCTCAGCTTGGAAAGAAGTTGACAAGATCCTGATCTAAATTCCCATTGATCTTCTGATTTCAGAAGATCTGTAACAATCAACAGCTGCTGAGAATTTTCTTGGTTTTCTACATCATGTTAGTTGTTTAAGGACCAGGCAGAATATTGTTTTTTCTTTTGAGGTTGCTAAGTTCAGTCCTCTGAAGGAGCTGTTGACTACCATTAGTAGTGGGTTCATTTGTTCTCTGCTGGACACGGCCAGCCAGCGGGGGTTTAGGCTGTTGTGCTGCTCCCAGCTCAATTATTTCTCAGGGCTCTTTGTTTAATATAATGGGGTCAAATTCAGACTGTAGGTGGCTGATGATTTCTGGTCCAATTTACAATAGCCTGTCTGCAAGCCCACCTTGAATCCCGTTAATCTCTTTTGTGAAATAAAGTGAAAACTCTGCAAAGTGTTCAGTGTTTTGGTCCAATATTTAGTTTTTACAATGTGAGCTGATTAGCAATTTTTCCTTTCAGAGTGGGTCTGACATATTTCCCCAGCTGCATTGATAGACAAATTATTTTTGTTTCCCATATTGTAATGCAGTGCAATGGGAAGTCTTCCTGCTGAAAGACAAAACGAAGAAATGAAAATGTTGGGTACTTCCATTATCTGTTTTGTGAACCTCAAATTTACAGTTTATCAAATATCCTGATCACTATTAATAGTGTGATTTGGTCTTCAGGATGCCGTGGTACTCTGGTTTGTCAGTATATAGGCATTGTAGCTAACCAGTTGGCTTTTGAGAGCATGTATTAAGTTGCCACCTTGGCTGTCTCACAAACACTGAAAAGGACCGTGAGCCTTCACTGCTCCAGCTCAGCCCAAATCTTTAGGGCTGAAGGACACAACAACTTCTGAAACAGCACAGCAGGGAGTAGGTTTGATGCTTATCCCCGGACATCACACAGGAAGTTCTGGGGATTCAGGGACCTTTGAGGAATAAACTGCTCTGTTTATTTTCATGTTTGATGGGAGGGCTGAAACAGAAGGCCTCAATCTCAAACCATCTGAACAGAGTAGTGTTGAGACTACTTACCTTCTTCTGGATTAAGGCACTAATCCAGACTGTAACTCAGTGCACAGAGATCCAGGGAACACTTGACGTTTCATGACTTTTACAGTCAGGCAGACAGAGATGTTAGGACAGCTTTAGCAATGGTGATCCATGATGAGGGGCACCCTCCTGAATTGGGCTATTCCTACTATGAGATAAAGTGATTCAAGTGAACCCGAGGCAGTATATTGTAAATCTTCATTTTGCCAAAGCAACATCTAACCAGAGAGACAACTTCTGGCATTTTTGTGCATACACATAGTGTTAGACTTAACTATTTGCTTGCAAAGGAGGAGCAGGAAGGCTCTGCAGTTTTCGGACATACAGCACCTTTACTCTTAAGGAAGTAGTTTTATTTCTGTAGCTGCAAGAGTAGTAGAGACAACACTGTACCACAGCAGTGACTTTGTTTAATCTGAATTATGTGACATGTTGCTCTTTATATTGTCTTCACTTCAATCCATGCATGTTTGTTTCTTTGATGTGTGTGCAGATCTGAGCACTTGCTATTTATTGTGAGGTAGGAAAAAGTGGCTGACATTTTGCTTATACTGCATTTATTTGGTTTTGCTTACAAACAGAGAGGCTTCATTTTAATCATTGTATCAGGAACTTTGCAACTCATAGATGCTTTTGAAATATAAGAAAACAGTTGTCAGAGTAAGTGATTTAGAATGTAAACTGGTGTAAGTACAGGATTCCAACTATGTTTGGTTTTGTGATTAAATAAATTCCATTTGCTGATTTCACAGTTGGTGGAAAAGGGTAGATTTTTTGTTCCTGTATTCCTGTTTGTAGGTACAGACATGAGTGTTGATTATTTGCTCATGACATAAACCTTCTTTGTGGCCGTAATGGATGCAGCTTACAAACACCAAAGGAGGTAAGTAGGAAAAACCCCCACAAAGCTTACTATTCTGAGGAAAACAAAAATAGATATTTTATCTTTGAAAGTTATCTCACTACTGAGTAAATAAGATGTCAAAACTAACTGGTCTTGGGTCAGTTTCCATTCAGTTCTTCCTCAGGAAAATTGAATAAAGAGTTGAAATTTAATAAAGACTCTGAGGACATGAACAGATTCTTTAAACTGTCAGAGGGCACCAAGCTTGGGAAGACACTGGAGAAGTTCCTGGGTGACTCTACATTAAATATTTATACTTTACATGTCTTCATTTCTTATCTTGTTATTCCTTAGTTCTACTTTAAGTGTTTGTATTTGAGTTCTAAAAACTTTCAGAAATTTAAGAATAAATATTTCCTTCCTTTCTCTTCACCTTTTTTTCCAGGTGAGCGTGCTTCTGTTGTCCTTCCCCTCCCCCAGGCTCAGTTGCTAATGCACAAGACAGAATACAATCTTAATAAAAATTGAGAGACCTGAAGGCAAAAAGCCTGAAAAATTCAGTGTGGGACTGTGAATAAATGTTTTGAACTAGTTGTTCAGTTGAGGTTTTGGTAAAGTGTCTCATGAAAGGTCAGTTAACAGAACATTGGCAAAAGAATAAGATGAGCAAGACACTAGCTAAACTATGTAGCAGAGCTGAACAGGAAACTTACTGGGAAGAGGTTATTGGTAAAGATGGAAATGTTTGGGGCACCTTCTGGGCCTCCATACATTCTTGTGTTCCAGAACATAGATATGCTCCGGGTGTACAAACTTTGTCTAGCCTGGTAATAATAAAGCTGAGGAGGATATGTGATAGCAAAGAAATAAAAACAGAGAGAAAGAAAATTCCATTTTAAAATTGACACCAAATAGGAGAAGACAAGTTTCAGGCCAATCTGAAACTTAAATGGAAAATTAGAAGGGCCAGCCAACTCACCAGAAACTTGAGTGTTAAATAATATTCCACCAAAGGAAAGCAGAGTGTGCATGATTTTAAGGGGAACCGGTTACAGTGACATGATTATTTGTGGTATCGAAGACCTGGCTTCAAAGCCCCCTCCAGTGATGGTTTTTTCATTTAATAATTTGTACCATTAATTGAAGATGCAGCAGGTGCATCTTCAACTCCTGTCAGAAATCAAAACTGACCACTAAACTCAGTGTCCAGAAAACATTGTCATAACTCTTCCATCTGTGAGACCTGTGCTGCCTGGAGCAGGTCCTTGAGAGTGGCACACTGTGGTTGCGCACTGCTTTCCAGATTCAAGGGTAGAAGACCTTCCCCTGAGATTTCACCTGTTTTCTATTGGTTTATTTCTCGCTCAGTTGGAAAAGTGGCAATGCCAAGCAGCCAGAGAAGTTCCTGATTCTCCAGGGTGACTACAGTGAGAATAGGTTGCACAAGGTGCCTTCAGCTTAGTAAAACCCTCATGCCAGTTAATTGCTGGGTATCCCATTAGAGGAACAAGCTTAGAAAGATGATATATCATCTTTTAAAAATTTTTTTTTAATTGTCAGCCACTAAAAAAGAAGAAGCCACTGTCCATCTGAAGCACTTTGTATGCATGAGTCACCCTTCAGGCACTTGGTGGAGATAAACTTCTCAACTGTCAGAAAAACTGCTGGACCTTTTGGTACAAAAGATCATCCTCTTAAGGATACTTAATGGCTGGGTAGCAGTCTCCCGTGTGAATGTATCCAAGTAATTATAGCTTAAAGTTATACTAATCACTCCTAATAGAGATGGACTGTTCCTCCTGCTGTGTCCCTCACTGCTCCCAGATGAGAACTATCCCAACAATTTGGGATTAGCAAAAACACTTGTTATACTATTAGCTTCATAACTTTATTAACATCTTTGATTATAGAACAGATGGATGAATCTTAATCATTCTATAATGGAAGATTAAATAGCTTAAATTATATCAATCATATTTAAGTCTTTACTTAATAAAACAGCAATTTAAGTTGGGTCATCAGTAGGGTTTGAACCCAGGGCCGTCAGATTAGCAGCCAAGACTTCCTCCATTAAAAGAGTAAACCCATTAGCTGCCTGCAGTTGTACACTTACATCTATGTACACTGACCATTAAAATACATGACACACGCTGTGCCAGTGGATTACACATTGAATTTTGAGATTAAGAATTCCTAGGTTTCTTTTGTGCCTCTCAGAAGGAGTTTTTCATCCTGAATAGAGGAGGCAAAGAGAAATGGGTCAGCTGGTGACAGTGCTCAGTTACATTTTTACATAAAGCTTGTATAAGTGTTCAGGTATCTTTATAAAATGTCTGGTTTGGTTATCCCTAGTTCAGAGACCCCTAAGAACCATAAATGCGTATTTGGTATATGCAATTTGAGATACAGAAATAAAAAGTTATTGGACACCTAGCCTGTCATTATGAGCAGGATCTAGCTATAAGAATACAGTAAAAACTGTAGGTTTAATCACAGTATACTTTTTGGTCATCTATTTCAGGGAAAACAGTTAATTGTAAACAAAAGTTTTTAGACAGGCTTGTTTTTCCTTTTTTCCCCCTTCTACATCATATGTGCTGTGTTTCCTAAATGTTAGGCAACCTCAGATGCTCTTCATGACCTCCCTTGGGGTCAACTGGTTTGCACTGGCCCAGAATCCTAACTGCAGCTGATTAAAGCCCTTTATCTGCCACCTTATCAGAGGCTACACACCAAACTTTACTGAAGGTGGCAAATAACACCACTGACTGGAGGTAAGGCGCATTATTGCCTGACTATTTAATAAAAGATTTATTGTCTGAATATTTAATGAAAGACCCACTGGAGAGCAGCTCAGCAAATCTCATGTGAAAAGAGATTTTCAAACCTACCTGTACATTTGAATGCAATAGGTTTGCAGTGCCAGCCTTCAGCAAGCTTTGAGATTGTGGCTGCGTGCAGACCTGATTTGCTCCTGTTTGTAAATAACATCAGACCAACAGAAAAGGCATGACTGTTACCTGACACTGATAACACAGAGCTGCAACTCCAAGGCTGGAAGTGGAGTACAATAAATTAAAGATCAGCCACTGATACAGCTGGAGACTATTGCCTCCAAAAGCAAAAAGCCCAAGAACACACTGAGGAATAAGTTTAGTTCGAGTTTAGTGGGAACAGAAACTACTATTTCCTCATCATATCCACTTTCTGTGGCATCATTTGGATTCGGGAGTGGGGGTAGGAAGGGGCTATCTAACTTTGGAAACTCACAATAAAAGGTATGGTTGCACAGGAGCTTCATGGCTGTATATTAAGTACTATAATTCTGCAAACTTTGCAAGTTTGCCCATCAGTCTTCCTCAAAACTTTACATACATACTTAAGATTAAAATTTTATTTGGAGATGTCATTTCACTTTACTGTGAATCAGTACATCAGCTCTTCTGTAAGTGCACTCAGTTGCTCCCTGAAGAGAGAGAAACTTAGCAATGGTATATATATTTCCTGCTCGTTACACTGTAAAAACCCTTGGAGAACTGATGCATTGATTAGCACGAGTCAGAAGTGCATCTTTAACTTGATCAATACATTTGCGTGTTGTGGACTGGCTAATGGCAAGTGTCCGAGCGCCCACCTGTTTGAAATAATTGCAGGATACAAGCATTAACCTATTGAAAGAGTACATTTATTGGGCACAAAGAAAAATTTATGATCTTCAACTATACAGCCTGTGCAATAACACTGACTGCCAAGTAGAGACGAGATAGTTCAGCTATATTAAAATAGCAGGTAAATCTGGAGTCTGGGGTTTGCTCCAGGTATTTAAAGACCTGAGCAGAGCATAATGAAGGAACAGATGTGCCACTTCCAGCCAGTATGGTACATGAGTAGCCTCAGAGGAGCGTTGGAACACAAAATGAAAAAAGATACAATTCTGATCAAAAATATGTATCCAAAGGTTCAAAAAATGCACACGCCTGTTTATGGAGAAGGTCTGTATGGAGACCTCAAAGTTTGATATAGATGTACCTTAACTGTAATTCATGTCACTCCCTCTGATTAGGGCACTTTTTTATGCTCTTGTAAATGATTTTATTTCTTAGAGTAGCTTTTCCAGGTGACCTGAAACATTTTGTGGGCTGCTTTTAAGTACTCTTGATACTTCTGTCTGGCCATGGTGTTAATTTTAAGCTCACAGAATGGAGGAGGACCTCCCCTTTTTTTATTAATCCTATAAACCTGTAAATACAAAGTTCTCACTTGAGATTAAGTTAGGTTCCCCTGTTGGTATGCAGGAATTAAATCCTAACCACCAAGGTAAGGTTATTCTAAGATGAGCTGCTTTCAGTATTTTCCACTGTTGCTGTTCTACTCCAAACAGCATATTTCCATGCTCAGCAGGAGATAACTATTATCTGGTGGTCACATATCTCACTTGGTAGAGCCTATGTCTAATTTCTGGTACTCTAAGGCACAAATAAAGATGACTTTCTGAGCAGAAGGGAGGAGACAGAGCAGCCGAGTTGCAGAGTGCTCTGGACCAGACCTGTCCACTAGCCTTTCTTGGATGGGACAAGAGATGGCCAAATGTGTTCTGATGTATGGAGATGGGAAGAGTATAACTTCCAACAAGAGGCAGCCTACGTTGGACTGAGCTACCCTGGATATTTCATAGAGCTTTAGGATGGAGTCCTAACACTCTACAGCTGCCAAATTTGGATCACTGTGGCAAAGGAAACACAAACCACGGGAGAGTAGTCACCTGAGGGAAGCACACGGTCACGTGCTGCTGCCCTGAGTAGGCCTCCTGACTTCCCTCAAAAGAACCTGAAGAGATGTTTGATCTGAAATCGTCTTAATTTGTGTTCCTGCAGGAGGATCTCTTCCCATGTTAGAGCAGCTAAACTAATATCTTTTACCAGTCTAAGACAACATATTTCCACAGCCCGGTCTTAAGGTCTGTAGTGTTGTGCTCTTCTCCTGGCCCAGTCAGCTACATCAGCTTATCAGCACAGAGCATATCAATAGCTGGCATTAGTGGGATTAGTCTCAGTGCTTGTGCTAAGTTTGTCACATGCCTTTGGACAGGTGACAAGCATGAGTATTTGAGATCATCCTCTGAGAAATGATGCGTTGAGGCTTTATAGTAATTCTATGGAGATGGAGGTAAAACCTGGTCTTGGGAGGAGCTCTTAAAATTACAGGTTAAGAGCTGGCACCTGAATTCAGACCCAGCACCTTGACTTATTTATTGAAATAAGGCTGGATGGGTAGTAGTAGCAGTTTGGAAAGCTCATGTAGGAGGAGTTAGTGGGGTGAGTAAAGTAAGAAAATGGTAATAAGAAAATGCAATATTGAGGTTTTTCCTGCTTGTTTAGTGCAGGGATGAGTTTGCAGAAGAATGGGTACTTCTGGTGTATCTGGGAGATGCTTTAAGTGTTTCTAGCACATCTGGTGGAGTCTGAAAATGCTGTAGTTGCTAAAGACTAAGTCTAGTATGGGTTGGCTTTTTTGGTTTTTAACTTCTACTAGTAATCTGATGCTTTTCTTCTTAGTTTCCTGTAGTCATGCTGAGGTTAGCTGTATGAATAACTGGAACTTACTTGCCCTAATGTGCCTTTTAGGAGGATATTGGAGAAAGAGATGCTATTGCTGTAATGTAGAAAACAAATGTAGTGCCACTATTAACAGCATGTAGTGCTGCTGCAATCCACAAAGGTACAGAAAATAAGTTGGGTTTTAAACAATGATTAAGGGGGAACACTGACTTGATAAAGCAGCAAAGTGACTGCTTTACCCTGTAGTTTTGCTGCTTATGTGAAAAATCTTTTAATTACTAGTGTTAATCTAGCTCTGTTTTCACTAGCTGTAGGCAGGTGCATTCATTATTAAGTGAAAGCCATCCCTTTTGGTGTGCCGGGGCAGGTGACTGTGCTAATTGAAAAGAACCCTTTGGGACTTGCTCTCAGTGCAACAACTGGGACTCCCAGTAAAAAGGAGAGCTCCAGGTTTTGAGGCAGCCTTTAATTAAATGTAAGAATGTTTTTAGGAAGGTGGTGATAAGCAGCCCAAAGTAACTGTGTTCTGGACCTCACCACTGAGATAGATCAACCCTCTGATACTTGCTGAAAGGGCTTCTGGTGAATCTGAGGGGAGCGGTGTGAGGTAGGACACCGGTGACACACCTTTTGGGAGAACACTTCAGATCTACTGACTTATCTGTAGTGAAAATATTTTTCTGGTGAAATGTTCAGGTTTTATCTTCAGGTGTTTCATAGTAGCATATCTCAGACAGAAACGGTGATGTTGGCTCAGTACACAGTCGCTTGTATGAAACTCAGTACTTCCCTTTAGATGTTCCGCTTTACAGAAACAAGCGTCATATCAGATGAGAGCTGAGTTGTCCGGGTGGATGTAGAATCTGTTGTGAATCTTCTGCATCTCAGCAGTTGTCACAAACCTATAAAAACTCCCTCTGGTTGTAGGGGTAGAAAACTCTGAGTGAAGAAGGTGGGATTTTAGGTGTGGTGTTCAGTTATAACAGGCCTGCCTTTTCATTGGCTAGGAGGAGATGGCTGTTTGGTTGGTCACATGCACATCCTTCCTTTAATTGCAATTTAGTCTGTGTGAATGGGAATCATCAGGTGGTGCTTGGTGAAGACACCAGCAGATCATGCATGGTTAAGTATCTGAGGGTATCTAGCTTTGGATCCAGGCTTGGACAAAGCATGATGTCGAACATCAAGATGCCTGTTTCATCAGCGTCTGTGGTGTGGGTGATGTGTTCCCAGGGAGAAAGCAGACCGGGGCACAGCCCCTTTGACCTGAAGAAGGAAAGGGTACTTGGAGCTTCTTTTCACATGCACAAGAAGGCCTTTTCTGCTTCTGTTGTACATGGCAAAACTGCTGTGCAGGTCATCTATACCCTTCGTGTTCACAGTGCCTACAGTGCTTAGCTGCTCATATATACCTGAAGTTAGTGTTTGAAATTGGATGTTGACCCTTTTTCAGCCTGTCCCCTGTAATAAAATAATCTCTGATGTTACTTAGATTACCTTTTCTTACATCACTTTTACATGACCCCCAAATCTGACTACATGGATGGAGGCAACTTTTCAGTGTTCTTGCTTTTATTCTGTTCACTATGTGGGCCTGTGCCAGTCTGCTTGATGTTGACCTCCTGAGCAGAGTGAGGAATCCTTGCCCTAGGGTGTTTATAGTGTTAGAACTTATTACTGACAACTTGTTCATATTCAAATCTGACCCTTTTGGGACATGCCCTGTGTAATGGAACCTTTCATTACATTATCTTAAACACTTTTTACACCGAACTCCAATCCCACCGGATGGCTGTTTCCCCAAGAACTGGGACAAGTGCTTAATGAAGGAATCATTGCCCATAGGGGTTTTACAGAGTTACAGCTTGCTGTTGTTAATGTATTCATCTTGGAAATTGCCCTTATACCGTACATGCAGACAGGCAAGCTGAAAAAGGGAGATAAAATCTCAATTAATTTTAGACAGTTCTGAAACATCCTTTTGAAACACAGAGCACTTTTCTCTAAGCAAACCTTTGGAAAAACTGGGACTCTGAGTTTAAAGCACTGTTTGAGCATCAGTTATCTGAGCTGCAAGATACCTCTGAAGGACAGGTTCATAAGCTTTATTTTCATCAACTTATACATGAGAGTACAAAGAAAGCACTGAGTGACTTGCTGAGAAGATTGTAATAAATACACAGCACAGCCCCCATCAAATTTAAACTTGGGGCTTCCTGTTCCTAGCATGTCTTGCCCTTCTTTTTACAGATACTTTTACTTCAGCAGCACACATCTCATGCATTTGGAATCTGCATGGTTCCCAAGCTGGGAAAAAAAAAGATAAATTATGATCATTGATTTGTATATTCTTCTGGAAAAATTTTTCTTCGGCATGTTACTCAGCACTTGTGCTGTTGTTGAAATAGCCATCAAAGTGAGATGGAATATGTCACATACAACTGTCTGAATTGTGAGACCATTCTCTTCAACATTTATGTAGAAAAATTAAATTCAGAGTTTGTAGTAAATAAGCTATTCTCTGAACATCGTCCACAGCACAGATCTGCAAAGATGTCTTAGGAGGGCATGTTTGTATGCAAACATACCTACAAATCAATATTCTTAATTTTAAGATGAGCTCAAACAATGTTTCACAGCTTTTCTCTGTAATGATATTTGATATTCTCCAAAACACTCTGGGCAGGAGTGGGAGAAAAATAAATATACAGGAACCACTAAATGAATGACTGTCAAAGTCAGTAACCTGTCTCTGAAGGTGGCTGTTAATAGATGCTCAAGTGAGAACTGAAAGAAAAAGGACAGAAGTAATCCTATCTAACAAATTAAGCAGCACAGGGACTGTTTGTGCCAGATGTTTCTCTGATTAAATCATCAAATACTGTAAGATGCAAAAGAAAAATTTGGAGCAGTCAATGAAACTTTCTTTAATGTGTGCATCATGCACATACAACCAATTTCTCTCCTGTTTTCCATGGATTTTTAGCTTCTGACAAACAGTGGATGGAGGATCCCCTTATGTTCTAGCTCAAAAGAAAAGTCACTTAGAATGATGAGTCTAGTCACCCAACAGAATATCAGCCCACAGAGAAGCTGTGAGGGACACTGGTGGCCATGAGCACCCAAAGAGAGGAGCCACAAGAGAGTGGTGACTCCGCAGTCTACAAACCCATATATGCTTTAGTCTTGTCACATGGCTTTGGTGGAAGAGCTTGGTTCTGTCCTCAGGACATCTCTCTGCCAAATGGATGATGCCATTCCTTTGGAAAACTTCTTTTTCAAGCTAAGATCCCTTTTAGGTCTGCCTCCTATGTTTTAATATTTATTTAGTATTTCCACACAAGGCCTTTTTTGGTGGCACTGAAGCAAATTCCAAGCAAGCTGTTTGGCAAAGGGGTAAATGTTCTCCTGGATAACCTTGGCCAGAGATACCACTTGGCAGTGCTGTGCATGTGGGCAGGATTTCAAGTTGGTGCTAGCTGTTGCTGGGAATTTTCCTCTCTGCCATATTCCAGCATTACGTTTCATGCAGTGGTACAGCTCTCAGTTGCAATACTATTTCCATTTCTGCCCAGCATGAGAGAAACAACTAGAATCCTGGCTCACAATCTGTCTCACTAATGCTTAAGCTGGTGTTCGCAGCCCTAAGGGCTTATAGGCAATTTAATTACATTCGTTTCATAATTTCTAGTGATGGTATTTTGTAAACATTTTTAATGTATCATCATTAATATACTAAGGAAAGAAATCTATTTCTGCCAGAAAAAAGGAAATAAATCTTCACTATCTCTTTGGTCCACTAGTTTACATTTAGAATAGAACACCGTTTCTGAAAAGCTGTTGGAGACATATGCTCCCATTATTATCTCACAGTGATTTATCACTAACTCTAAAATAAACACTATATTCAAGTTACCTGCTTGCTACGGCCCTTACTATGCCGTTTGAGAATATCTTAAAGAACCAGTATATGAACATTGATGTGGGTTGGCTGTTGTGGACCCTTTTTTTGCCTGCATTCAGTTTCTGTATTATTGCCACCCTTATTTTTCCAAACTGCATGAAGAGGGAAAGAGAGAAATAAAACCAAAACTGCTAGCTGAAATCCTAGGCAGAAAAGGCAAATTCCCACATAGAAACCAATACTGAAATGTCCTTATTAGAAGGATGCTGAGTCAAAAACATTTTGTGTTCTGTGGGAAACTTGCTGAACCATAAGGTATGCTGCACCCTGAGGCTGGGAGGATCTTTTTGCCTGTGTATTTAGGGCTGGGTGAATCAGTGCAGCTCTCAGTAGTCTGAAACAGGTATAGACCATGGGCTAAGCTGCAATTCTGCTATCAGCTGCCCAGCATCTGTTTGTAAAGTGGAACACTGGGTCTCCGCTCTCCAGACACTTCTACAAGTAATGAATAGCCCTATTTCTAGTAGAACAGAGAAGATATTTTCTTGTAGTTAGAAGATGGAGGTGACCCAGCGTATAAGACAGGTGGAACCTGTAGTTCTCTGCCTTAGCACGTGAGACCTGTTTCTTGGCTAACAAATCACAGGCTGCACATCCTTTGAAGGAACTCCACCGTTACATGAGGGATATTTACTTGCATTTGAGAGAAGACTCCACTATTTCTGTCAGTGTAAGGGATCCCATTATGCCAGAGCTGTATAAACTACAATTGATTGACAGTTCCACGATCACTTACCTGGAGTTGAGTTTAAGGAAGAGTGTGCATAAAGGAATAGGGTGAGGTTGGGGCAAGTTATACAATTGTGTGGCTACATTTTAAAAGAATGACTAGAAGTTGCTTGATTACTTCCTGAAGAATAGTCTTACTTACTTTGGTTCTAGGTGTTTAATCTGTGTTGCAAATCTTCTTATTCTCATGCTCTGTACAGAATTAGAGCTCACTTAAGGAGCTTGCTCACGAGGTGCATCATTGTCTCAACTTGAATTCTAAGGGAAAAGAGAGAGAAAGGTCGCTATGCAGCCATTCGTTGCTGTACCATTTTCTCCTTCATTTCTGGTGATCACTACTGCAGTAAAATTTGTTACTGGCGACATGAGGGAAGCTATCCAAGCTGAAGCAGCGCTGCTCTTTCACTAGAAACTTTACCCAACATCAGTAATTTTCCTTTTAAGCCTTTTTGTTACATGTCTTGGGCAGTGGATTAATCCTGAACATTCAAGATACCTGTCTCCCTTTTGGGAAGTCTGTTTTAGACCCGTAAATGTTTGTTACTGCAAGAAACTACTAAATCCTGCTCTCTTCTGTGCTTTCCTGTTTGTTCTGAGGTTGTGTGGTGGCAAAACCGTACAGAAATTCTGGGCCAGTTATTTTTAAAGAATAAAAATAATTTTAAAATCAACATCAGTTCTAAAACTCTCATGGACTACTGCTTTAGGAGTATTAGAACAGCACTTCTTGGTTTTAAAGCATTAAGAATAATTACTTTTTAACTGGATTTATAAACTGATGTATGCAAATTCAAAACCTGGAGGGTTGCTTATAGATATTTGCCAAATACAGTATAACTGGTGTTAAGCAGTCCTCAAGCAATGCTACATTTTACTCTGTGGAAGTAAACCCTGTGTTGCATATTTATTTACTTGAAATGTATTCTGTTTTTCAACATAATTTCTCTAGTTATTTTACCCAGTAGATTTTTAGTATATAAGATGGGTGCACAGTGCAGAATACCACGGTTGGTTTCCCTGGCAAAATTGAGCATAGCCTGCTGGAAGACAGGAGCTGAGGTTAAAGATAGTTAGCATGTGGCATTGCAAGATGGGGGTTTGGGACTTTAAGATCCACTCTAATTATTCACTAGACCAGTATTCTTCTGTCATATTCACCAATTCAGAATAACACTTGGAAAAAACAAGTGACCCTCACTATCATACATAATGTGGCAGCTTAATTGGCAAGAAGAAGGTGAAAAGTAGGCTAGGAAAACCCTCTGAGACTGATGGAGCATATTTCAGTGGCTTCATCAAGGTAATGTTCCCCAGGTGATTGGAGGCAGCAAATATTTCATCAGGAAAAATATAAAGGTGCTTCAACTGCAGAACCCCAAACAAATGATTGCAAACACTTATTTTGGGCTGGGTTTTTTAAATTTAAAAGCCTTTTGATTGCTATGTATGTAGATGAAAAGGAGAGAAAAATGCCTGATTTTAATACCCCTATATTAAGGCGTTAGTGCACCTCCAAATGACTTGTGCTTGCAGTGAGGTTTGACTCAAATAGGTTTTCAGTTGTAATACACATTTGCTTTCATCAAAGGAGGGAAGTGGTCAATGTGTGGTTTTGTGCTGGTTAACACATAGCATGCTCTTCTGTGCACATGCCCAGAACAAGAATACTACTGAAGTACCCTTAATTTAATGGTTACAGAGTCTATTTAGACCCATCAGGCGTACAAAACTTCACATTTATTCAATATTCAATTTACAGTCCGACTTTATAAGGGCACTTTTAAGTGAAAACAATGTAGATACTGTAAGAATTTCAGATAAAAAATATCTCAAATTAAATGAGGACTTTTTTTATACAAGAAAGGAACTTGTAGAGTTTTCAGGAAAAGTGTACCAGTTCTGTTAAATTCAGAATAAAATAAATAGTCCAAAATTTAAGTATCTATTTTAAACAAAATCCATAGCCACTTTATTAGAAGAGATATGCGTCTCCTCATCAATATAAGGTTAATTATTTATATTTTCTCATTAGTCTCTTATGTCAAAAAGACATCGTGTGATTTTGCTTTTTTAGCGTTACTCACGTGTACCATGGCAACTAACATAAACTCCAGTTTTGGCCTAACAAAATGCTTGGAGCACTGGAAATCAGTCTCTCCTATCACTATCTGGGCACATAACATAGGCTGTTGTCACCAAGAGTCCCATGTTCATGTGAGGAGACCAGGTGTTCTGGAAAGTCTAGATTAAGTCCTGTACAGGTTTAACTGACTTAATCATATTTGAACCAGTGCTGGATAGTTGTTAATTCCTGATCAGCAGTGACTAAAAATATGTGAGGGCAATGGTGTTACTCTGTCTTTCAGATCGTGTGTTTGCATCACAAAATCAGGCATCCTGATGTACTCTCTAAGCAGTGGGATTTGAGCAGCTGAATGGACCAGGCCAGAGTACTTCTTGTTTGAAGGCAGGTCTGTGGAAGGTCTAAGCATGGATACTGTCTGTGTTGCTGGGAAAGAGAAATTTAGTTTCACATCCAGGGAAAAAAATAAAACAGGAGTTTTTTCTGAGGCTCAGCTGCAGATATTTATGATCATCATGCTCAGCACTGATGTATAGTCAGGGAGATAATATTTATACCTTACTGGTTGTCATACCTTCTCTAATGCCTACAGCTTTGACCTGAAAGAAAACAGTGTCATAATAATGGGCCACATGCAATCAGAGGTGTCTCTTCTCAGAGCTAATTCTTCTAACAGTTCTCAAGGCTGATACAATTTGCATTCCTGAATCCAATAAATAAATAAAAAGTACAAGGGGATGTTTCAATTACACAAGTCTGTCAACCTATACAAAGAACATAACATTTCTTAAATTGACTCCTGTGCTATATGTTAATTAGTCATCACCAGAGAATGAAGGGCTCTATTAGCAGGCAGGCGCATGTGAGATGATGTTAAAGGAACCTATATGAACAGATTCTTGAATCTAACCATCTTATTTGCAAGCTGTTACTGCACTGGAATCCAGTTAAACATCTTGGAGATGTACAAAATAGCTTGTAGAGGAGGCACTGGCTCTTAAGTAATTGGCAGCAGCTCTCGCTCGTTAGAATAGCCTCTCATCTGACATGCCAAATGTGCCCTGTGTTGAGCTGTTCAATAATCAACAACCAATCGTTCCTCTTTTCACATCACTCAGCATGACAAATCAGTGATATTAACCACATGGGTTAAGGCCAATGCCAGTCATTGTTTACATCTCAGGTTAGCCAATTCTCTTCCAATCAATACAATGTCTCTAAAAATACAATACAAATAGACTGGCGGTGTAGTCTTCATAAAAATCACATGACTTCCCCACATTTAAAAAAAGCAATAAATTATAGATGTGCAATAAAAACGGTGGTATGAAACTAGCTATATTTAAGAATATAGGGACTGTGGTGGTGAAAGGAACTGGTCATCTGCATTCACTGAAACCCCACTGGTAGAAGGTGCCAAACCCTAGAGTTTCAGAGGAACACATGATAAAAAGCCCACGTGGAGGAAGACCCTTAGCTTTTATTGCGCTGAGTCAGCTTGTCAGTAGTGCATTCATGCTGATAATGCCTCCTAAGTGATGGGAGTTAACTGATGATAAGCCCAGGGTATCCTCTTCTGTGTGCGTCACTTCTGTTGGTCAGCACTAAATTTCAGCTGCTCTTGCTCTCGTATTTGGTTTATATAGGTTCATCTCAACCTCACAGCCTTCCCTGGTTTTTACCAAGCTCAATAGTTCAGTCATCTCTCACTTTATCACCTGAGCGCTCACCTGTGTTTGAAGATCACTAATAAATATGGACAGCAATACAATATGGTCTTCAGATGGTACTATTTGCTGCCTTACCGTGCCACCATTAGCCATGAGAGCACACGTCTGCTCACTCTTATCCACAGCATATCGTTGGTCATCCCTCAGTTCTGATGTGGAACAGCATTGTGCTTTCACTCGTTCACTTCCTACCTTCAGCAAGAGCATCTCATAAAAACGTAGCAATGAATCAGTGAGTCAAATATTTACTGGAGGCTAATTAAACCTCATATTCTCTTTATCACTAGTTTTGGATGCAATAGTGATGGAAATCCACAAAGTACTGTGACTACCACAAATTTGAAATGCTAATAATATGCCTGTATATGTTCAGCATACCAAATCCTGCTGATTCTGTCAGTCTGGAAAGAACTGCTGGCAAAGTGGAGCAGGGCGATGTGCTCTGAAGGTAGCTGAAAAAACATGAGTCATAATTTTAAAGAGGGAGGCTGGAGAAAAGTGTAGGGCAAAGTAGCCAGCAACGCTCGCTGTTCCTAGGCAGTGTGTAAGATCTAAGAGGTATTTCTCTTGTTCTGCATGTGATGTTTGCTGATCCACAGAGCTGCATGTCCCAGCAGACCGGGGCGTGGCAACCTTTCAGCTCTCCTACTGCAATCCCTGGCTTTCCACTTCCAGCAAAAGCCCCGTTTTCCAGTAACTGCAGTTGGATATCTCCTGAAAGTTCAGAGCACCTGCCAGCATTCTTCTCTAGCCTTGCTTTCATTGATAACAGAGTAATGCATGGACGTGGGAGGGCTGTCTGCAGGCTGAGCAGTGCCATGGCACTAGTTACCTCATGGCAGTCTGTCATCATGGCTCCTTGTCTCTCCGCTTTCTTCTCTCCTCCCTTATTGCCTCCGTTGTGTATAATCTTAGTAACTTAATTTCAAAAGTATTGATAACCGTATTTTGTCTCTATTTTGATGCTATTCTGTGTTTCAGTTCTGGTACCCAAAGGTTTTGTTATGTTGCTTATTCTATTTTTATTTTTTTTTATAGAAGGGGAAAAGTCTATATGCTATATTTAAATATATATTTTTATAGTATAGACACTAGCGAAATTAAAAGTCAGAACAAGGGACTCTCAAGAGTTTCAGTCAATATGCATAGAGACTGTCGTTAAATGTATGTTTATCCAGACTCCCTCTGGTCCATCTGGGCACAGGCAGGCTCCCTTCTGTGGTCCATGCTGTACCACCGTGGGTAAATACAGTGCGGGGCAGCGGGGGGCAGTTATTTGCTTACACTGGGAATGACATAATAGATGCGCACTGAGACGGGCAGGATAGCTGTTACTGTGCCTTGGCGAGCTCAGGCACTTAAATGTCTAGCCATTTTTCTTTTCTTTTTTTTTAGTGGCTCATTTTCTATACAGTACATCATTGTACCACTGACCTTTTCTCTTCTGACTTGCGCTGATGACATCATGAAAATGACAAGATTACCGGGAGCGATGGAAATAGGTGCTCATCATCGTACAAATTAGCAAAGAGCTGGCAGCAATGGGAACAACATGATCGGCTACTACCTCTGCTCTGGTGCAGATGAGGCCGCTGCTTCCCAGCCATCTAAAATAGACAACTGGAATTCAGTCAGGGACAAAAGCTTCTATTTGCCCAGGAGCTTCTCTTGCTATGGGAGCACCCGGATGAAAATGACCATCTATTAAAATGCACAGGAAGTTCCGCACCAACACGTGGAAGAACTTTTTCACAGTGAGGGTGACAGGGCCCTGGGACAGGCTGCCCAGGGAGGTGGTGGAGTCTCCTTCTCTGGAGATAATCAAGACCCATCTGGACACCTACCTGTGCAATTTGTCCTAGGGAACCTGCTTTCGAAGGGGGGTTGGACTTGATAATCTCTGGAGTTCCCTTCCAACCCCTAAAATTCTGTGAATATGTGAAAACATGAGGTTAAAGCTGTTAAAAAGCCAATGTTTACCAACTTAGCTAAATAGCCAAAGTAGCTAAATAGCACACTTGCTATAAATATCTCCTATTTTAAATGTGGAATTTAGTAATATTTTCTGTGCTGAATGTCAGTAATTACTTCCACATAACAACCTCTTTGCTCATTTTTATTCTGTTATTCAGTTTTATAGTTATAGTAAGTACTGACATGCTTTAACTGTATTTCATGGTAGTTTTAAAGTTCTCATAAGAATATAGGGTTCTTGTACTATCATTTGAAGTGCACTGATATTACTGAGACATTAGTCTTGACTTGGTATGGTAATGTTATTAGGCCTGTAGAAAAGCTTATTTAGTAGTTTCACACTCATGCTTAAAGTCAGGCATGGTCTTAGTGCCATACTGAGCTGGGGTCTTGGAAACACCATCAGGCATGCAGGCATGCACAACCAGGAAAGTGCTGTAGAGTGAATGAAACACTTAGGTAGATGTCAGCTAGGTAAGAGATATGGGAGATCACATACAAACAAATACTTGTGTAATCACACTTGGGCTATGACAGGAATCAAAAGGATATTTCGAGTTGTGTTACTTAAGTGATCTGCTGGCCCAACAGACCTCCTCTGGCTTCTGTTCCAATCACTACCACCACCGTCACCAAAAAAAAAACCCAACAAGAACAACAAAACTGCTGTTTTCTGTTTACAAATGCATTTTCTGTGCATCATCAGAAGTAGATAACTATGAAGTAGATGAGTTGAGGGAGACTGCAGCAAGCCATTCCAGGGCTGCCCCAGTGCTGAAGGTGTTGGTGCAGAGTTGTGACGACTGTAGGTGGAAAAGGAGATTTCAGTTTTCTTTAAGATTACAGTGTTTTTCTGTGGTAGTTTTCTTACACCCACTGAGCAGGTTGGTTTTTTATCATTCACAAACATGTAAATGTGTCTGTAAGACAGGGCTTTTCCTTTATATCCTTATTTTCCTTAATATAACAGTATATCTTAGCTTGAGACCTAGATTGAGGAAGGAAGCAAGGGCACAAATATACAGGAAAACCAACATTGCACTGGGCAGGTCACAGGGTAGTAGCAAGGCACGTCCTTCAATAATCATTGTGAACTTAAGGGGAATAATGATCCAGGATCATCCACACTTGATCTGTCAGAATTTCTGTGGAATTCTTTTGCCCTGTGCTCTGCCACTCTTGTGGATCGTGCATGTAGTGCTGGCAAGGTTGAGTGAGCTGTACTGGATAGTCTGGTGCTCTGTGCCTTCATCATCTGGAAAAGATGGCAGGACAGCATCTGTTTCCCTGATTGCAGGCATTCTGGTACTTGTATCTGTATGTGCATAGCTGGAAGCTGCACTAGATCTCTTTGCTCTTGTGGTTTGGTAATGCCAGTAGCAGGTAGCTTTGGCAGCAGTTCATATCTGTAAGGTGTCCGTGACTGTCTCTCCGTGAAGTGAATGTGCTCATTTCTAGCTGTGATTTTATTTTTTTTATTCCTAATTGAGTTACTGGAGCACGCTAATGTCAAACATGACTAAAACTGCAGACTAGGTGATGGCCTTCATACTACTCTGCCATGTCAGGGTTTTCCTACTGCTTCCAGATCTCCCTGGGGATAGCAGGGCACCAATAGGCTCCCTGCCTGGGCTGGCACCTCCTGGGGACGTGGCTCCATGCAGCTACTCAGATGGCATACACAGGGAGGGTTTTGGAGAGTCACCAACTTCAATGTAGGCAGGCTTATCTTTCTCTCCAGTCAGTGAAAAGTGAAAGGTGTCCCCAGTATTTAGTTCCTGCTTCTCAAACTATTGACTACTCCCTTCCCGTGATCTTTCAATTTTGGGTTTTTTTAGCAGGCAGCTAATAAGTAGCTAGCCGTGGCTATGCAAACAGCAATTAGTATCACTGATCTTATGGCAGACAAGACTGGTAAGTCCAAACAGGGAATTACCTATAATCATTGGAGGACTGTAGCTAAATGCAAGGTAATCCCAAAATCCTCCAATGTATCAAACTTCCAAAAATGTGTCCAAATACCTGGTCCACTCCCAACCTCCTGAACTCAAGCTGGCTGTTGTTGAAGTGCTTAGAATAGCACATGTGGAAATTTTAACACAGAACACTTCACCCTTTCATTTGGTATCTCACAGGAGATGGTCCAGTTTGTGCTCTTGGCCTGTCTTTGGAAAAGTGTGGGTGTGAGGCTCCTCCCATCACACCCCATACAGGCAGGTGGAGCAGACTCACCTCCCAGGCTAGCATTAGGCTTTTGGAGATCCCTCACTGTATTTATGCCTTGTAAAGATCCTATTGCACTGTCAGCACTTAACACCAGATAATAATTCTGGAGCCAGACACTCCCATCACAGGCCACAAGTCACTTCTATTGATTTCAAATACAACACTGCTTTTATCTCCACTCCATTCAGGAAAGAGTGTGGTTAGGTCACCCTCACTGTATATATCATTTGAGTAATACAAGAAAAGGAACATACTGGAGGAAACTCTTGTGCAAAGGCAATGCTGCTTTATACTAATTCCTAGCATGGGGCATGTATAAAAGGGATTTTTTTTTTCTTTGAAAGTGGGATAATAATCCCAATGGAATGATAAGGTCACTGCCTTAAATGTGGATGGGAGATAATAAATTTTTCTCTTCAGTTTATTAGTCTCTTGAGCAACTGGTTAATATTTGCTAGCTTTTATCAAAGGGAAGTAGCCAATAGGTAAGTTTTTAACTCCAGATTAACTGTATAGAAATTTCAGTGAAGAAGATTGTGATTATTTAGTTTGATCAGGTTCCTTCATCACAATCAGAAGAAGAGGAAAACATGAGGGGCGTTAGCAGCAGGTACCACACCACCACATGAGTCAAAGAGGCTATTGAGGAGAGAATGTTTCTTGGGACTTTGTACCTGGCTTGCTTTTGAAGCAATCTGAATGAGTACATCGTGGCTGGGAGGGAGTAGAAGTGACTTTATATATAGTACTCACCAAAAAAAGAGTTGTTATTAATGCAGCAGGAGAACCTCAAGTCACAGACAGACATTAGGCATGGCTGCTTATAGCAGGACCCAGATGCCAAAGTCGAAAATATACATAATGCTTCCCATAGCAGCATCTGCCTTTTTGGCAGAGTCTACACACTTGGGCATTGATGACTCTGGATTTGCTTTGTAGTCTTTTAAACAGTTGGATTGGAGTGGCCCTGGGTAAAACTGCAGAACCTTTTCTTCCATAGCACGTAATTTCACACAGCATTTCCCTCCTCCTAAATAAGTTCCTCACAGCAAAAATTGAACTGCTGGGTCCTTTAATACAAAATTATTTTGATGTTGGAAAAAATCAGGACCTTGAATACTTGCTCTTTCTTTGTGTGTGTCCGTGTGTGTGTGTTGCAGATCAACCACTGATCATGACTGTATAGAAAGACTTGGGAAATATCCAATGCAAGTATGCTCTGCCTGCAAATGAGGAAAGGGCTCCAAGTGCATACATATTCTTGCATGTCCTTAATGGTTGTGAGCTAGTAGTATGTCAAAGTAAAATACATTACACTGATATATAATGAAGCTCTCTCTTGAAGCAAGTTACAGTAAAGGAAAGAATCACTATATTTTCATTCTATACCTTTCACCAAAGGCTTTTACAATGATATTAAATATTAACTCTGTATAGGTTTAATCCCAAGCCGCAGCAGCAGTCTTAAGGTTAATAGTCCTTTTAATTAAAGGATAAGTCAGTTATTGAACACAGAAGCTAATCACAAAAGGATTACCACTGAAAATGAACATAGTCTGTGCAATTAGTCTGATAATTAAGACTTAAGTACTGGACAGAGATCAAAGTGCTTGTAATCTGCAATAAAGTTCCTAGAGTTGTAAGGATTTTCAAAATGTTAGCTTGTGCTTTATTGCACCTTCCATTTATTGTGTACCCATGATAGCAGCAAACACATTTTCCCAATGGATATCAGCATGTATAACTGCAACAGCTGTTACTACATAAGCCTGGTGTTTCTCACAATATGATTACTCTGTCAACGACTACCATAAAAGGTGGCATCTGTATTCATCAAACAGAGTTATCAATAAATGTAAAGCCATACAACAATTAGAGATCTCCAAGGAAGAACAAATCCAACAAAAAAAATGTCAACTACACTATTTAATTACTAAGATTGTTAATCAATAAAATGCCTTCATAACTTTTAATTAAATTTTTATTTGAACTGGATGTTTAGAGAATCTGATTCTTTGTTTTTGTTTCATTTAACAGTTGCACTACTAAAGTACTGGTGGCATCTGTGAACAGCCATCCTCAGGGGGACACTTCATGTCTGTAATTGCATTTTGTCACCTACAGAGGGTGTTAAGAATCTTGTTAAAAATAAAGGAAATAGTTAGGAGACATCTCACTGTAGCCATTATTATAGTGCAAATTACCAGGTACAGCAATCCAGAAGCTGTCAGGAAAGGTTAGTAAGGAAGAGTGTCAGGAAATCACCCATTCAGCAATTCATCATGGCCTAACACTAGCTCTAAAATGAAAGCTTTAAAAAAAAAAAAAAAGCATTGTTTTATGAAGTAAGGGACATTACCTTTTTTTCCTTTTTCTTTTTTTTTTTACAGCAGTGAATAAAGATAACAAGGAGAGTGGTTCTCTTATGAAAGATATAAAGACATAATGATGAAAAATGTTGATTATTTTATTGCACAAATTTGCAGGCAAGGTAAAAACAAGAGAGAAGTTGTTAGAATTGAAGGAGGCCATTGCTGTATATCACCTCACCTTTATTTTTATTTTAATTTTGGCATATACAGGCTGATTTTTGCAATCCTTGTTCAGGCAAAAAATGACAGGCTTTCCAGGTCACTAGTCTGGTCCCTAAAGGCTCTGTAAGATGTCACGAAAACAAAAAATCTGCTTCTCCAGAAGTTTCTACAGGTGCAGTCTTGATACTGATTGTAACACAGGTTGCCTTTGTTCTGTTAAGGGATACTGGCTGCGTTTGTTGCCGTTTGTCTCACTAGCAAATAAATGTTATCTGCCTCTTCCTTTGGCTTTTGGTCTTAGCTAGTCAGTAAGGGCCTTCTGATGTTGACAGTTGATGATGGTTCTCCACTTCTGTAATGCCACTGTTGTGGTCGCATCTGTTCTCTGCTGGGGAGTGCTGTTATGGGACACTCTCTGAGGAATGCCATCGCTGCTGGTTTGGGTTTTGTTGGTTTGCTTTTGTAATTATGGCAGAGGAATAGACACAAAACTGTCTTCTATAAAGCAGTGAAAATTGTGCTCTTGGGGGGTGGGAACAAAAAACCCCTCCAAACTACCAGAAAGCCAAACAAGTAATATTTTAGGAAAGAACAGTTTACTTAGGCTAGTAGCATTTTCCTGGATACTTTTGACTGCGTAAAGAGGGAGGAAAGCACTACAGTTTGCTGGCAAGAGGGGAGAGTTCCCACAGGGCTTGAAGAATAGACTCTACATATACTACAAATTCCAATTACTGGGACAGCCTATCAGCATCAGAGGCATAAGGAAGGTATGATTTATTTCATTATGTTGCTTTAGGGCCTGAAAAGGAAGATACATATAACCAAGAAATCCTAGTGAACCAGTGGGTTGCATGGGTTAGGTGTCTTCTGGTTCCGTGAATAAGCAGTCATCAAACCATCCAGCCGGCTGCAGGACCCAAATAGGGATTGAAGGGGAAAAGGAGGGACGTTCTGGGTCATGTGATGATCCTAGGGTTACCTAGGGGAAATAAAATTTACTGAACTCAGGCAGTGATAATGAAGACAAAATAAAGTATGAGAGAAGCACCTACTATTTGCAAGTGTCACATGAAAATACTGATGGAAAGAAGGATTCAGGGGAGAAGGACATCAAGAGTCAATATTCAGTGAAATAATTTAATATTAATTGATGCTTATAGCCTCTCTTTTCCAAACCTGTTGCTGTCATAACCATGATGTATTCTTGCCTAATATACAAACATAAAAATCTAAATGTTCAGTGACCAGAATTTTCTAAACAACTTTTAGAAACACCTGAACTGTTAGCCTTCCTTCTCCTTTCTCAGTCTCTACATACAGACATAAAAATGTAGGAATATATTTAAAGCATAAAGACAGAAATTTCTTGTTTGACTGTCATGCTTTCTGAGGTTCTATTTTCTTATGTTCAATATGGTATAAAAAAAATCAGCAATTGTTTGGCAATTTTAGTCCTTTCTCAAAAGCAAATCCCATCTCCTAGCTAATTTCTTTTTTTTTTTTTTTTTTATGGAAAACTGGATGTTAAAACTATTAAAGCGTGAAAAATGGCTTTGTTTCACTGTTTGTAGTAGAAAATTAATCAAATCAATAAAGCAAAAGGATTGCACAACTTGGAGTGCACAAATTAATTTATTATTTATTTCCTGAGAAATTATTTTAAAGTAGTCTTAAACTAACATATACATAAACACACATGTATCTTGATACTCTTGGTGAAAAAATGTGTTTCAGGATCTCCTATTTTAATTTTACTGACACTGGAATACCTATAAGATGCTTTGTGGAGTTTTCTGAAGTTACAATGATGTGGAAAAAAAGTGAAATTGCATGCCTTGTTTATAGTCTTGTTTTACTGTTTCTGTGCAGGAGTTGAGGCAAAACACTAGTATTCATTTAATAGCCACGTTTAAAATTTCCTTTTGCTAAGAGAGAAAGTAGACAAAGGCATACTGTAAATGTGCTGTTCAGAGACCTGGTTACTTACCAGCACCCATACAGCTCTAAAATATCTTTGTAATCATTACTTAGGAAGCAGAAATCCTGGCAGAAAGTCACTAAAATAATCTGTCCTTGCGTTCCATACGAAAACATCACAAGAATGACCACTAGCAAGGGATTGCACTGGAGCTAACAAATAAATGTTGAGACAGTTGCCTCGGATTGAGGGCATCCCATAAGTTTAAGTGATGCCTGAAAGATCTATAAAGATACTCTACAGAAGTAGTAACAAGCAGAAGACTAAGATGGCAGTGGGCACCTCACCAAAGTGTCTGAAAGCTCCTGGTGTGTTACACTGTCCTATGTAAAACCATGTGGAAGAACAATGCAATTTTCAATTAAGAATTTTTAAATGGAACTGGGTGATGGCTAAGTAGCAGGAAGTTTAATTACAAGCACAAGCTCCCATCAAGTTTGCCTTGATGAAAAAGGGTTGTATTTATATCCAACCGTAATGCACTACCAAGAGCTAGTCTTCATTTGCAGTGTTAGAGATATTTACTGGAGACTTGTCAGAATGGAGCATTTGCTTCTCATAGATACAAAAATAAGCTTATAAACAGATAATAGCATCAGTCACTTCTAGTATTTGGATGCCAGACATGTATGAAAATCCTGCTAACTACCTTCAATAAAGAATATTTAAAATTACTCCTCAAAGTATATATACATGTATTTTAATTCACAGGAGAACAGATTAATAGAATACTCCTTCTTTGACATGGTGGATGAGAATCTGTCTTATTGCAATGCTAAAAATTCTCAATCCATCAATTAAATGCAGATTCAGGGCACCATCTCATATTTCCTTGTCAAATAAATTATGTCTTACATCAAAGACCACACAGATTCCTACTTAGGAAAACAGGGGTATGTCTGAACATATCATAAAAGTGAAATATGAAAGAGAAAAAAATAAGACAGCCAATAAAATGTAAGATTTGTTAGTCAGATAACTTATACCTTAGGAATAGTGCTACCAGCACTCAGAATTTGTGATTAAAGAAATGTTCATAATCTGTCATTAATTTTTCCCACAGATCAAAACTTTCTTATAATACAAACCAGAAAAAATCTGAGAGAAATTAAAAGGGGAATAGTAGCAGATGAAATGGTCTTTAAATGTATACCTTTCTAATTTGTAATATATATTTATTTAAAAGATATTTATCTCTATTCTCTCAATTAAATATTAAGCTGGGAAAAGAACATTTATTGTCAGAGGCCAAAGGCTGAAGAAATGAAATTATTGAGGGTGGACAAATATAAAGTCAGAAGTAGAAAATGCCTATGACTTTCATAAGGCTGGGCAATAAAATGGTAGCTGAAATTCATGTCAATAAGGGGAAAAGAACATGGTAAAAAGTGTACGGAGAAATGAGCTCTAAGCAAGCTATTGCTGCTCAGGAAAGATCTCAGACTGTTGTTTTAAAAAAACATAAACTTGGTTTTCCTCAGTTTCCATAAAGCAAACGTTGTCAAGAATAATTTGGAAAGAACTTTTAAAGAAAAAAAGTATCTGATTAGACCTCTGGTGTGTCCGTATCTTGGATACAAGTTATTATTGTGACCAGAGTATGGTAGAAAGTTACAGCAGAACTAGGAAAAATTCAAGTTCAACAGGATGATCAGACACAGAGCAGTTCCATGCAAATAATAGCTCAACAGATTGAGTCGACTTAAGTTTTTTAAAAACTACCTTAAAAGATGGCTGAGAGAGGTCCAGAAGCAAGCAATGATATGGGGAAGGAAGCAAAGCTTGTTCCTATTGCTGGTAACGGGAAGACTAGAAGTATATATTGAAATAAGGAGGTGGTGCATTTAACATAGACAATTAGACATATTTACAAAGTATAAAAGCACTGCTGACTAGGAAATACAACCACCCAGAGGCAATCTCCGTGGACATACCACATGAGAGATCACATAATGTGTGCCAGGCATCTGCTGCAAACAACTGCCAGAGATAGTCCAGTAGGATGGGTGAACCTTCGGTCTGACCCAGGATGGAAACTGCTGCTTCACTAACAACCCTGATTTCCAAGGCAATGACTGCTTGGGGAATGCAGCCCTGAGCTCTAACCAACATAAAAATACATTGATAATGTGCACTTTCCCTCCAGAATGAATGTTCCTTGTTTTGTTTCCGTTTATTAGGAGCTCCGTGTCCTGAAGCAGCTTTTGCAGGTGAAGACTCTGAAGAAACTCTGGCCAAATGAGAGAACCAGCTAGGAAGGCAGAATTCTAAGTTAAGTAAGTAATCAGAAAACTATTAATTTTTTATTAGTGGCCTAGGTAATAAGCTGTACTTCATGGACATTGGCTTCTGCCAAGAGACTTTCACACTGACATTAAAGACAGATCAGCACGCAGCTTGTTTTCTGATTCAAAAGGAAGCTTTATGGTCTATAACTGTTCATTCAGACAAGCTAATAAACATCCTCAGAATCTCTTTTTTAATCTTGGAATGGACAGTCACCACCTCATTCTCTAGGAGTTCACTTTCATCACCAGTGATAGCAAGCTGCTATTAATCCTATATCAACCCTGCATTGATCTGATATCACCTGCCCTCCTGGATAAAACAGGCAGTAGAAATTCACCTCACGATCCATGCTTCAAGAATCTAAGTTCTTGGCAAAGTATCCTGTTTCTTCAGACTGACATTAAACTTGATATAAAATCTTCAGATGAAGATGAATCTGCTACGTGGAAATTGTTCCAGTGTTCAAGTACCCTTTGCACTTCATCCTCGCTCTATGCTTCACTGTCTTTTTTCCCGTCATTAGATCTTCCTGTGCTCATGCCACTAGCTTAACTGTTTTATAAGTATCAAATGTTTTCATCTGTAGATAATTATGGACCATGATCAAGCTACCTCTTAATTAACAGTGGATGAACTAAATAGATTGAGCTTATTCCAAATCTCTATTGAAAGGCAGTTTCCCACTTCTCAGGGTTTGTTTTGTGGGGCTTTTTTCTCGGAGGTTTTCTGATTTGTCAACATACTTTCAAAGGGTAGGTACATCCCACGCTGAGCATCGTACCTCAGACACAGGCTTGACACCACCTGCATTGCTGTTATTACCATCCTCCACATTTTTCTTAGTACTTCCAACTACATCATTGGGAAGGCCTTTCTTTGTCATTCTGAAACATCTTTCCCAGCTGATTTTCAGCTAGCCAAGACTCCCAAATCTTCATAGCCCCTACTTTCCAAGACATAGTTCTCTATCTTTCTAACAACATAACTCACAGGTCTTTATTTTGTTTTCCTATTACTCCTTATACCCAAGTAAATATTTTTATGAAAAAAAAACCCTTCCTGCAAATGAAAATAAATCAGTATTTAAACATACCATATTTGCTCTCTGTTGTTGAAATGTGATCACAATTTCTGTCTCCACCACTATAACAATATCTTTCAGTTGAGGAGGTATGACACAAGGACTACATCTTGAGATCGAAAAAAATACTTAATTTCTTAATTATGCTGTGAACTTTTTCTGCCTTTGACAATTTCCCTCCCAAGAGAAATACTCCGCATATCACATGCTGCATCTAGCTAGATAAGCAAACACAGCATACATATATACTCACAAACATAAAAGAAGCGTATGAATTGTAATAATTATAGTGGCAGTGGGAATATAAAGGGGATGGCAGTTCATGGCATAGGTTCATTAATCAAAATGGTTTGAGCATGTGTCCGTGGGATCTTGCAGAATTTAGGCCTCTTCTGGCAACCTGACTTTACTCTTAAGCTTAATGTTAGAAACGAATTATTTTATTTTTTCCCCCCCCGATCTGAGATCAGACATCAGTGATAAAGATTTTCCAAGCTTTGAATAAAGTTGCTAAATTAATTGTGGTAATACTATACCTCATATTCATGACAAGGAATGCATCAAGTTGGCTAAAGCGCTTAGCAGTGAGCTATGTCAGCCTGGTATTTTCACTCATATGATGTCAGAAAATCTTTGCTTGGGAAAGCAGCAGTGCACGCTCCTGTGTAGTGGGGAGGACAGCAGTGGCGTATATGGCTATGTAACTTCCAATTTAGTTTATGGTATAATGCACATGTACAATTTTAGGAGCTGTCTGTCTGAGGTTTTGGTCAGCTGCAGCCTCTCACGAAGAGGAGGGAGACACCGTGCTCTTTCACAGAGGCTTCTTTTCTGCTCTTTTGTTTTATCTTTAATCTGGAGTTACGTTTCTTGTGCTGAAAATGGGAGGTTTTTTCTCTATGGGAAAAAAATGGCCAAAATCATAACAACTTTATCATTATATAGTGAAAGACCCATCTTATCAGCTGTGAGAGAAGTTAAACTGGTAAATATATGTAAAAGGAACTTTTCTCCAGCTGTATAAAACATCACTTCAGATACCATCTCCCATGTTCAGCAGCTAACAGTAAAGCTCTGAAAGTGTTTTGTTTCTCTCTTTCCATCTCTGCCCATTTTCACAATAGGAAGCACAAAGGGATTCTATTTAATGTATTAACAGTATTCAGGAAAGATGAAAAGCTGAAAGCCATGGCAAAACCCTCACTGATGCAAATGGCACCACATTTTACCTATCATGCTGTGAAGATCAACATCTCCCATTCATGAGATTGTATAATGCTGATTTGTTGAATACCAGGAGTAGGAATGCACTGTCTGGATCATCCTTGCTGCTCTTGCTGAACCCTGAATACTGCAGTTTGTTTCCTTATGATTAATAACAGATCACTGAGATGACAAAGAGACTGTGGTGAGAAACAGTAACTCTGTTTTGGCATGAACAATTCTCTCCATGTACTGGTGCTAAGGTATCACATAGGGAGGTTTCCTTTAGGTGGAGTACGCACCAGAGAATGTTGACCAAGGAGATAGCTAAATAAGCAATTCCCTTGCAGAATTTCTTTGGGAGCATGTACCACTGGGGTTTTTGGAATAGTATATAGAGTATAAGCATGTGATTATCTAACAACAGTGTAGGTCTGCAGTGGGCTGCCACATTCTTGCCGAAGTGCAACCAGCAGCGCCAAACATCCGTGTGCTCTCTTTATCTCTACCAGTGAGTGGGGAACTTGAAATTTTGAAGAGAATGAGGAACAAAAACTTTAGGGATGAGGATTCCCTATTTCTAAAAGTTACTGGCATCCCATTTTTACCCAGAGATCTTAAAGGGACAAGGTGGACCCATGTGATTCAGGGATTCAAAGATTCAGATTTCCAAAGAAGCTAAATGTTGTTAATGCCTATCTCTCTTGACATTCCAGCTTAAGGAAAAGGTGCAGTTTCCACATCTTGGTATCTCTGCTAAGGCAGAACAGCAGAACGTTCATCAATAAAGTAGGTAAGCACTAATTTATTTAAAATTTCAGCAGCCACACTGAAAAATATATCGGAAGGCTCTCGCTGCCTACTACAGTCTACTGAACTACATGTTTTAAACTAAACTTTCCATAGCTTGTCTTTGCAAAACTATCAACAAGCATCCTTCAGCATTTGCTTGAGGCATTTTTTGTTGGTGTTTTTCCTTGTAAGTCTGATAGAGGGATTAAGTGGGATTTTAATAAAATATTTTAGCATGTGGAGGTTTCAAAGAGTAGAAATTTTGGAGTCTTCTCAAATTATTCAACTGTGCTATTACAGAGTTGTTCCCGCAATATTTTCCTGTTAGTTTGGATGTCTCTGCATATTGGTGATTAATGACAATATATCTGTGCTACCTGAGTTCAAGATTGTAAGTAGCTTGAAATCTATGACACATTAACTGTACTAACCAGGAACAATCCTATGTTAAATAAACTCCGTCACCTGTGGATTCACAGTAGATCAATGTCCCCACAGACACAGAAGACAGTGAGCCACAAACTAATAATAATTAGGACTCCTAGCCGAGGTGAAAAGCTATTGCCTCATAGAACTATTTTCCAATCATCCTCTTTCCAGCTGAGCTGGACTAGTGACACTATAAACTGGCAATTAAAGGACTCAAGTTTTAAAATACCTTCAGCTTCCCAGGTCCCACAATGGCAAAGGTTAAGTGGATTATGTGGAGATAATTCACTCAGCTCCAGGGGGAGGGTGCTGATTGCCTGGGCTGTTGGTCACCCCCTCTCCCCTCCTCACTTGCTGAAGTAATGGTTTTTCCAGTAGTGTCAACTTTGTCAAAGTAAAACAACGGAGAGGGGGAAAGAAAAGTCCTGGAAAACTTTCCCAAGGGATGCTGCAGTTACTAACAGGCGCTGACCGATACTTGCAAAATTTACATCGATGCAGCCTTGAAATAGGAGCCTGGAAGTGGTCATTGCTCCTTGGCTAATATTTTAATACTGCTAAATATTGACCATTCATGCAAATCTTCCAGTAAATAAACATCGCTTGTTTAGGGGAAAAGAAATCAGAATAAGTTTGCTGGCCTTACATCAATGGCTACTCTCCCCTGTGCTCCAACTGAATTAAAACCACCAGTTACACCTCTAGTTGTGTGGCAACACCTACACAGTGTTTCCAATTAACTTTGTAAGTTTTTAATCAGTGACAAATGCATTTTTGTAAATTCAATTTGCCTTTTATTGCAGCACCTATAAAATGTCTTGCAGCATTCCGGAACTTTGTGAAGGTTTTACTTGCTACTGACATAATGCAGCTGTCGGACCTACAACAAAGGCTAAGGTTTATGAGCAACTTGAATTAGGATGTAGGTTAAGCAATTAAAGTTCAAGGAGGGGGAGGGTGGAGATGCCTTTCCAAAATTTGCACTTGCTGATGTGAGGAGGCATGCTGAAAACGAGCTGCATACTGGGACTGGCAAAGCTAAGGCATCTAAGGAGATTGTACTCGGTTTTAAACTTGCTATTTTGAGAGAGTTCCATATGCTAAAAGGTCACACAGATTTCATTAGAAGTCTGCAGTGCTATTTGTTTTCTTTTTTAATCAAACTCAAATGCATCTTGTTAAAGGGCGGAGTGATTGGATCATAAATCTGGATGTCCTTGAAGATGATGAAGAAAATGCTTATCTGTAAAGTGATCATCATACTGCCAGTTCTGTCATTTCCACGTTTTTACAGGTGCCAGAAAAATGGTTTAATTTTAAATCATTTGCTTGGTTTGCTAGGTAGGGGAAAAAATGCTTGCAGAATTTACAGTTAAAAGAGCAATCGGGCTACTTATGACATATGGAAACAACCCATTACGTATAATATTATATATATAAATTCAGGCTATTAAAACAATTAACATTCTGAATAAACACAAATTAATATTTCATCTTAGTGAAACTCAGCACTCAGTACATTAACTTCTGCTTCCAGTTACATGATACAATGCTCACAAATTCAACAGCTCTGAAATTAGTCAGTGTTAATGGATCCTGAATATAAATTTGCCTCGCTAGGTTTTAAAAGTAGAGCCAGTCCAAATAAGGTTGCTAACTCTGCATTTGGTATATTATTGCATGGAAATCCTTCTTCTGTGGGGCCCAGACCAGGACGTGCTATGCTCGGTTTTTAATTTCTTCTTTTTTGTTAATTTTTTAAAATTTTCCTTATATCTGACTTTCCCCTCCCCCCCTTCCTTTGTCAAGTATTTATTCAATATTTTTGGCAGTGTATTTTTCTGTGGTAAGCATGATTGCTGCAATGTCTCCTCTGTGTGTTCGGGTCTCACAGCTGGTTTGTCACTTCATCTGAACCCAGACTGTGGAGATGGCCATGGCTGACACCAGCAGCCTATTTTTCTGTTGCGCTGCTAGAAGGAAGTTGGGAAACGAATGTCTCTTTGGAACTTTATTCAAACAATGGATGTGGAAAACTTTTTTTTTGGATTTATAGACATGCTTACAAAAGGAGTGAGATCTGAGACAGTATTTTGAGGTGGGTAAACACATTTTGCAATTTCTTAGCTGATTGCATGACCTGTTTCAACTTTATCTTAAATCCCATCTAGCTTGATTTCACAGAGCCATTTTGATTTCTGAAGATTTTTGATTCATGGAAGTTAAGAGCTACAAGATACGCCTACCTGGCACTGATGCTACTGCCAAAATCTGGCTCAGTGGAAATTAGCACAGTGCACAATATCTGATGACAGTGGAAGTGTTGCATTATTTACTGCAGAGAATGTCCAGCCTGCAAAGATTTATGAGTTTGTTTAATTTTGTTCTGTCTGGTTAATTGGTCCTAGTTGCTGAAGATCCTCATGTGCATAGAGTGAAACATAAATCTGTTTTATTTTCCACAGATTTTTAAAATTAGTTGCTAGATTGTTCACTAGTTGACAAGGCATTATGGTAAAAGCTTATAGTACTTTTTACAAAGGTCTAAGGTTTATAAATGATATTTTTCCCACAGATCATAGTGAGCAGAGGGAGTAACAGCATCAGTTCATCACACACACCTAACTTTACTCCACACAGTTTTCTTTAACTGGCATTTATAAGCATTTTTATTTCTTTTGTTGTAGATTCTGCGATCTTCTGCTCATAAACACAAACACTAACTTAAAATTGAGTTCAGGGAGACAGTTTTGAACTGCATGCAGAGAAGATTAAAAGAAACAGTACAAAATCCTCTCCTGGGAAAGATCAAATGGTTACTAAAATGAAAGCAACCTCAAACTGTACCGTTTAGCCCAGGGGAAGGGAGGGGAATTGGGCATTTAGCTATAATTAACACCTCATACTTACACTCTCCAGTGTTTCAAATGGATTGTTTCCTATTATGCGTAGATGCTCAGAAATCTGAAATCACTGCGATTTTTAAAAAAAAATTATCAGTTAATATGACTAAATTCAAGGCTCAATCTTCAGGTTGTAGTTCTGTATCTTCAGACATCTATAGTCAGCCATAAAGCCATATCCAGATAGATTATTTCTGAGGGAATATGTGGTTGCAGAGAAAATCGAACTTTTCCCCACTTCTTAAGGAACTTGCAGTGGAGTTTTGCTTGAGCAAGAACTTTATGAGTATATCTGCAGCTTGTGGTTAGTAACTTTATCCAGCATAAATGTCCCAAAGATTCTTGGTGGTGTTTCTTCATTTTTCTGTTATTTCAGCCAATGTCACTAAAAATACCTCAGCCAGCTACCTGGGACATTTTAAATGAAGGTATTGTAGCTTTTCTTTTTTTCAGTTTGTCTTGATAGACAAAGTGCCCAAAGAAACAGAAAAGCTGACAAGGTTCCTTACTTGGCTTTCAGAGGCCTTGCTCAGTGTTTTTGATACATTGAATACTGGAATCTGAAAATATGGCTTGTTTTCTCTCCCTTTCTTCTGTCATGTATTAATCCTTGCCAAGGCACTCCTAGCTGAACATTCGGTCCCTCAATCCAGTCCACAAAGCTACTTGTCGTTTCCCTTAAACATTAAATATGTTGGTACTTTGCATCAGCTGATCTAAAGTAAGCTATTTTCTGCCTTTATGAACTTTGATTTACATGTTGCTACTACTTTAGCATTTATAAATTCATATCCTGTGTAGGGCCATATCCTGCCCTTCTAAGGTACTGCAGGCTGCTAACATACTTCTTAAACTGGCAGAGACAAATGCTGGGAGTACATCAGTAAAAATAAATTCTGGTTCATATGTGTATTAAAGAAAACATAGCCTGTGTATTCTAAGAAAACAAGCCAGTGGAACTGGTTTGGAAATCCTTCCCTATCTGCAGAAATGCCTCAAAATTGTCACCTCTCCTTTTGCCCTCTCCCACTGTGCTGTACAAGGAACTCAAAGGGCGTTAACAGAGTGCAGATGTGTCCTGACAAACTCCCTGTTTGACACTGACCTACCTCTGCACAACGTACCTGGTGGTTCTGATGGTTCTGTGCATAAATTTGTGCACATCGCCACAAAAGACCATGAATATTTTCTCTGTGTTAGGCTGAGGAGACCCTGAATACCAGGATTTTTGGGGGGACACAGTGGGTATGGATATAGCAGGTAGCATTTATTGATTTTGATGGCATATAGTAGCGCATCATCAAGTATTTCAGCATGCAAGAGGAGATAGGGTGTTTAAGAAAAGCCCTAATAAATCTAAGATTGTTAGGACTGTCTCCTTTCTTCTATGAGATCTGTAGATTTGCTACCAGTTTTTCTTGTTTTGTTCTTAAAGAAAGGGTGTTTTGACTATAAACTTATTTGCAGTAATTTCTTCTTCTGTAGATAAGGTTAATGCTTTCTGTCTAACTTGCTCTTTTATGCCTAAGGGGTGTAACACATATGGTAAGTAACAATAAAATACTGATCTGACTGTACAACTTTATGTAGGGCATGTGTGACTAAAACCTGAGCAATAAAATTTCCTTTCCTGCTCAGACAGAATTGTATATGCCTGTCATATTTTATTGGTTGTTAAATGGCACATACACTTAGGATCACAACCAAAAGCAGACAAGCCACGGTATCACTGTATTTTGTAATTTTCAATGAAAACATTGTAGCAGTTTTCTCTGTACTTGGGCAAATTAAGCTGAAGAAAGGAAACAATCATGTTGGTTATGACAGTGTATACACTGAAAGTATATAGAAACTTAGCATTAGTGGCATTTAAGTAAGTAGTGGTCAGAAAGCAACTGTGTAGAGCAATAATTTTATTGAGAAATACTCACTTCTTCAGAGTGCAGACAAAAATAGCTTCTGGATCCAACAACTCAGACTTGCTTTAGCTATGTTAGTAAATATCCTGTAATTCATTGATGTACGGTGACCAGAGCTATCTCAGCATTCAAGATACTGAATTCCATTAGTGAGTCGCTCAGCCTTCTGAATTCTGAAATAGTTGGGGATTTTTCTACATGATAAATAATTCTGCTCGATTATAAAAATGGTAAATTATTTTCAGAAATAATCAGATACAGAAAAAATGGAAAAATTGAATTTGTTAAATATATGGATAAAATATGCTCCAAATTCCCTTTCCAAGAATCCAATGACAAAAACTAACCACAGTGATTTTGAATATGATTTATTAATATGAATGCATATTAATTGTTAGCATCACATGCTGTAAACCAAACTGCACTACAGTTTTTAAGATTTTCTTTTTGGAAAAGTGTGAACAAATAACTACTTAGACTAAGAATTAGAAGGTACTGTAAAGGTGACAAAGAGAAGACATGATCCAGTTATACTGGTAATCCGTCCTCTGCCCTTTCTTCAAAACTGGCTAAAATGATATTTATTTAACAAAATAAAGCCCTTTTTTGCTTAGCCTGTATGGCCATGCAGCACAATGAATAAACCATTTGGATACACCAACACTGAGCTTTATCAGAGAAACTTTTTGTCAGGAAAGATACGACGTTTGCATTCTTTCTTTGCCGGTACTAAAAAAATCTTTGATGGATGCCTAGCCCTCAAATCAGTAACTGGGAGGATCATGCTGACTGGATACTGAAGTTTGTTATTATTCTAATGCCTCCCAAGGTAAGAAGGTTTAATTTTGTCATATTCTTGACACCAATCATGAAGTAAATACTACAGGAGTGGCAGTGATGTGTAAACAAGCAGAGAGTGCATACATGAAATGAATTTTGCTGAATAAGTATAGTTTACTTATACAATGCTGTAGGCACTTCAGATAGCATGTGTCTGTCTCACATGACAGATGTTTTAACTGGATTCTTAGCAGGTTATAAAGGCTGAGGGCAACTTGCAGCAACATTTCCTTATGTGCTTTCTCCACAGATAGATGTGTGATACCATAGTGATGGGGAACTCACAGAAACTCTCAGATCCCTCACTTCTTTTCCTGCAAGACCACCAGCAAAACTCTTGATCTTTCCTCTGCTTGTAAGATGAAATCTCCACCACTGCCGTTTCCCCAGTTTTACCACTGCTTTACATTCATTAGAACTAATGCAATGGAAGTGAGTCTGATGGTTATAGTTAGGTTTTCAGGTTTAGCTGGCTGTCTAGGAGATAAGATGAACTGAACTGAGATGATCCTGGGCAGGAACTGAGCTTCTAGGTTTGTTTTAGCTGTATGTGTAAGCATGTAAGGCTGTAGAGAGAGTATCTTCCATTAAAAGGGCTGATAAAGTTGAAAGAAAAAGGTTTCATGTGCACAACCTCTTCATCAAACCTAAAATATCTTTGGTTAGAGTGATGTTGGTGGGAATATACACTAGTTTAACTCAGAAATTAAGTGCTTTTGCTGTTGTGAGAAAATACAGGAGAATAAGCTTAAATCCCAGCTGATAAGAAGGGGGGGGGGTGTTTATGCATCTTTATATTACTTTCAATGAAGTGACAACAATGTAGGTGTTCATATCTGGTTGGGAGGATTATTCAAATCGCTCAAATGTCACATAGGATTCAATTAGGAGCTGTTTAACAGAAGTTTTCTGTACTGGTTTCCCCCAGGAAAAGTTTTGAAGAAAATCTAGAGCTTTGGAGATGATCTATATTGCTTTATGTCCAATGTTCTCTTAAATGTTTTTGCAACAGCTATAAATTTACGTTTTTCTGCTAGATTTGATGGTTAAATGAAAATGCTAAAATATCTGTTAAGGACTGATTTCATAATTTTGACACTTTTAAACACTGTGTGAAAGTTAATTGCAACAACTGGTTACTCTGAAATGCATTCCAACATCTTTCAAAACCTTAGGTTTTAAGTAACTACAGTTTTCTTATTTGTAATGTGTTTCTCCACAGAACTGTGGTTTAAATTGCAAAATCAGAAATGGAGTTTGCTAAACATCTTTGGAGCATGCCTTCTAGCTAATAGGATGCAAAGGACGTGGTCTGTGTAGTCAGGTCTCAGATCTCACTCCAAATACCACTCGTGTGCTCCACGGTTTTTTCACATAGCTGTAAATATGCTACTCCTTCAGCTGGGAGGTAGACAAGAGTTTATTTTGAAGAAAATAGTCAAGGATCAGTCCTACCCTCAGATATTTTTCCTCGGTTCCTTCTGACAGTGCTAGAAGTTTTGTCTGGGTGCTTGCAGACAGATACAGGATGTGGAGTGTATCGGTTGTACAAAACCTCCAAGTCTGTGCTGTTTAATCACTGGTGCTCCCTCTGCTGGCACTGAAAGATGAACATACCATTACAGTCAAAACTATGGATTTATAACTGTTTCATACTATAAAGTAAAATATTCCCAGTTCATATGTGTAAATTAGCAAATATCAACATTTTCTGGTGTAAAACTAAGTTCTGTTTCATCTGGCTTGTTCACTCTGACTTAGCCACCACAATATTATGCATTTTCAACCACGGTTCTTCATAAAAAGAACCATACTATCTCACATAAAAATATGCATTTTGATGCAACCACTAATTCAAAATCAGGATGGAAACTAGCATCTTGGAGGGACTGCCCCCATAGCTCTGTGCATGTTTGGCCAGTACCCTGTTCCCAAAAGAAATTGTTCAGTGGTACTATGAGTGAAATAATAAACAGCTTGCTCAGGAGATGTATGTGCATAGTTTTCATCTGTTTTCCTATCGGAGACCACTCCACACCTCCTGCTAAATCTTTGTTTAACACCACTTGAGTGAAAGGTCATCTCCTTTTCATGATATGAATATGGTAAAGAGCTAAAGCCCTGAAATACCATTTGTTTGCAATTCTCTGAACTAAAATCCTCATCCAAGGCAAATGGATGCAATGCTGTATTATTTCAGTTGATGTACACACCTTCCACTGGCTGCTATAGAAGTTGCACATGTGCATCTGAAGGACAAATCTGAGCCTGACTTTAGTGTCTAGCACTCAGCATGTGCCTCTACGTGCGCAGGAAATCACATTGCTATGCAAGTTATGATCACTCAGGTGCAAGTAAGGTATGTTCCCCACTCATTACTCTCTCAACAGAAGAAGATAAATACCAACAGCCAAATGCCTTTAGGTCACAAGAAAAGGTTTTTCTGCTTTTACTTTGGCTTTTATGGATAAGGAGCTTTCAGGCCACACAGGTAAAACTAAAGATCTGTCTACTTAAGGCACCTAACTGAAACAGGTTTGTTGGTCTCACATCAGTGCATAGCACAAAAACATTTCAACCCAGTTGATAGTCTTGATTTAAGATGAGCTTTTCAGACTGAAAATCATGACTACATTCCTTTCACCTCAAGAGAGCAGTTAGGGGCCTGGTTTTGAGGGAGTACATGCATGGTTCCCCATTTTGTGTGCAGGGTACCCAGTATACAAAATGGGGAAATGTGCATGTACTCCCTTGAAACTGGACCCTAGTGTGCACCCCAGCACACAAAAATGGGGAATGCTGCCTGACAAGGACATGCTTGGAAGCAGTGACATGACAACAGGAGCGCTGACTACACAGTTGCATGCAGGTCCATAAGGAGCCAGGTGTGGATTAGTGATCTCGGCTGCTAACACTAAGGACAGTTTTCTGACAAATGCAGAAAGACTTCCCAATGACTTGTAATCCTTACACTGGGAGTCCAGAATGAAACCTGCAGCAGCAACAGTATTTTTGAGAGGAATACAATGAAAGCTTATAGCATAGTTCCAGCTTCTTGAGTTTTTCTAAGGAGCTCCTTTAACCTAATTCCATGTGGCAATTTCCATGTGGGCAGTGATCCTCTGGGGAAGTACCACATTTTCACAATCGCAGAAGAATGGCAGGCATTAAAGTAACAATAAGTTTAACTGAGGTTAAACCTTTAGTACAGTCAAAGTTACTTCACATGTATTTCCAGGAGAAAATACTTCTCAACAACAATTCAAGAACACCACCCCCATATCAGTTGTAAAGTAAAATAACAAAAGCTTGGAGACTGCCAGTTTTCTACATTGCACCTATGAGTGGAATTTAACACGATCTTGTGCAGTCTGGTTTCTTGTGTAGTAGAAAGGTAGCATTCTGCAGATGTGATGTTTTCTCTATTGCACTCTGGACTAAGACTGTGCTTTACAGGAACTCCTGTTAGGTAGGGTTTGTATTTTTGTTAATGCATTGAATTGCCTCACAAGGTGACAAATTTCCACAGTGTATGCAAGACACAAGGAGAAAAAGCTGCCCAAAGTTCTTTATGTCATACAGCTCTCCACACTTGAATTAATGTCAGTCTTCTGGACAGTTTTTTTTTTTAAATTAATAGATAAAACCAACTTATTTTCCTCACCACACTGAACAGTCCACTTCATTGTGTGAGACACCCCTTGCCTCTTAGCTCTGGAGATACCTTATCACATCTCACAAAGAGACCGTAAGTAACACACGGAATCTTCTCCTGTGATCAGAAAAGTGAAGTATTCAAATTTCGGAGACAGGATTTTCAGGATTGTGTAGGGAAATCCCACACTTCAGTGAAAGCTGAGTTCCTTGGACTCTTAACCCTCACAGATGTAAGAATAACATTTTATACAGTTCTTGAAGAGCGAACTGACTCATGAGCAAATTGACGCTTGTGACATACAGAAATGTGAGTCACTAACAGAAGCCTGTTCCAGGACTGGGAGGCACAGGATATTTTGCACTCCAAGAATGATGTTTCTGAAGATGAATCCTTAAGGTTGAAAATGTTCCAGCTATAATCCCACTGAGTAATGCTTCCTGACTGAAGTAATAGTTTTACTTCTGGGAATAATTCAGCCCTGGAACTTGGTCATTTTACTATTTTAAATTAGATGAGCCACTTTCTTTAACACAGTTTTTCTATGACTGCTATTTACTTGTTTCCAAACTTTCAGTGTTCTGTTATTTCTGGCGTTTATTAAATGCCTGTCTGTAGTTTAAAACAAATTTTATTTTTACTCTGTGTTCAGTTATCATGGGAACATATAGGAAAAATAAGAGAAAAATTCAAGGACACAGACTCCTCTGTAAAGAAGCAAATAGTTATTTGTAATTGAAAAGGGAAGGCTGGCTCTGTTCTCACTCCTGCATGAAGGTTTGTTGTAACAGTCCTTCCCGATGCCTGCAGGAAAGGTCAGCCCGGCACCTGTACCTGCTCTGACATGACAATTGTCCTTATATTCATATGTTCTGCACCTGTCTGTGCTCAGACACCCTGTGTGGCATCCTGCATGCCTGTGGGCGCCTATGCCAAGCAGTACTCTTCTTGCCCACTCCTCCTCTGTGGAGAAGAAAACGGAGGCTAATTTCTCAAAATGGAACGAAAACTTGGCTCCCCTCTAGGCAGGCACCTGGGCCAAATTTAGTAATTGCTTTAGAAATCTAGTAATTAAATGCAAGATGATTCTGTTGTATGACATGCAGTTTAATGACTTCATTTTTTTCCAGGCTGCATGGATACATTTGGTGAAGGTTTTTAAACACCAACAGCTTCTGCTAAGCATTAAAAATGCAAAGTGTAATATAAGGATAACAGGTGCAAAAGCAGCTCTATCCTGTTTTCCTCCTGAGTTAGGGGGGTACAGTGTACCCAAAGGGGATTAGGTTGCAAGTTTAATATGTCAATGGAACTGTCACCTATGCACTTTGACCGAAGGAATGCTATAATAGACAGCTACTTGTTTTTCTTTAACACTGTTTCTTCTGCGGAAGGTGGATTTGCTTTGCTGTATTTAGCTAATAATAAAATTTGGGTTTCTGTTTCTCAGAAATGCCTCCTGCGTGGAAACCGAGTACAAATGTCCGTCTGATAAAGCCATCTCTTACTGTCACCACAAAGTAACAAGGTATGAGGTAGCATGGTATTAGGCTTGTTAGTCTACTTCCACTAGTAGTTAAAGTATCATTTAATGTTATCTCCTTTTTGGGTTTGGGTTTTTTTTTTTTTGTTTATTTTAGTTTCTTGAGGGGAGGGATTTGTTTTTGTTTTAGGTGGAGTGTTATGGTTTGTGGTTTGGGTGGGGTTTTTTGTTTGCTTGTTTTTCATTCTACCAGTGTACTTGGTTTTGTACGATTCAAAGGATCGTTACTGATAAACAGAAAAATGAATGATGCAAGGTCCTTAAGTAGCTATGGGCAGCCAAAGCAGGTCCTTCCCATAATCTGACTTGGTACTGCATGCACTGTCCTGTTACAGAAATGGAACATTTAATGTTACTATTAAATAAGTGTCTTCCCAGACCAATGTCAGCAATAATAAATAGAGGCATCAGCTTGGCTCACCCTTGCAGTGTGCAGTGAGGTGTAGTGCTCTGGCCAGTCTGGCTGCCGGTGGCTGAATCACAGCAGTTTCCCTTGTTTCCAATTTGCAGAAAAGTCCATTGTTTTGAATTTCCAGTTTGAAATTAAATTAACAGTGGACACTTCTGAAGGATGCTTCTGAACTCAGTACCCCATACTTACAGCATAAAATGAATATATTTAAACCCAGATTTGATTATTTGGGCAGCACACAATTGTCCTGGGTCCCCGGCCAAAGTAAAAATTTGTCCTAAACAGTTTTTAATTGAAGTATAAAAGGGAAGAAAGAATGTGGAAGGTGAGGAAAGCTAAGTCACTACTATGTGCACTTCAATGAGCTTGCCAAGTTAGTTACTTTGGTTTCTCAGCCTGATTATTTTCCCAAGTATAGATTATCCTTTAAGAAAGATTTCAAGGCCGGAAACTGCCAGAGAAATAGAAGCTTTCAGCACCACAGAGTAGCCACCAATTCCTGGAAACTCAATATTGTAGGTGAGAACGAGCTCACCAGGTTAAGAAATATCTAAAGTCATTTACTCAGGTGTAATATTAGAATGTCTTATAACTGGTCTTTGTGAATATAGTAGAAGCTGGCTAAAGAAAAAGTAGTAGTCTATTTTTAAAATTGATAGAGGGTAAAGACTGATGGAGAATATTCTTGAATAGCTATTATTGGCTGTATTTTTTCTTATACTGTATAGAAATATTTTAATATAAATTCTAATAAATGCAATAAATAAATTTTAATATACATTTTGTGATAGGTTCTAATAACATAAATACATAAACATACATATGGTTTTCTACTCATCTTGCAGCACACATAAAAATCACCTTCTAAATTAAAATCAAAACCTCACTGAGGAATTTTTCTTTCCTTGAAAACTATTAAGAATACTCATGAGTCACATCCATAGCTTGCTTCTAGCACAGAGCTATAATGTAAAGAGTTTCCTTCACTCTTTAGGGATTGGTTCTCCCTTGAAGCCTGGATAAAATCAGTCCGATAGCACCTGAAGGATCAGTAGAGGATAGTGCTTCAATTACAGGCAAGAACCTGGGCCAAAAAGGAGCTCTCAGAATTCTCACAGTGCTCATTACCTTTGGCTCTCTGCCTTAACAACTGGCATATACCGTATCAGGGTTTAAACATTCCGTGTAGTTCTTGCATATTCTCCAGGCTCAGACTCACTTGGCAGTGCTCTGCACCTTCTCCTCAGCTGCCTTTCACCTTGCGAAACCATTATGTCATTCCCATTCCTGTGCAGCAGATCCAAACCACTTCTGAATTACAAGTCTTTGTGTGGCACCCTCTCTGCAAGGGTGTGAGTGGCCACACTGGGGGCAAGGCAACCAAACTCCTTGCCCAGAATCAGGACTTCTGAGCTGCTGTTGTCTCAGTTTTTATAGTGCAAATGCTTTAACAAAATTTGTGCAGCTGAAACTAATGCCAGCGGGTGCTTTCCCATAAAAATGACCTTTGTGTCAGTTTGCCAGTGAATAAACAGTATTTCTGTCTAAAAGGTGTGCAAACCCAAAGTCCAGAGGGTAAACTGAAACAACACTCTGGATTTGCATCTGGCTTATATTACTCAATAGTATACAACGTGATAGTATAATAGAAGTGAAGAGTGTATTGAGGGATTCTAACACTCAGTTACCACATCTGTCTCTCCACATTATCATCATTAGAGTGTTTAGATGCAATCTATCTCCCTCTCCATTTGAAAGATTCATGTTCCCTCCTATGAACTGGGCATCAGCCCAACCGTGATGGGTTGTGCCTGAAGGGGAACACCTTCACTTCGACACCTGCTATCAGCCTTCATCAGCCCAGCAAGCTCTGCTTTCATCGTTTATGCTTTTGTAGTCTCTAGCCAAGCAGGGAAGGAACCAGTGTGTGTTTCTCTGATAGGGAAACAGGAGAGGAAACTAGGGAAGAGAAAAATCAAGGTATATCCACTTTCCCACAGCTGACAGATTTCACAGCTCAGACATATGGAAATTTAGCAAATCTGGGCTCTGCTGCCATTTTAATTAAACCTAAATAGAGAAGAAGGATGCTGCTGAGGTTAAGGCCATTGGCCTTAGAGATACAGAGTGAGTCACTAGCAACTGCCACAGCCTGACACTCGGCAAATCGACCTCTCTGTGTCCCAGATTTACAAAATAGCTTATGTATTTAGACTGCATGTTCCTTTGGGCAAGGATTGGTTTTTATTACATTTTTCCCAGCATCCAGTACCCTGAGGCCCTGATCTCAATGAGGTCATCTGGTTATTGTCATAATACAAACAGTCCCATCTACATCTCTACTCTCTGGCCTAGGTCTTACCCAAAAAAGCTGCTTTTAAAGGGGAACAGAGGAAAAATACCTAGATGAAGCACAAAAAATTTTCCTTTAGGATTAAAACCTTGAGCAAAATATCACAGAGCAAAATATCATAGCTATTTCTGTTATTTTAGAACCAAATTGCTTATAACTAATTAATGCATAACAGGAGGTGTCAGAGCTGAAGCAGCTCCTTTTATTGTGTCCAACTCCCAGGCATTCATGGCAAAATCTAAAAGCACTCTGGTGACTGTAAGTTCCATATGACTGAGTTCCATCACTGTCATTTAAAACAAAAAAAAAAATGGGGCAGGGAGTACTGTTGCTGTGCATACTTTGTCGTATCTGGTAACTTGTTTTGGAGATGGTTGTTAAAACATGCTTTGGCAGAAGGTACAAGGATCCCTATTTTCTCGTCCTTCCACCAGGGAGAATAATGTAGCTTGGTCTGCACTTCTGTTAGCCTCATTGTAGTGGGATGTGTAGGTGGGTGTGATGCCTGCAGTGTGCGTAGGTGTTCTCACGCGAGCTTTAATCTAGAATCTAGCCTGTGCAGCCTGCAATGACACATCCAGTTGCAGTGTACGCAGATGTTGGGTACATAACAAGTCTAATTTGAATCAGGAGATCTGTGTTCTGTTAGTGACTCTGCTATATATTTCCTGTATTGCTCTAGGCAAGGAGTTCGGGGCCTGATCCAGCTTCCATTTAATTCCATGACAATCTTTCCAGTGGCAGTGTGTTAGCTGGATTAGACTTCTAGCCTATCGCTTTACCAGGCTCTCCATAGCCCTGCTCACTCCAGAGGTGTCTGATATGGCTTAAACCATTTGCCTCTAAAGTGATTTGCTACTTAGGCATAGCATGAATATGCAATTGAATTAAATTCTTGATTCAGCAAAACTCTCAAGCCCTTAATAAGCTTTAATCAAGTAAACACGTACGGGAGAATTTTAGGTTCTGTGTCATTAGGTGTCAGCATGTAGTCCTAACCATGCAAGAAGGTAAATAACTTCAGTGGAACAACTTAGGAGCCTGACATTAAGCATATGCCAAAGTACCTTGCTCACAGCTGTATTACCTATCGTTAGCCATACATGGGTGCTTAAAATTAAGCGTTAGCTTAAGTGTTTTGGTCAATCATCCCTAAAAGCATAATACTCATATGCTTTCTAGTATAGCATATGCAAACATTTGAGCCTAAAAGATACTAAAAATAATCCACATTTGAGTATATGAGATGCCAGAAGTTATTACTTTTGTCTTCCTAATACACCTAAAGAAACACAGAAAATTTAAGCTAATTTCCAGGAATCTTGCTTCCCCTGTAACCCTTCACTTTTACATAACATTGAGATCACAATACGGATGTGTATTTGGAAGTAATTATGTTGGTGGTCCCTTCATGCTTTCTGAACATCTAACAGTTAGCTAAGCAAACACACGTGACTGATTAAAAGAAGAAAGGGAACTATTTTTATAGGGACCATTAAACTTTAACTGCCATCTGGCAGGGGATGATTAGAGAAGATCAAAATTAAGGCAGTCAACACAAATACTGTGTGGATACCTCAGGGAATTAATGTGGATAGAAGATGGTGGACTTGTGGCTATGTTAAGAGACAGACAGAGAAGGAAGTGGTGAACACATCCTTTATGACTGCTGCCCTAATGGCCACATTCACAGCAACAGGAGCAGAGAAAGACAAAATCAAGAACACCTGGGTATAATCAGACATATGCTGTCATAAAAAAAAGTTAAAGCATTATACAAGAGCCACACCATTCTTGTTCCCCAACAAGTCAGGAAGGAAATTTTTACTGTGGAGGTGTGTTGAAGTTGGCAGGTAGTTAATATTCAGATTAGCCCACTATCTTTACACAGGCATTTTAAATAGAGTCTGTAATAAATCTTCTAGTTGAATGACCTTATGGAACACGGACCTGTGGTTGATCTAACTGAACACTGGATGTCACTATTTATACACACTATTAGTCATTTTAGAGGCATTTAAAACACAACACAGCCAAGAATTGGAACAATCCAGCTATGGCTTTTTCAAATTAGCTAGCATATGTGGCTTCAGTTATTGGTGTTCTTGAGATAGCAGCTTTGATGAACCAAAGCTTCCCAGCTGTCTGGACAAACACAGGTCACTTTATACAACTACTGCACTGTCTGCCTTGGCTACACTGCCATTAGGTGCTCCCTAATGAGACTACTGTGGCCGACTTCATATTTTATGGGAAGGATTTGAGGTTTGAATAGAGAAATGGACTGGCTGTTCACCGCCACATCTCACAGATGAGACTCTTACCAGGCATACAGATTATCTTCTTCTAACTCCGCTGTTATGACCGGCAAGGAACAATCAAAATACAGCTCAGTCTGTGAAGGAGTCAAACTTTCTCTCCAGCCCTCAAGAGCTGTTGGGTTGGAAAACCCCTGGTTCCTCAGGCAGGTGCTCTGAGGCTTTTCATTCCATGGCACTGATAACACACAGATCTTCTGCCACTCCGCTCCCCTTCCCCAAGGGACAAGTGATTTCCAAGGAACACAATTATTATGAGGGAGTAATTTTAGGAGCCAAGGGAACAGGGGAAAAACAAAAAAGAAAGGGGAAAAAAGAAGAAAAAAAATTAATTTGTGAGTCCAGGGGGTACTGGAAACATATCAGGGCTAACAGGCTAGAAGGTCAGGTTAGCTGCCAGAAAGACTAATAGAAGACAGGTAAGAGGAGGTGAAGATTAGGAACAATTGATACAGTAATGTATTGTGAAATGAGACTGGTTATTTTTGTTTCTTGAGCTCACCACAGCATTTTGAAGTTTATCTTTTCAACAGTTTAGGAGAAGCACATTACTTATGTTTCAAAGTCTAAGAAATCTCATCAACTGTACCTGATTTCATAAACTGATGCTAAACAGCAATGAAAAATGATCAGAAATGTAAACATTACTACTCTGAAATATGTAGTCAGCACAAGTCCTTGGTAATTTTAGACCTTGATCCTCAATAGAATTTTCCAATATATTCATGTGTCTATTTGTCACTCTGCATCCTAGAAAATGCTGAGACTTTTTCAAATTTGAATCTTCCACACATTCTTAAATTCAATACTGCTTCAGGGAGATTTAAAATATAATTAAAACAAGCCTTAGGTGCTTTGCAAGTAAAGAGAATAACTGAAAATACCTCTCATGATTTGCAAAAATACATTTCCATGCAGGATATGGGAGCATGTTCTTTCCTACTGCTCTGCTGCAAGCATGCTGCTGTAAAATGACTATGGGTGTCAAGGGGGTTGGGTTTTTTGTTTCTTTGCCATAGATCCTAGCTAGCTGGTGAAATATCTAAAAAGTCATTTATCGTGACTGGACACGTATGGCTGCAAATTATCTGCCTGGAATCTTACATTATTTCAAATATTCTTTTGGGGAATATTCTGTGCAAAATATTTGGTTTTGCTGTCTAGAAATGTGTACTTTAAATTTGAGCGTAGTGGGCTGTCCAAGTGAGGCTCATGAACAGGTTTTGCTCTTTCATAAGACATTGCTAGCCTTATACAGCACAAAGTAATTCAGCTAACACAAGTAATCTGTTGAGTGGGGCAAAAATGCAGTCAAGTACAGCTATAATAGATTATTGTGGAACTAGTTACATATGTGTAACATTATTATAATATTTATGTGTATTATATAGAGCATTATACACAATATTAAGTTTTATAAGCAGCACTAATTTTGCTGTACATATATGCCTGGGTAGGGGCAGAATACAGCTTGTATACAAATCTGTTCAGAAGCTGGAGAGGTGAAAGCTTTCCAGTGATGCAAGAAGGCTATGCTCTATCTGTCCCTCAGAATATACCACAGACACAAAGCAATCAAAAAGCAGCACAGCTCTGGTAAACTTCCGCAGTTTGTTGGCCCAGCTTTGATGCAGAAACCTGTTAAAACTGCTCAGAGCACGTAGCAGCCAATGGCTCTCTCATGTTAACAAGGCGCAGAGCATTCATTCTCCACATGTAAAATTCCAAGCACTGAGCCAAACTGAAAGAGAAATACAATAGACATTTGTTGATTTTTTTTTTTTATAATGCCCACAAGCATCTACAGATGTGATCCCATGTAATGAAGCATGTGGCCTTAAGCTGGAATTATTTGCAAACAGCAGGATCTCCTGGCAAAAGAGATGGCACTTGCTGTGTTATGAAAGCTGTCCCTCTAAAACCATGTTTGGTTAGCACCTATGCCCTGTTGAAATTGGCATAGATAATTCCGAGTGGGAACAACGCCAGCACAACAGATGGGAGCAGATGCAGGCATGCCAGAGAACCAGTATGTTCATCAAGTCTGAATATTAGGGACAGAGTCCTTTCCAAGAATTTAGAAGTGGCAGGCTGTCCAGAGTTTCTCTGCTTTAGGTGTGGAATTTAAGAATATGTGATCTCTTTTTTAACTATGACCAAAATTAATTATAGTAATTTAAAACTAGCTCATCTGAGCTACGCAAAGCATGACAATATTCAGCTGAATTAGAACAACTGTTTCTCTGTGTTCTGACTGGCACCTGATCCTAGAGGGCAGAACCTGTGCACTGGAGTCAAAATTATGCCACAGGTTTTCCCCTAAGTGGGTCAGCCTGAAGAGTTTACCAAAGATAATGAATATTCTTCATTTATACAGTGACTTTCAGGCAGTGATCCCAAAGCAATTCACCAGTGTATGAGAATTTAAGCTCATAGTTGGGAGGTATGTAATTTACAATGATGCACGTGAATCTTGCATGTATTAATGGGCTATAGTCCCATCACCCTTCCCATCAGGGATTATAAACTGGAGCTATAGTCTCTGGGGAGAGGGTGGAGGAAGACAAAATCCTTCTGCTACGATCCTGGCAGATACATTTGTACCCTGATTTTGCAGGCACAAATAGCCATAACAGATCAGTTATCCAAAACACCAATTTAATTTCCAAATGGGATTAGTAATTCCTATGCTTTTTGAGCACTGAACAGCTACCTTTCCTATTTCTCTTCTTAGATTGTGAACAGCCCAAATGTATTACCCCACAAGACTTGCTTAGGACCATTTATATGATCCTGAGAAACAGGAAAAACAGAAGAGCTAACAAAAATAGCTTTGGTACTATTGTTTAAAAGTTAAGAATCTGGTGTTGCAATTCTCCCTGCACAAAAAGCCTGTACTTTCAGAAGAGCCCACTAACAAATCATCCCTCTATTTTGGGTTTCTTCAACTTCAGCAACCAAAATTTATGGGTATGTTTGGAAATGTTAACTCTAACATGGCCAAAGTCTTGGCGGCCTGTGCTGTCCTCTGGATCTGTGATTTATCAGCAAGCATGTCTCTCATGAAAGGTGGTGTAACCCGGGTGCTGACATTGCGCTCTAACCCGTGCAGCTAATAGTGTAAACTTACAGCTCAATTTTGTGTTCTGTGAAAAAGGTGGTTAATGCCATTAGTATTAATAAATAACAAAAAGCATTGCTGAAATTTATTTTCATTTAATCCGGTGATACTCTCTAAACTAGAAATCTATGTGTGTCTTACCCAGTCTGGCTGACCATTTCAGGTATAGGCTGAACTTTAATTCCAAAGGTTCTGAATTTTCTGCGTGTTTATAGCTATTACTTTGATTAAGCATCAGGGTTTTATTGTTTTATACCTTCTTTTCCTCAAAAATCAATTTCCAAAAACCACTGGGTAGGCAGGTAATAATGATTTTTAAAGACATGGCAGTTCCCCCTGAAGGTGGCGATCCTGACACACGCTGTAACAGCTGTGACGCCTAAAGCAACACTAACCTAACATTTCCTTTCACTTTGAGTTACATTGCAACTACAAATACATTTAAATTTTTTATTACATTAAAATGTGGAATCAGAATTTTTGGACAATGTATATTTTTTTCTGACATATAAAATTAATTTTTTTAATGGAGAATCACCTTCCTCCTTGTGGCATGCTGGATTTATGAAAGGGTGCCTGTATTTTTACGTATTTACACTGTTGCACAGCATCCTGAAGCTAACCAGAAGAACCTGAATGCTGGACAATAGGTCTTGTTATCTGGAGTGAGAGTGGCTCTAGCAGTCTTTTTTGGGCAAAGCTGCCTTGGAGCGTTGAGCTCCTTTTCCATGCTGAATTTCTGCTGGAGCAGAATGGTTTCCCCCTTGACAGCTTCTCATTGTAGATATATAATGGCCATGGTAGTAATAGACCCTGTGTATATATTGAGCCATTTAAAGCAGATCTTACCAAAATGACATGACAAGGATTATCATGATTTTTGATTCAAATTGCAACAGTGGTCTCAACGGTATTAGCATAGTTTCAGAATCTTGCTAAGTGTGAACAAGTGGTTAATGGCATCCTTTTCAAAGTCTCAAGTGTTAAAATAATCAATGGCATGTTGAGCAGACTGTTCTGCAGCCTGAATTAGCCCTAATTTGTTAATTGCCTTCAGGTCTCTACTAAAAGGAGCTGTTCAAACTAAAAGAACCCCATAATTTTAGCCAAAAAATAGCTTGGGTAAGTACTCTGGGGGACAAAAATCACTCAAGAAACTGATTGTCCCTTTCCCTGTAAAGGAGAAGTTTACAATGAGGAGAAAAACCTTTTCTCATCTGCTTTCCTATAAAGCATCCCTTTCAATCCAGCCAACTCAGCAATTAAAACTCTCAACATTGCTTATGTCAAGATTTGCCAACTAGTAATAATCAGTAAGGTAAACAGGTGTTAAGAGTGTGTTACCAGGAGATTTCTACTTACACCAGGGCCATCTAATAATGGTTTCACTTCTCCTTCCCTGAGCTAAATCAGTTTAAATATTCTGAAGCGATTAATTCTGCTCTATATACCTTCTTTCCACAAGCCATTGCTCCAGTTATGAGAGAGAACCTGTGCAGTCCTGAAAGGGGAGATTCAACCACACAGTTGTGAATGGAAGAGGCAGGAGTACAAGATGCTCTCCGGACTGAAACATGGCCCAGGCTGTGAAACACTGAAAAACCCTGACTTTGTAAATCAATATCAATCAATGCCCTGCAAAGTACATCATAAATCTGGATGTTCTAGAGAGCTAACCCTGAGGTAGTAACACCCCTCTTATGTTTTAAAACATTTCACAAACAATCTCATGAGGCCTTTGATCTAATTTGATCCTTTGGGGCTCTTCTAGCAATTAAGGGTTATTGGAATATATCGGTTTTCCAGACACATCTCCTCTTCAAAACAGGTTTATAAAAAAAGACTAATGTGTGTGATGTGCTTTGAGGTAATAATCCTCTGCTGGGAGATAAAATTTAACCTGAAGGAATAGGTTTTGATCTAGAAGAACTTTTTATTTAGACTTTGGACAGGAGTTTTTCTCCTGACTAGCCAAGATTTCTCCTTCAGTAAATATAGAACATGCATGCATCTTTCACAAGTTATTAATAATAAATGTTGAATTTTGGTGGACCTTTTGGTGCAAAGCACTCTGGACATTGTTCAATATTGTACAGGCTTTTACTTGTTCAATTGGACAAATCTGTAATCGACAAAAATCCAACTGTACCAGGAGGAAAACCAACCCCAATCTTCCAGGCAGACAAGCCAGTTTACGGGTACTGTGCCCAGTTTCCTTATTACCTTATTTCTGGATGTAAAACCAAACAGGTATAAAGACTTAATAGATCTCTACATCGACACTGGAAAAATGCCATTGGTGTGCAATGTCTGTTCTGCTGATACTCATTGTTTTGGCACAATCAGAGTCTGGTATGTAGAGATACCAACTCATATCAGGGTTGCTAAGTGAAATTACGTGTCACTGTGCAATGGATCCATTACATGGTGTACCTAGGAAATGAGCTGCTTGCAGTGAGATTAAATTGTCTGTTGCTTTTCTAAAAATAAGGACAAAAGGACTGGGAGAATCTTTACGGTTGGAGAGAAAGTCTTCAGAAGTCTCAAGAAATCTGCGATGATCTTTCTCTTTCCTTTCTGGGAAAGGAGAAGGCCACAGTACTGAACCACAGCTAGTAGTTACTTGCTGTTCCTACTGCCCTGCCACCAACTTGGCCCAGCAGCAGGGAGCTATGGGCGAGAAGCAGTGCAGCTCTTTAGGCACCATGCACTCCTCAAACATCTGCACTGTAAAGCAGGGGGGAAACCTCCTCTGGCAGCCTTGGCCACTGTCCACATGTGTAACACTTGGAAAGGTGGGAATCTTCTCTAAGAGATTTGAGGATTTTAAGATAAAATTCTCAGTAGAATAGTCTTTCATAAACATGGTGAGCAATTAGAACTTACACTGCCCTTTAGTGCATTGATGCACTTCCTTGGGGACCTAGCAGTAAGTCAACCAGCCAGGAAACAGCGTGAGATTAACAGAAGTCTTTTCTTTTTTTTTTAACGAAGATCTGCTTCAATGAAACTGAACATGGTCCCCAGAGATCAATAACTGCTCTTCTAACTCCTCCTGAAAGCAACAGCTGAGTTGCATGTAAAATATAATATCATCTGTTGTGCCTTAAAAGCAACAATAAACAAATGTTTAATGGAGGTTTTGACATTGTTCAGATCAAACAGCATGTGAATGCTTCTTTTGGAAAACATTCCAGGGTTTTAATCATGACAGAAGAGGGTTCATCCTTTGTGAAAGAGGATGGTATCATAGAATCATAGAATGGTCTGGGTTGGAAGGGACCCCAAGGATCAGAGAGCTCCAACCCCCCTGCCACAGGCAGGGCCACCAACCTCCAGGCCTGGATCTACACAAGGTTGCCCAGGGCCCCATGCAACCTGGCCTTGAACACTTCCAGGGACGGGGCATCCACTACTTCTCTGGGCAGCCTGTTCCAGCACCTCACAGCTCTTTCTGTAAAAAACTTCCCCCTAATATCTAATCAATTGAACATTTTTTTGAATCCATGTGGTTTTACGCTGTGCATACACTGGTGTGTAGCACCTGCTTTCCTTCCCATTCAGGAAAGCTGTGGGAAGATCAATTTCATGCCTGGAAGTCCACACCCCTACATTCCCAAGGTGAAGCATCTCTGTAACTGCTGTGCTTCCTTTCATCAACAAATGAATTTATTTGTTGCAAACGGCTTGCTCACTGCTACACTTCTACGGGGCAGTTCATAAATGGCGGGTGTACTTTGTATGTTGGCGTACAGCGACACGTTACTTTTAAGTCATCTCATCCACATTTGCTTTATGGTTTTATTCATGGTGCTGGAAATATTTGTTACCTCAAAAGCACATAGATTGAAAAAATGTTTATAGTGAAAAGTTCTGGCTAACAATCCAGGGGGTTTGCCATTGATACTTCTCACTGTGCATTTGTTTAAGGCAGAACCACTCAACAGGTACTGCAGATCTGCCCATTCACCTTGGTTCCCAATGGGTGGAATAAAAAAACCCAATAAACCCCAAACAAACAAACAAAAAAGGCAATTTATAACCTCTTTTGCTAGCCTTCATAGACTCCTTCTTGCTCTATTACTAATCTGGAACCAAACCAAGCTTGCTGTTGGGGTGGTGGCAGGGGGCAGAAAGGTGGGAAACTCAAACTGTACTTTTGTTGTCTCTCACCTTCACCTCAGGGTGCACGATTGAGTACAGCTCCACTGTACAAAGGATCAGACAACACTGCGCTGTAGGTTATAAGAGCTATGTTATGGTTATTACTATGCAGCTGTTGAAAGTGCCTACTGATCACACTTGCTGGTGGCTGCTCAAGTTGCTGATATGCAGTATCTCAGCTACTTGGCACCTGTGGTTTAACAAGTTACAGCAGCATCAATAGTCCACGTAAGCATGCAGGAGGCCAGCAGCTAACTCCTACAACACTGTCTATGCCATGTTCACATCCCTAAATACAATGTACATATCCTCTTACTCGCCCCTTTGGAGACAGTTTGTGGCACACCGACTATTGCAGAATTTATTTGCACGGCAGGCTACATCAAACACGAATTTTGCATCAACTTGAACACATTTCCCGGGGTTTAATGGGCCCGCGGGGTGTTCGGCATTGGTCCTGGTCAATGCTACCGGCAGTGGCAAGTGGCGAACACCGAAGAACGCACGAGCTGCTCCAGCGGGAGCCGCGGGAACGCGCGCTCGGCTCGGGAACGGTAATCCTGCTTTGATTTAAGCTTGACTAAACCGGATCTTTTCGTTACTCGGTTGTGACGCTTGCTCATCATGCAAAAACGGCTAATTAAGTAGCGGGGTCTTTCTGAAGCCTTTCGGGGGAGTCTAGGAGGCCGCCGGAGGGGCCTGAGGCGCGCTCCCGGGCACCAGGCTGAGCGGCCGCCCCGCGCCAATTATGCTCTGTGGTGACGTCACGCCTCCTTCCCCTCAGCGGATCGCGCCGCTGCTCCTTAACGCTTTCATCACTAACGGGCTTCCTCCGCGTCGCCGCGCCGCCAGCCACCCCGCTCTCCTTCCGCAGACCGCCCGCCCGTGCCGCCTCCAGATGCGGGGTAACAGCGGCGGCGAGGCCGCTGAGCTGCGTCTATCGTGTGGCGAGCACCGTTGGCTCGCCGTAGCTGCCAGGCTGGCGGCACACCGCCGGTCACCGCCCCAGCCCGCAGCGCTCGTCCCGCCTCCCCACCGCGCCCCTGCGGAGAGGCGGGCACCGCGCCCCTGCGGCTGCG
>VZTU01005774.1:210597-281971 GCA_013400835.1 Zapornia atra | reverse complement strand
TCTCTCCGCAGAGACACCGGATTGTGGCCCCCGGGACGCCGCCCGCCAAGATGTTCGCCTGCGCCAAGCTCGCCACCTCGTCCTCCCTGGTGAGTGGGGGCGCTCGGGCCCGCGGGGGGCGCCTGGGCCTCCTCGTTGGCCGGGTCCTGGGCTGCAGCTGCGGCAGCGGCGGTCGGGCTTGCCCCGCTCCCGAGCCCCAGGACGAGCCCGTACCGAGGGCTGCCGGCCTGAGTGCAAGGGCGAGAAAGGGTGGGCGAGCTGCGGCGGGGTCGGGTTCTCCTTCCCGCCTCCTTGGACTGGGCCAGGGCGCGTTGCCAAGGTGAGGGGCCTTCCCACAAGAGCGGTGAAGGGGGAGGGCAGCGCAGCGAAAAGCTTTTGGGCCTGGTGCGCTCCGCGCCTTGCTGTAGGTCAAACTCCAGCCTGTTGCTTGTCCTACGCGAGGCCGGGATTTTTCGTCCTTGCAGAGACAAGGTACTGTCCTGCTTCAGAAGGTCCTTTAGCCTGCGGAACATGTCGTTTTGCATGGTGGCAGGCCCAGGTTTCCCTTGCAGGAAGAGCTTTGTGCAAAGGCCGATGTGACCTTAGGCTGCTGGAAGCCCAAGGACACATGCAGGCCGCTAGTGAAAAAGCATTCATTCATTTGTGCCTTGCTACATTTAAAAGTCTGGGTTATGCCTGTGCATTTAACAACCTTGGAATTCATTTTGATGGCTTTTAATTTTTCATTTCAGAATGTATCTCGGTTTTTTTCGCTGTTTTGCTAAATTTTCTGTCAGCATAACCCATGCATAAGTGCTGTGAATGATGTCGCTGTTTGCAGTGTCTCCTGAAAATGGTGCTATCGAATTGCATGGCAGATTCTTGCTTCTGTATCATTGTATATCCAGCTATGCACAGATTGCTGTCTTTCCAGTAAGACAAATGGCTCTTTAGTTAACGTTTTAATAACCTTACAGACTGTTGTACAGGGACAGCTGTAATCTAATGTTTATTTTTTTATAGCTTTTTCCTTCCTCTTGCAGATCCGTGCTGGATCAAGAGTCTTGTACAGACCAATTTCGGCATCTGTGTTGTCTAGGCCAGAGGTCAAGAATGGAGAGGTACCTTATAAACAAAATTCTGTATCTTCCTAAATTACCTGGTGAGCCTAAATGTCCTCAACCTAGAGTTCACTTGTACTAACTCAAATATCTACAGTGTGAAAGTTGCTCTAAGCCAAAACTACCTTATAATAGTTGCTGCTGTCTTCCTGAGAAGTCTTTCATGTTTAATGTTCATTGCTTTCAGGTGGAACAGGTAATCAGCTAATATCCTGAATGGTTTCATTCTTATGACTTGGAAGAGAAAGTAGGCATTTGATCTAATACAGCTTATAAAACTGCAGAATAACAATGTCAGAATGGTCATAGAACGTGGTCTGTGTCTATTCATAATACTTTCTCATGTTTTGTTTTCTTAGGGCAACTCAACACTTAATGGGGCCCAAAATACTGTCTCCCGACTAGCACTTAGAGAATTCCAGACTAGTGCTATCACCAGGGACATTGACACTGCTGCCAAATTTATTGGTGCTGGTGCTGCCACAGTAGGTGTGGCTGGTTCTGGTGCTGGTATTGGAACAGTCTTCGGTAGTCTAATCATTGGTTATGCCAGGTAATCAATCTCTTACAACTCTTGAATTGCATGCATATGTTTCTTGAGACAGCACCCCCAGATAAACTAAGTTGTAGTAAGGATGATGTTAACTAAATTATTAAATTCTGTTAACAATTGCTATTAATGATAAACATGGCTAAATGTAATCATACAAAGCTGCAGTATATCCATCAGGATGGCTGTGTTGTTAAATTCAGGATTCTGTACACTCTACCTGGAGAAGAAACGAGAAAAATGAGATTGTTAGACTTGAACTGTGTTTCAGTCACTGAAGTCCAATATTTTAGTATTCAGTTCCAGAACTGAATTAAAAATCTATCACTGGCTCTTTTTCCATGTGAGAGTGGAGATGATGTTCCAAAAAGAAACTGTATGAAAAATAAGTACTGTGAGTTTGTGTGCTTTAGACTTAGTACTCAGGATTGTTACTTAGAAATGGATGTTCATGGGGTTTTTTTTCTAACATGTTCAGCTTTGCGTCTCAGAACATGTAATTGGTTTATGGGCTTGAGTAATCTTCCCATCTAGAAATCTGAAGGGGGTGAGGATGAGGATTTTATCATAGGGATGAACTTCTTCCAGATACATTTACAATGTTCTTATAGTAGGAATAATTCACATGGTGTCATGGAAGAGCAGAACTGATACAGGTATAAAGAAACATTTATTGAAGGTTTCATGATCTTCCTTTACTCTTTCAACCAGTTAAGACTGAATGAAATCTTACTTCTTAAAGATTTCTAAGCTTTAATGAACACAAGGAAATTCACTTTCCACTTAAAAAACCAGAAGTTTTTTACTTCTTGTTTTCAGTACAAAACTAAATATTTTTAAATTTGGCATGAATGTGCCAATGAAAGATTGTGGAGCATTACTTCATAGTATCATGTTGAAGGTGATTTGGTGGGTTTTTTTTCCTCACCCACATGCTACTTGAAGAGATAACTCACTGCATTTTTGCAACGAACTGCTGTGTATTTCTTTTTTTTTGCTCTATGTGGTTTTAGTTCCTGTATTTTTCTTGAGAGCTACTTAAAATGTTATAAACAAACTTCCTTGGAATATAGTTCTGATGTCACAGATGGGAAATTAAATTTATAAAGCATAGTGCTGCTAGTCCCTGCATGGGAAGTTGTAAGGAAATCAGATTAAAAAATGTAGATGAATGTTTGCTCATTTGGAAAAAAACACCTACAGTCTTCATAACTTCATTGCAAAGGCATTTGTCCTCACTGAAATCCTTGCTAAATTACTTCTGCCTGGATTTGTTGGATTTTCCTCTTAAGGGCATCTGTGGCAAGGAAGTATGAGTTTCTGAATCTGTCACATGCATTAAACTGTAAGAAAAACATCTTAAATGTAAAGATAAAGAGGTCTTACACCTTCACTTTCTTTTAGAAATCCTTCTCTGAAGCAGCAGCTGTTCTCATATGCTATCCTGGGATTCGCCCTGTCTGAAGCTATGGGTCTCTTCTGTCTGATGGTTGCTTTCTTGATCCTATTTGCCATGTGAAAGGAGATCTGCCTCTAATACTGGCATTGGAATGTAACTGCATTTTATGGGACTCCCAAAATGTTGGTGTCATGGAAATTGATGCTATTTCCAAAGTAATTTCATTAAAGATAACATCTTTAACTGTCAACTTGTTGCCTGCATTTATTATCTTTGAGTAGGGTATCTGGAAGCCTGCGTGTTGTCATTCAGCCACCATGCATTTCTCCTGAAAACATTGTATCACATAGGACCCTTCAAAAAATACTTCAAGTCACATTTTACTTACTTATATAGGCATGTCACTTGTCTGTTGAAATTAATGTGGCATGTCTTTGAAAGATTAAAGGATACACAGATTAAATGTAGAAGGCTATACTGCTGGCCTTGGTCCTTCACTTGTTTCAAATTTATCCAGAGCTCTTTCTGTGCACAATTTGGTGGGTTTTTTCTCAGCACAGCTGGCATATAGGGTGTTCTGGTACCTCTCAACACAAGGAGCTAAACACAAATCAGAGAATGGTGACAGGAAAGTTCTCTTTCCATCAGTTTTCAGTTAAACTATAAATCTTGATGGCCATGGTAAAAAAAATTTTCTGCTCTTTTGATCAGTGTCCCACCCCAATTGAACTAAAGCAGCCACTGCTCTAGATTGGTCCAGGTCATTTAATTGTGGCCCAGTGATATTAGACACCTAGTTACTGCATTCTTGGCATCACCTAAATAAGAGAACTGAACACTGTAAAGTCATCCTTGTGTTATCTCCCGAATTCTTGTAAGAGCAGTAGGATCAAAGCATTTTTAATAACAAAATATCTGTAGCATCAAGCTTTGCTTCTCACATTATCTGTCTTTTAACATGCTAAATGCATTCATGGTGTTTACACTTACAGCAGCATACTCTGTGCTACTATATACTAATCTGGTGGGAGGGTGATAGCATCTCAAACTTTATGCCAAGTACTAAATAATAGATCTGGTCAGTCAACATCTATAAGCTGAACTTGGGCAGAAGGTGAGCAAGCTTACAGGCTCTGTCATCTTGCTGTTAAATAGGTAATTACCAAATTAAACCTAGGAAACTTACCTACTGTAAGCTGCCTATCCCTGGGGAAATGGAGAAATGACTAGTGGCTCTCAGATCAGCGCACAGTACAGGTAAGACCTTTGTTTTCATCTGAACTCAAAATACTTCAACCTAGCATGACAGTCTCTTTTCCTTGTATGTTAGGAAAATATCTCAGAAGGATTAAAAGTTGCCATGTAAGTTCTTTTATGTGTCTGAGGTTTCAAGAGTGTAGAATATGCAGAATCTTTAAATACTGATTTCTAGCACGGTAGTAGTAGTGACTTACAGGACTAAGGGGAAGCGGGGTTTTTGGTTGTGAAGGAGGGTTAGGAAGTGTTGCAGCTGTCTTCCATGTGGTCTGTGATCACACTGGGATATTTTTTTTTTATGAACTAGCTAATACTCATTCTCAAGATATTCTGTTACTGAGCTGACATACAGTGTATTTACCCAGGACGAAAGGCAGGAAATGATGTCTGGAATTCTAGGCTAAAGCTCATCTGTATGCTGCTGTCTTTCTGGTGGGTGGTGAAGTTTGGTCTGCTCTTCCAGAACTGTAGAGATCACTGCAGGCATGTGAGGTGGCAATCCATGTTTCCTAGTATTGTAGACCAGTCTAATGGGCTAGCTTTAATTCAAGCTTCAGATTTCCATACTGCTGAGATTTGAGCAAACGGGTATCTTCAAACTTGACTTGGTCAAGCCTAGCTCTAGCTCCATTCGTCATACTTGGTTTGCTTACTTATAAAATGGTTTGGCTGAATTATAACTTTGGTGTACAGAGAAGTTCTGGCTAAGGTATTGTTCAATAACCTCAACAAGGAAGCCACCTGAGTCACTATGAGCTACTTCAGTCAGCTTTGTATAACAATTTCTGGATTTATGTCCTTCCTGTGTGGTTCATCCTGTCCACATGTACCCGTTTCCCTCTGATCAGCCTTGTCTGAAACACAGCAGGCGTCTTAGGTGACCATGGGCATAGATGTAATGCCTGCCTATTTTGGTAGTAGCATCTCTCCAAGCTTGTTAACTTCTGACTTGCTTATAGACTGGTGAACATGGACTGAACCCAAGCAAAATTGGTATTAGGTTATTGCAATCTTGAAAGAGTCAGATCTCAGTGTTACAGATAAAGACTAATCAAGGTCTTTCAAAACATGGCAACAAGCCTTCACATGGTGGATTATCCTCCTTATAGACAATAAGGGGCTTACAACCAGGGGGCAGATGTTCACATCTGAATGATCACAGCACACTGACTCCCTTTCTCTATTGCTCTACTTTCACGGCCTTTGAAAAACAGAGCTTGGTTTCAGTGGTTACTTGAGCACTTCAACAGTTCAGTCACTTTGAGTGGTCTTACAAATACTTCTGTTTTCCTACAATACCAACAAAAGAAACTACTGTAGTTGTATAAAAGATCACACTCTTTTTTAAAAAAATATTCTTTGCAGGGATTGGGCAGCAGCAAGATATCCAAAAGGTCTTTTGATCTTGTCTGTAAGAGTTGACATCAAGAAATCTTTTTGATGGGTCAGAGAAGCCAAAGTTCCATTGAAATTGTAGGATTTTCTTTCTTGAAGCCTCTGTCAGTTTTTCGGGCGTGAACCGTGCTGACCTTGGAGACTGCCAGCTCAGGAAGGTTTGTGTTGTAGATTCTCCGTACTAGAAGACTCTGCTCGTGCTTCAGTGTTGAAGATGGAGCCAGCTGGAGCAAAGATCTTAATTGTCTCTGAAAAACTGCTGCCTGCTGTCCCAGTAGATCCAACTCCATTCCACCTGTGACAGTGATGTACATAGCAGTGGTATCCTAATATATAATGAAGGAAATGTTTGTTACCAATTATATTCTTAGATTACCCCTGCAGGCAGAAGTGGTTCACCCTTTCCAACCAGCTGCTTTCCCTCTTTGGTTTCTGTGCCATTTTCAGATAGAAAAGGCAAAGAACTTGCAGTTCAGTTCTCTGGTCGGGGCTGATGCTGCCATGTGAAGGTAGGCCTAAACCCCTGCAACAATACTTGTTCCTGAGACAGCTTTTAGTTGCCCTGGGAAGAAAGATTGATCTCTGTTCCTCTCCTGGAACTATCTCACATTTGAGCCCTTCTTAACACACTTGCAGTAGAGAATACTGCCACCTGTAAGTAAACTACTTTTATTCAGTGTTTCTTAGCCCACCTTATTGCAAGAACTTTGCAGAAGTGTTGTATGGTGCCCACCCAAAAGGGGTTTACAGGAATGAAACACAACACTGTCTTTTGCGAGTATGAGGAAACTTGGATCTATTGTAATGTGCTGGAACTAGTACTTCTGTTTTAGAGGTGGGTTTTTTTGTTACTTGTAGTCTCATACTCTCAGCTCAGTCTCAGAAAAAGACAGTTGGAAATGATACATGGAATTAAAACTTCAGCTGTGATTTAGAGCGCGTACTTGCTAAACTGTGTTCCTATATATAACTGATTTTTTTTTAACTCATCAAAAACAGTAATTAATTGTGTTAAATGTAGGTAAAGATGCTTCCCTTCCCTGTACAGTGCTGCAGTGCTCTTGATACAGCGTGCAATAAGGTGAATGTTTAGCAGGCGTATGGCTTCAGGCACACCCCTAGTCCCTGCTCTAAGAGACGCGGTGAGTGGGGAGATGGTAGAACGCCAGGGGTACAGCCAGTAGGTGGTTTTGGAGGGCTGATTATCGTAAACCATAGACATGACAGGTGCATCAAGCATCATCACTGAGCAAGCCTTGCAGCAGTTTAGCTTCTGCCTGCCTGCCTGCTGCCTTCCACTGCTCTCCTGCAGAGCCAGCAGCAGAGGATAGGCTCTTAATCCTCTGAGCAGCGCCCCTGCCCTCACCCTGCATGGCTGCTTGCCTACTCCCTCCACAGCAGCTTCACCCAGCATGTGGGATCATGCCCGCCTACGGTTCAGCTTGGCTGCTGTGCCAGATGTGTTGTCCAGATGTGGCCAGTGACATCTACAGCCAGCCACATCCATGCGAGGTCCCCAGCAGCGGTACTGCTCTGAACGCTGGGCAGCAGCATAACGGGACTAACGCAGCACCTCTCTGCCGCGGAGGAACGGTGCTGGCGGCCAGCAGCAAAACTCGGACATTCACCGTTGGTCCCGTGCGCTGGTCACTCGGGAGACAGCGTCGGTCGCCCACCCAACGGGCGGCCCGAGCAACCCCCGCTTAGCTACAGCCGTGCGGCGGCGCCCCTCGGCCACACCCAGACATCGGGCGCTTCCGGCCACACCGTCCCCAACCGCCCCGCCGGCGGTGCCCAATCAGCGGCGCGCGGCCCCCTCCGTCCCGCCCTTCCACCACCACGTGACCCGCACCTCCCCGCCGCCCGCGGAGATGTCAGCGGAGCTATCGCGAGAAGTGACGGAAGCCTGTGGGGGACCCGGCCTTTAATGTGCGGTTCGGCCCGCGTTCCCGGGGTGAGTTTGTAAACACCAGCGCGGCACGGTGGCAGCGGCGGCTCCTTTCTCCGCGGTGCGGCAGCGCCCAGGCGGGCGAGTGCGCTGAGGGTGGAGGGGAGGGAGCGGCCCCGCTCGGCAGTAGGCGGGGAATACCCGGGAGGCAGTAACATGGCGCCGCCGCTCCTCTCCACGGCAGCCCCCTCCCCCACCGCGGCCTGCGGCTCCCGCCGCCCCTAGAGCTGGGGCGGGGCGGCCCGGCCGGCGCTGAGGAGACCGTTACCCGCCCGGAGGTAGGGGTCCCGGCGAGCGCCCCGGGGGAGTGGGGCGGAGAGGCGGAGGGGCGGGCGAAGGGGGCTTCAGCTCGCCCCGCATCCGGAAGCGGGCTGCCCCGCGGGGGCATCGCCGGGACCTGCCCCGGGCCTGGCCCGTGGCGAGAGGGAAAGGCGGGCGGAGGGCCGAAGGAAGGGGCCAGCGAGGCCCGGTCTTTCCGCCTCAGCTTCAAGGAGGCCTGTCTCTGCATCCATCTTCTGCTCTGAACGGAGATTTCGGTCCGTACCCGGTGCTGGTGCGGAGGGTGCCAAGAGGGGTGCGGGGTGTGTGGTGAGGTGTTGGTGGGAAGGGTGAGAGCAGCTTTTCTGCACCAGAGGGAGATGGTGGCTTGCGTGGGCTCTCGCCATGGATGTGGTCCTTCTGGACCAGTTGCCCTGTTGACTTTGCCTATTACTGTGTGTGAGGCACCTCGAGTTGGCTTAAAACACCTCTCAAGCTTTCACGTGAAAAATCACATCGCAAGCCCTCTGGCAGCGATGGCTGTGCAGTATTTTAGTCACAAACGTTCTGTGCCATAGTGCAACTTGATGGTTGGAGTAAAGGGGTATGTGTGCTGCCATGTTGCTTCTGCAGTCACTCCACAATCTTTCTGCATCCTTATTCTTGAAATGGGATCTGTTGGTATGTTTCCATGTCCCATCCACATGCTTGTTTGCTTTGTGTTATGCTCCTTTCTCCTACAAGTAATGACACTGTCAAAATCTCAGATAGTTCGAATCTTCGAATAGTGATACTGTCACCTGTTTCCTCGCACTAGAATAAGAAATTCAAATAAAGCTCAAAGCCCTGAATCATCCACTACTTTCCAAATAGGGACCCTGAATATTGCCAAAGTCTACTTTCTTTTCCACCTTTTAAAACCTTTCCACTTTGTCATGTTCTACTCATGGCAGTGATTGCTGTGTCCTGAGCTCTTGCTGAATGCAAAACTAAAGTTAATTAGAAAAAAGAAGTTCCTGAAGTTAGGGCTGTAATACCGCTTGGTCTATGTTAGATGCTAAATTCAGCACTAGCTGATAGGATGGGGAGTGCTTGTGGCCTTGGTTGTCCATAAGCGGCAAAACGTGATTTCTTCAGCCTTCCACTGAAACATGGTACTGTCTATTAATGGAGATCCAGTTGCAGACCATTTCAGAGGGACAAGCTACAGTCAAGTCAGGCGTTCACTTGAATTGTCTTAGGGTTTGTAATTCTGCATTCCCGACTCAAAATCAGAAAGTTTTCCTACTAAAAAAAAAAGGACAACTTTGTTGGGGACTGCTTCTTATATAATGCTTCCAAAATTTAAAAAAAAGTGAAATTATAAAAAAAACCCTAGATGTGTACATGGAGCAAAGCAGCTTTTTAAAAAAATCCATTATAACTTTATGTTTTAATACCAGCATTAGATGGTAGTACTTCATCAACTAGTTGAGCTTTTGATCTTCATAGTGTAGTTGTTCAACAGTTCTATCCTGGTTTGAATTCTAGAAATATGAACATGCTTGCTATGTCTTTTCCTAGAAACTTCTAGACTCTGCAGCATCTAATATAAAGTGCTTTCAGGTCTTAAATTTGGTAGTACATAAATTTAGCATGGATACCAAAATTATTTATCCTTTTGTTTGGTGACACACTGTTGAACAACATGAAAAATGGTATTCTTTTGAATCCTGCTTAGTTAAATTTTGGGTATATCTCTTGCCTAAAATTATTTTTCTGTCATCAGTTTCGTTTTTTTCCTTTTGTTCCACTATTAATTAGTTTAAACGTACAAATGCACATTTATATCTCCAAGAAGCTTCATTAACTTTAAAAGTACATGTTGTTGCTAATCTCAACTTTTTTTTTTATGGTTTCTTAGTGATCATGAATTTCTGCATAAAAATAATGCATTAACTTTTCAGAGGAGCAAATGCGATTCAATACTATTAACTTCTTTTTTGGGGTAATGAACAGATTTCAGGTTAATACTTATTAAGTTTTTTGGGTGAATAATGAGGAGATTTGACGTTATCATTGTCCTCCTGCATAACTTAACTATGTTTCAAATCAATAATGTACCCTCTCAGGAGGCATTGGATGTAGTTAGTGATAGAAGTATGAGTCAATATTTAATAATTATGCAATAAATTTATTATTTTGTGTTACGAGTTTATGCTCTACTGTTTCCAGTGTCATTTGGTCTCACTTCAGCCTGAGAACTTTTCCATTAGCTTCTGTCCAGCTAGGAGCTTTTCTTCAGGAAGTTGTACCAAGCAATAAAGTATGTTTCCCTTTCTAGCTAAATGGCAATGGTCAATTCTATTATTGCCTACAGGAAACAAAAAAATCATTCTCTTTTAATGAGCAGTGGGGATCCTCTAGTGGGATATTTGGGATATACCCCAAATACAGTTAATTATCGTATTCAATTTCATACTTTGGGGTGCACACTGAAAAATATAAAAATGAAGTAACTTTTTAGAAATTTGTTTGGGTTTTTTTTTTAATTTATTGAATTAAATGTGGCAAAAGGAGATTGGATTTAAAATATTTGTTAGGTTGATGGGCAATGTTAAGATGCTCAAACCTAGATAAATGAGTTGGGTAAGGTAAGTGTTTCTGTGTCTCTGAGCAAATTGTGAAGAGATCAGTGCAATATTAACCCCTGTGTATTTCTCCTCTGCCGTTCATTGGCTTTTCACTTTAGGTATAAGAGCTGTATTCACCACATGAATTTCCAGTAAATTAAAGTAAAATCAAGGTGCCTCTGAAAAAATCCTGAAGCCAGGGGTTTGACTTAGGAGCAGCTATACTCAGCTAACAGAAAGTGTTTCTTTATTCCATTTGTGCTCTCCATTTACCAGAAATGTACCTTTGTGTGGAAAAAGTCTGCTCCTTCAGCAAAGCTGAAGTAATTGAATTTCTTTATTTCAGTACACGTGACTATCTGTCCAACTGGCTTTCTTGGTCTTATATGAACTTTCTAAGTCAGTTATCCTCACTTTTTGCGTCTTCCCCTTATCTGTGGAAACAGCCAAACTAAAGAAGGTATGGCATTAACTTTAGACATCCGTTCCAAGCAGTTAACTAATAACATCAGTGAAAAGTGCCCAACATTTGACTTCTTTAAAGAAGAAATCCTTGCATTAAGGTGCAGGTATTGCACCTTCCTTCTTCCCCAGAACACTCTGAAATAGATAAGGCGTCTTCTAGGAAATAGCACAGCCACTCTGTTAAGCAGTGAAGTGTGAAGAAGCAGCTCCCATGTTCATGTTTGCCACTTTTGAGGTTTACAACCTTCAAAGATTCTAGAATATGGGCATACAGTTTTGTTGCAGAATCTACTGACCTACTTTCTCGTGATCTTTATAAGGAGGGATGTATTTTATTTTTCAAAGTTTTTCTCCTTCATTCTCTTAGCATTCCTAAATAATAAAACTGAACAATGTAATTACATGGCATTATACAAATAGAGTCAGTCGGGTCACTTTTGAAAGTGGACTGTAATGGTTAAGTATTTATTACACCATTTTTGCTTCACCTTTCTTCTTTTGTTTCATAGGAAGCTGCAAAAAAATAGTGGTTCCACTCCTTCCAGGTGAGTGGAGCAATGATTTAATTTTTTTCTGTTTCCCGTAAAATGCAAATTTTTATTTTATTTGTGTTATTTCTTAGAGAGTGGTGTGTTCTACATACTAACTTGTGGATTTTACTCAAAGTAAAACTTGTGAGTCTGCCTCTGTAGAAAATTGTGGAAATAAAGATAGGCTTAAAGGTGGGAGGTGATTAAATGCTATATGCAAGTATAAAAGGTGCCCTGTTCGTTTTGATTTGCATTGATTCATTTGGCTGCATAATAAAGCCATGTCTTTTATTTCTGAAGTGTTTAAATTTGGAAAACAAAAATAGTTCCTCTTTTTTTTTACTCATCCAAAGAAGCATGTCTTAAAATTACTGTAGCAGCCAAGCAAAACACTAAATTCAGCTCTTCAGGTAACCATTAAGAGAATGTTATTCTTTACTGTGGCAAATATATGTGGTTCACTTGACTTGACTTTGAAGTAAGCACCTCAAGTAGAACTTAAAATTGATAAAGACTTTGAAAAAACTGAACATTCCCTTTTATGCTTCGGTTTCCTATTGTGTAATGAAGCTTTAAAGAAATCTTTTGCTACCTAAAGTGATTGCACACTATGATGAGATCTACAGAAAAGCTCACTAAGAGTTAATAATTATGCATACCGCAAGGTTGTATCTTGCAGTAATAAGGGGCACAGTCCCAGAGCAAATGTAAAGAATAAAAGGAAATGTTGAGTAGACATGATCTGTCTTGAGGAAATGCAAACATCCGTTGGGAAATACATCACTGATACTGTAACTTAAGTACTTTGTAATGTACAGACCCAAGGGAGTCTAGATGCTGACAAGCGGCTGTAACTCTGATTTGTCTCAATGGCCTAATGCAGTTTTTGTCCAACTTTACCATTTTTTTCAAACCACAATGTACAGATGTTTCTTGAGTTGGAGCCACGTGCGAGTGGTCAGTCTAGCTGCAAAACTTAGGTTTGCATCCCATGTGTAAGCAGTAGCTGATCAATGAGCTGCTGCTGTAGCGGGTAGACTGTCAGGTTGTCCTCCATGGACCCTCCAGCTTAGGGGGTGACACACTTGTGAGAATGTGTCTCTTGCTTGCTGGACAGTAGAGCAATGCTGACATGGGAAAGGTGGTGAGTTGGTTTGGGGTTTTTTTTTCTTTTTTATATATTTATAGTTGTCTGTCTTCTCTGTGTTCAGTTCAGGCTGTTTTCTTCCATGCTGTTTGTGTCAGCCCTGATACGGCAGGGGTGCAGTCTCTGTTTGCCTAGTGCTTAGAATAGATAGTTAGAGGATAAGGCCGCACAGCCCACAAGCAGGTTAGAGCATAGAGGTCTTTTGGCATAGAACATGCTTCATAGGCATACTGTGTGCCCTGTACAGGTAATGTGTTCAGAGTCCTTATCTGCAAGTCTGACAAATCTTCACTAGGTATGTGTGAAGAATTATTTGGTTTGTTTTTTCCTCACCAAATGTGGAGAGGTTTTTGCAAGGGTTATCGATATGTATGTATTTGTATTTTCCATGCTTCTATATGGACAGAATCAGGAGAAAAACAAAGAACCTTTACCAGTAATATGAACCAACAAGACATTGCTTAAGTCAGTGTGTGTTCTTTTACTAATTGTCTACAGGAAAGTATTTTAGAAGCAAGCCTCGCAATATGTAGTAGTAGTTTCCAGAAAGTGTACCTATGGTGGTTAATTAAAATCTTATAAAAATATACAAATAATTGTTGAAACTATTTTTGTACCACATTTAAATAAACATTAGTCTGATGTTTTAGAAACATTATTTTAAAATAATCACACTCTCCTGAATATTCGTAAACTGCATAACCTGTTTTTATTTCTATTACATATATTTTAAATGTGTATATATACTTAAATATTTTACTGTACTGTTTACTTTCCAAAAGTGATAAAAGAGGCTCCTAACGTTTTAAATAGTGGTGTGAAAGTATTTTACCTTTGCATTGAAAGGATGGAGCAAACACCAATCAGATTACATTCTGACTTACGTTGATTATACTGCCAAGGTTATTTCATGGTTTTTGCATGTTCAGTTCTGATCATGTTCCTCAGTGTAACTCAAAAAATGCAATGTATGGATTTCTTAATGCTGCTGAAGGGAAGTTAGAGTTGGAAGGCTTGCAGAAGGAAGCTGCAGATCCACAGTCTGCAGTAAGAATCGTTTCACTGAACTCTTCAGTTAATCTTAAGAGATAAGGCTGGAGTTTCGCATTCAGACAGGGTTGCTTCAGGAACCATCGTTTTTTTTATGGGACAAGGTGTTTGCTGTTGCCTGGGTAACAATCCAAGGTGGCTATAATTCATCTCTAGCGATTGGGTTAGCAGTTTACATACTTTATTTCTTATTTGGTTGAGTGAGTAATGTGTTTGTCAAGATGGCATTTAAGTTGCTATTTTGATTTTCAGGGGAAGAGCGTTTTCTAAGTAGCTCTTTTTTTACAGTTATACTCTCTCTCAGAGCAGTCAGTCTCCAATTGCCTCTCTTGTTTCAAAAGGCTATCATAAACTTCCTTAAAATTTGCCTTCTGTGTGTTAGTCTTGTTATTCCTGTCAGGCAACAAACAACCCAGGGAAAAAAAAAAGAGGAGGCAAAGGATGAGATGGGTTGGTTGGTTTGTTTTCTCTAACAGCAGCAGTTTTAGTTGTTGGGCTGTAAAGTTAACCACAGTAAGTCTTTTAAAGCTGTTGGAAGTTTGGATTGTCTTGCTGTTGTTCACCTCTCTAGCTATGATGTCTTTATGGTATACGTCACATTTCAGAGTTGTCTTGGATTGCTCAGAGTTTCATCCACTTAAATGTTGACTATCTCCAAGGATGGAGATTCTGCAGCCCCACTGGACAACCTGTTTCAGTGTTCAGCTGCTCTCTGGGTTTTTTTTGTGGGGTTTGTTTGGGTTTGTTTTTTTAAATTTTATTTTACTACTCCCCGTTCATAAATTTCTTGGTATGGCTTGTGAATGTTGCATCTCATAATTTTATTGTAGACTCTGGATCCTTCTTCTCTGTAACAATATATTAGGTAGTCTTAAGACAGCAAGTAGATCCTTCCTTATCCTTCCTTCTCCATGCTGAACAAACTTTGCTTCTTGATATTCCTCTTGGATGTAGCAGTCCAGCCTCCTGTTTTGATAGGGCTCCTGTTGGTTTGTCATTTATTTTGAAGAACTGGACAAGGCATTCCAGCAATAGCCTGGTGAGTGCCAGATGAAGGGAATGATCACTTCCCTCCATCTGGTTGCTGTGCTCTTGCTAATTCAGCCCAGTAGGCTGTTAGCTTTCGATGCTGAATTGGGTTCAGTTTGTTGCCCTCAAGAAGTTACGAGTTCTGCCCCAAAGCTGCTTGGCAGCTGTTTGTCCATCAGCCTGCACTGTTGTGTGGAGCTATTTTGTTATAGGTGCAAGCTTTGTAATAGGTAAGAACAGTCCTTACTGAACTGGTGATGCCACGGAAAGCCATAATTAAAACTCAATAGCCTTGGTGACTATTAAGCAGGTCTTCTTTATCTCACTAATGAACGTGAGCTCCTTGTTTTTCCCATCTTGCCAGATCCAGTTTCTCTTTAGATTTTTAATGTCAGAGGTCTTGCTGGAGTTCATAAGTGAACTTCTCTTAAATGCAGAAATTTTTTCCTCAGATGTTAACTGGAATCCCTTTACAGGAGATTACCTCACAAAATTTGTTGTGGCCTGCAGTCAGATAATATTGCAAAGATAGGAAATTAATTTATTTCTAATTTTTTGCAGTAAGTTTGGCAGGAGGATAATGCTTTTTTTTGCAAGGATTATTTTTAGTTTATAAATCAGGCCTTCAAAAGTCACCGGTTTCACAACCCAAAACATGGAACCAGATAAAGACTTAATACTGCACCTATTTGTATATCCCTTTTAAAGGAGAAAATTATCAGACTTGAAAAATTGATCTTTACATCTTATGACCTAGAAAAAATACTGACAATGTAGAGAGAGTAGATTTTGTGGCTTGTCAAAGACCGACAACACACTGGAGTAACAGAGTGGAAAAAATGCCCTATATGCACTTTGGTTAATCAACATCTTCATTCTTCGGATACGGAAAAAAACCCCCCACCAAAATTGTTTCTTGCACCTTCAAGCATATAACTCTCCTGTTCATAATATATATATCTCCATATGTAGATACTGTAGCTATATATAACTATTTGTTGCCCCATGATAAAGATATAAGCAAATTCCTTTTGAATGATTTCCTGTTGAAATTCCAGGTAATATAAGGATGTAATCGTAAAGCTTCATCGATAAAGGCCTTATTTTTTTCCCCCCTGAAGTCACACTCATTCAAACTTGCCCATAACTTTTAATACTCTGTTGGTGACAATACCAAGTTCATTGTTTGAACAGTTCAAGAAATACTTCATCCCTTCAGAAACTTGAGACAGGTTATGAACTCTTTGCAAAGAACAGCAGAACAATCTCTATGCCCAATTTGCTTTGGCATCCTTTCTTTGGGACGTAAATGTTTCCCTGAGTCATCAGTGCCAAAGACTGAAGTTTCTGGCAGCCATTCATCTCTTCTTGGCTAAGTGGTCTCAGCTCAGTATCCTTATTTTGTTGAACAGATATTTACAAGTGACACTTTGGAATCTCCTCTGCTCCCTCTCTTGCTTATTTACTATTTGGTGTGCATGATCCCATGACTGGAATCTCCTTGAAGTAGTATCCAAAAAATCTATAAAGTAACTTCTTACTGTACAGGCGCAGGCAGAAAGGTCAGGTGGTGTGTTCCCTACAGATCTTGGTGGTATTAAGTCTTAAATGACTTGCTTATGCTTACTTGATCTGTCTTGTGTCTAGTGCTACGTGCTGTACCAGAAGTGTACATTCTTAGGATGGTTAGACAGTTCCAGAAGCCCTGCAGCTCTTCGTGACCAGCCTGTTGGGGGAGAGATGGATTTATTCTGCTTGTGATCTTTAATCATAAAGACATCTTTATTCATCTTTATTTGCCTCATCAAGCTAAGCAGTGTTCAGAACTAACATTGTTAGCTCTTCATACAAATATTCATATTTAAAGATGAATGTGTTTCCTCCAGGGTAAAGCCACAGATGGGTTGAGAGTGCTTGTCATCTCCTGGCTAATTAGCTAATTTGGTACATTCATTCCCTGCCCCACATCCACCCTGTTACTTGACCTTAAAATGAGGTAACTTTAGTGTTGAGATTAGTTCCTTATCACTGCTGAGTTTAATGATGTGACAACAGTTTATTGATTTTAAATGTTCACTGTACCAGAACTCTTACTATTGTTTTATTATAGATGTCACAGCACCCACATGGTAGTTTTGTCCAGCACAGGTTGGCTATATCCTGCCTGTGTCCCTCTTTCTCATCCTGGAGGAGAGTGATGCACCTTGCCAGGTTTGTTCTGCAGTTGCAGGATGGAAGTGTAGGAGCATTTTTTTTGTCTGAGAGAGGGTATGACTAATTAGAGGATGTATTGAATTACATAGTTTCTTTGGAAAACTATTGTGTTTCATGGGTGGAGAGTGGTCATTATTTATCTTTACAAAATCGTATTATTACATGTTGTAACATACACAGTAATAAATATCTTCTTTCAATTGCAGTTCACTGCCATGAAAAGGAGGATATGATAGTTTGTCCTATGAAACAAGTTTGTGTGTGAACTCTGGCAGGTATGCGTATTAGTATGTGTGGTGAGTATGCAAAACAGCACAAAATATAATTAATATCTCTTCTTTCTTAAATATTTTTAGCCTGTTGGTAATGCAGTTGTATACCTGAAAAATTAATAAAGTACTTGGTTTTGCAGTTAAATTTGTAACAGTTTACATAAGGTGCTACCTGCTAACTTGTCTTTAAAGGTGAGCATTAAAGATTCTGCAAAGAGCAAGGAATCAACCACTTTTTCATCTGTTGGCACTGTATCTTTGCTCAATATTGTCTGCTGTCTTGTTGTTCTTGTGGGAATTGAATGATAATAACAATGCATTTCTGTTTCAGTAACAGGTTGTTTTACTATGTTTTCAGATATTTTTTACAGTTAGTCATGTTATAAACAAATACTTGCCTTTCCAATTGAGATGTATGTTCAGTCCCTACTCTGTTTTGGGTTTCGTGTCTCCTCCTGAGAGGGCTTGGAATCCAGACTTTACTTGAATCTGGGGTATTTAGATTCTTAGTGTAGTCAGAAGGCGGAAATGCTTGCTCATGGAATATTAAAATGCCCTTTGGATATTGGTGTACTGATAATTTATTGCACAAATTTGTAAAACCTGTCCATTTTCATTTTAATACAGGTAGCACAACGACCTGTGGAATATGAGTGATGACAAACCCTTTTTATGCACTGCCCCTGGATGCGGCCAGGTAATGGTCTGTAGATGTTACTAACACTGATCAAATCAAGGAAAAACAGTGCAATGTATGTCTAGGGATTGAAGAAAAGAGAATGTGTGGTAATTGATAGAAAATATCTGTGTTTTGCTGAAAAGCAGGTGACAGTAAATTCTTCCATAGAAGAATAAGACATTAAATTTCTGTTTCTGGGCTGAAAACAACTTCATTTGTTAGCTGAGCTTTATTTGCTTTCATTAAAAAAATAAATCCAGAGACATACGAATTTATATCAGGTAGCTGTATTTTTTCAGAATATTTGAATGCTACTGGAGAGCTTATGATGAAGCTTGCTTGTCACTAATCTTCACAATTACGGTGACTGCAAACTTCTAATGGCATGATTTTTATGTATATTTTTATACATAGGAAGATGCTAACAGTGAGCAAGCCACAAAATTTATTTCAATTCCTGCTGTAGTTCTAACGTATTCTGTTGAATAGCATTCGTAGATACAGAACTGAATGTGAGCAGGAAAGTAAAAAATTTTACTGAATATTTTAGCAGATGGTTACTTAAAAGGAAGCTATCTTAGCACTTTAGTTTAGTAACCTGAAAAACAAATTTGCATTATATGCTGCATGAGATGGAAGTCCCTGCATTCTTTAGATAGATTTAATTTCTTAAATAAGCTGTATTTTTTCATTATATTAGTGCATTTGAATTTATTTAGATCTTGAGTTCAAAATGTTTTAATTTTTATTCTGAAAACTTTGTTTTTATGGTGAATGACAGCATTAATGTGTTATTAACAGAGCCTTCCGAATTTAAAGCAGCAAAGGACTAAGATTCCTTGTTATGTCTCATATGTTCAGAGACATCAAAAGTAATGGAAGAGGACTGTCTTCTCCTCAGCAACATTTGTCCTCATCCTGTTTAAATCTCATTTCCATGTAAGCTCTGTCAGGAGTGTTTTGGCAACTAAATATCGTAGAAGGTTCAACATGAGTCTGCAGCAATCCATCCTTGATTCCAGTGAAGAAGGGAGCAGTTGATGCCCCTGAAAATGGGCATAGCTTCTCCAGATGCCAGCTCATGCTGTATAATAGAGAGATGAACTCAGGATCTGGAGGAGCCTGCCCATCACATACTGGGGACAGAGAGATCTCTTGGTGTGATAGAACACCAAAATTCTGGCTTATCTAGAGGTAAGATGTAGGAGCTGTGAAGAGTTGGGCATTTGGAATCCTTGGCAACAGAGGTCTAACAAAAGTGCCTGGCCTGTATCACCCCATCTTTCAGTGACCCTGCATTTTTAATTTCCTTCTTCGCTCCAAACAGAAATCTTCTGGATGAGTGTACTCTGTGGTCATTTAAGCTTTCTGTATTGTTTCCTGAGAGAGAACACTTGGTGCATAACTCTTTACAGGATACGTAGGGAGGGACATAAATTATTGAGGAATAATCAGAAACATAATTTGCCACTCAAATGTTCACAAAGTAAGAATTTGAGTATTATGGGTTGTTGGGGTTTTTTTAGGTAATTTGCATATTGGGGAAACATTTTCTTAAATAACTCAGTTGAAAAACTAACTTTACCCACAAGTACAGATGCACAGCAAATTTCAAGTTAGTGAAAAGAAAAATACATGATTTACCACACCTAATTTGTCTGCTTATTACTTCTTTTTTTTTTTAATAGAATACGCCCCAAATTTTGGGGCAAGTGTGCACAAAACTGGCATACTTCTGAAAACTTAAGAGAGTTTTAAAATGTTGATAAGTTTAGTTCATTCACAACTTTTTAGTTGTCTGATGCTTGTGTTGCACGTTCTATCTGCCTCTTATTTTATGTAGTAAATGGTATCGGGCAGGATCCAGATTTTATTTTGATGGTATAAAATACAGTGAAGTCTGTGTTTGTGATCTGTAATCAGTTCTTGTTATTGTGATAATACAATATGGAATAATAATACAAATAGTGATAAGCAGTTACTAAACATTGTCAGGATTCATTAGTGTAGCAAACGCCTGTTGACTAACAGTTGATGAAGTCTGCAGCACTGACGTTTTTATCTTGGACTTTTGATGAATGCAGATAATTTACAGTACCCTTTCCTTGATGATATTGCTGTTCAGTTTCTATGAACTTTGTGTGTTATAATATTTCTGCTTGATATTTTTTGACCACGAAACAAGATCTGTCTGCCTAAGAGGGTTGTCTGTTAACCTAGTTTTAGTTTTACATGTTGTAAAGATTGCTTTCTGTAGAATTGCATTTACTTTGTTCACACGCAACATTCCAACTCTCAAACTTTCCACTGCAGCGTTTTACCAATGAGGATCATTTGGCTGTCCATAAACACAAACATGAGATGACACTGAAATTTGGTCCGGCTCGTAATGATAGCGTCATTGTGGCTGGTTAGTATATACTTTTATAATTAGTTTATTCACTTTTCCGCTGGAGTTTTATGTATCTTCTGTATATAATGCATAGACTTACATTAAACAGGTATGAAACATTTTGTTCACTAAAGTTGTCTGCAGTATGTGCTTATGCTATGCATAAATAGCTTTTGTGAGAATTTGAAGGCAGTATTACTCCTTATGTGTAACTTTCAGTTCAATCTGATATATAATTACATATTTTTCAATAATCAGTACTTTAATAATTAAGTTACAGAATAAGCATTCAGTAAGAACATACACTAATAAAGGCTATATCTAACAGGATCTATATCTAAATTAAACTGTATTTAAATTTTCATTATGTGTTGATATTAAATATTAAAACATGTAGTGGTTTTTGTATACTATAGTGACATACATTGGAAGAATGAATCAGTAAATATTATTATTTAAATGAGACTACAGAAGAAAGAAAACCTTTTTTTGCTTTGTTTTAATTTTAGCTTAAATTCCAAATACTTTTCCTGTATTTCCACCTCAGAATTACGGCATACCCTGGGTCTGTGGTAACTTTTATTTGTTGAGGATCAGAAGTAATCACCAATGGATGACTGATTGCATTATAAATTTTAAAGGAGTTGGTTGAAGACAAAACAAGACAGCACATGCTAATTATTCTAAAGTTAGAGTCAGACAATTCTTTTCAGTTGTGGAACAGCCTAAATGAACTGCACAAAGGCTTTCAGATTTTTTTCTGAAATTTTTTCCTTGTAAGTGGCTAATTTGTTAGGACAAGCAGAGGGAAAAATGGTTACTCATAAACCAGCAGTTACACATTTTAAAATTTTGAACTTCTAAATGTGCCCTTGGCAATTATACTGTAAGAAAGGGGACCTGTTGGATAATGAGGTGCTTGAGAATGAAACCATGGCAGTGTCTGTCTCTTCGTAACCACATTCCAGTGCATGTGCTGTTAGTCGTAAATGGCAGCTGATGTTAGTAAGGTGCGCGTAATACCACTTTACAGTGTTTTAATTGTGGGTAACTTTCTGGCAAATATGGCTAATTTTGACCTGGTAATAATAGATTTCACTATTATTCACTTAAGGGGAGTTTATGTACTGCTAAAAACTTGATAGAATTACTTTGTTGAAACTATTGTGTGCAGTACTCAGCCAAATACCAGAAGTCTTTCGATTCCGGCTTCACTATACAGGCACCATAGGACTTGGTATGACACTGTGTATGATAGTGCCACGTACTTCTGTTAAGAAGTTGCATGTGCTTGAAAGTGCTCACTACTGGTTTTACAGTATGAGAAGAAAGAAACAAACTGTTCATGAGCTGTGTTGTGTTTTAGTCTCAGGTCTTTTAGTGGGTTCTTTGTTTGGTTTTGTTCTTTTGTGGTTTTGTTGTGTTTTTTTTTAATGAAAGTGTTCATGTAGGCCTTATCTCTTTGAAAATAGCATCTGCTGTGCTAGAGAAGGCACTTCAGAATACCTCCCTCTGGTTTCTGGACACAGAAGAAATGCTCCCAAGACTGTGAGGGGCTTCCTGGTTTGCAAACTCCAGTTGCTTGTCTCCGGCAGGTGGAGTATGCCTTCTGCTTGGCCTTCCTGCAAGGCAGAAAGGAGCCTGCTGGCAAGGCATGAGAAAGTTCTTCACCATGTCATCTCTTTCTGTTTGCTTTTATTCTGAAAAACATTTACAGTAAGTATGTTCATAAAATATATTTTAAAATATAATTGTTAATTTCAGATCAGACACCAACACCAACTCGATTCTTGAAGAACTGTGAAGAAGTCGGCTTATTCAATGAATTAGCAAGTCCTTTTGAAAATGAGTTTAAAAAGGCTTCTGAAGATGACATTAAGAAAGTACGTTCAAAAACTTTTTCTTCTCAGCGCTTTGGCTTTTTTCATGTTAGAAATTCCATTTTAAAAAAACAAACTTTGAATTTATATATTGCCTTCTAAACTGTGCCAATAATCATTTGCCAGTTGCTTATATATGTATTATATGGAGGGAATACAAATCTAAGATTATCTAATTCTACATAGCTAGCATTGACAATGGGATACACTGACTTTCATCTTTATTCTTCAAGTAACTGGTCAGTATCTGTTGAAGTTAATCATTAGATTTGATTGGCATTTCATTAGGTTCTGAATAAGCAAAAAATATGTCTGAAAAGTAAAGCATTTTTGCAAAAAAATATTTGCAAGAAACCTATGTGAAAAGAGTAGTATGTGAACACTAATTATTTTGATTAATTTTTAAATGCCAGTGTTATTTTAATGATAGTAATGATAGTGAGAGTTGAATAGTGACTAAAGTGTCAGTAACTCAGTTATATTCACTATGTGTTGAAATCACTCGTGCCTAGAAATTACTGATCGCAACTGAGGTTGTGATTTTTTTTTTTTTTAAATGTAGAGACCCCAATATAAGAAAAACTTGGACTGTATCTGAGGAGTTGCCCAGGCATTTGTATATGCTTTCTGCTTTTTAGTTTAGTACCTTCCAGCCATAACTGGTATGGGGCCTTGATATTTAAACGCTTCTGCAAATGAAAAATTCTGTTTGATATTCCCTTTGAATAATGTTGCCTTTGGTTGATTACCTACTTGACTTCCATAAGCAGTGACAAAAAATACAATTTTATACTCATATAAACACATTTTGCCAAGTCAGAATTTGCATTTTTGGGTTCAGTAGCGATTTGAATAGGTACTTTTGAACAGGATGGATTGTTACCTGTTTCTGACAAGGTTACCTCACCATTGCTTAGTTACTGCAACTATACCGAATAATTATTTCTTATTTTACTTTTTAAGGGTTTTGTAATTGACGCGTGCTAGCTGTTCTTAAAACACTACATATGGTAATACTGATTCTGGATTTACTAGTAATGTATTTTCTGTGTAATTCAGCACTACCTTGGAGGAGGTTATTGGTATTGCAAAATATTTAAAACATTTTAATGATTTCTTTTATTGTTATTAATTTTCCAAGCTGCTCTCTGTGCTCTGAGAAGAAACACAGTCCTGCCGTATCTCTGGTTGATATATGTAATATCAATACAAGCAATCATGACAAGGACTGGAGAATTTCTCAAAGTAGCTCACTTTGCAGAGGAATGATAGTTTAGGTTTTTTATATAGTATTTCATATTCAGATGTGGTATGAATAGAGATTCCACTTTTAACAGTCTTCCCTTCTATTAGTAATGTATTGTGTAGGAAAACTAGGAATTGAATTCAAGAAAGCATCTGGAAGAACATAAATAGCTTTGGGGAAAGCTTCTTACAAAAGTGGTTGAATAGTAGCCTGGATAGGAGCATAGGCTTTCAAATCAGTGTTACTGTTTTAAGTATTTTTGTAATTTCTTTGTGGCATTTCGGATGTCCTGGTAGTGTAGTAATATACTACTTGCTTTTTCAGTAATATCATCTTAATATGTTTTTTCTGCAATAAGTTTGTCATTAATTGTTCACAGTAGCTTTCTTAGTTTGGAATTGTAGTTAGGATTTTGTGTTTTGTGGCACATAGTACAATAATGTATAGAAGTATAATACCTTCTTTTAACTGTAGCACAGTCCTTTCTCAGCTATGATTTCCTTGTGACTCTTCGGAAAGACTTAAGAGTGGTTTTGGTGCTCAAGAAGAAAATACTTAGTCTGACATTGGTGCTGAAAGACAAAGTGTTGCTGAAGATCAGTAATCATGCAGATGCTGGAAAAATGGCCATGGCAAATCATGCTTTCTGCATCTAGATACTCCACAAACATCAGCACCTTGCTGTTTTTTGTGAGGCTGATATTTTTTGATTGACTGTTTACATTTTCTCATGTATTTTCATTTTTTAGACAGAGAATAATTTTGTTTTACTCTGTTGCTCTTAGATGCCTCTAGATCTGTCTCCTCTTGCAACACCAATTATAAGAAATAAAATTGAAGAACCTTCCGTTGTAGAGACAACTCATCAAGATAGTCCTTTACCTCATCCAGAGTCTACTACCAATGATGAAAAGGTCAGAAAACTTTAGTTATTTGGGTTTTTCTTTTCTTTCTGGTATTCCTTTTTTGAATCTTCTGATCATCTGTAGGTTTGTTACATGTGATGATTGCTGCTATGCTACTTAGTTGGAAAAAAATATTAATTTGTCATATTTCTGTGGATATATACTTAATTTGTTCAATCCTTTAGTTAGCTTTGCTCACTATAACAGTTTCTTTGCCTTACACTGGCCACCCAGTAAAGCCAGAAAGGAAATTAAAATTTAATATTCCTCCTAGGTTAGAAACAGCTAAAAGGGCTCTGTTTTATGCATCATCATTCTTGAAAAAGCAAAGAAGGTTCAGTTTCTTGGATTCTTTTCTTTGATAACTTCAACAGTTTGAGACTCTTCGCCTATACATTTGTATGTTTATTGTATGTTTCACCATCAGTTGCTTTGTAGAGCTGGAGAGGATGTTCTGCAGAGATGTACAGGGATGAATGGGCTGTCTTTCAAAGCTGAGCACTAGATAATTTTGTTTCAAATTTATATTCTTTAGGCTGCAAAAGGGGTTATCTCATGCGTTTGGTTGTTAAGTGTTTACTTGGAGGCTTGTAGAAGACCGAGGTACTGTCTGTCACTAGAGGATGTTGCTGTCAAATCAGGTTAAGAACTAATGCTCTAAAGAAGAAATAAATGGTTTAGTAGTCATGATCAGTTTGATAGGTAGTTTGCAGTGATTTCATTACATGGAGTTCTCTCAAACACAAAATGAAGCAAAGTCAGTGAGATGAGTTAATTATTTTTATTCCTACTTCAATAAATAAAAATATTAGGAGCAGAACATAATAAAGCAACAAGGTTGCTCTAGTTAGTCTTTTTTTATGTGCATCTTCAGTGAGCAGTCTGCATTTGAGGGATTTTAGCTACATTATTTCCAAAAAATCAACAGGACTTTTCAGGATCACAGGGTGATTCAGGTTGGAATTGCCTGCAGGAAGTTCCGGGTCCAACTTCCCCCTCAAAGTAGGTATTAGCTCTGAGGTCAGATGAGTTACTCAGGGCTTTATGCAGTCTAGTCATGAAACCTCTGAGGAGAGAGGCTGCATAATCCTTGTGCAACCCCAGACCTCAGTGTTCAGGGCCAGGCTGTCCTGTGGTGAAAGTGTTTTTCGTTGGATCCAATCTGAATCTCTCTGGTTTGAACTTGCACCCCTTCTCTTATCCTGCCAGAAGACACTGTTGTGAGAAGAGCTTTAAGAGTGTGACAGAAATGTAAGAGAATTTCAATTCAGGTTTGTCTTTACAAAGCTTCACTGAGGTTTTGTTAGCAAGGATGAGTAATCATAGGTAATGAAGGCAATCATGTAGTCTCAGAAATAATAAAGGTAGTTTAAAAGAATACATGTAAAGAGCTGCTTAATGTTAAACAAATCAGAGTCCAAATCTTAAGTTGTCTTTATTTTTCCTCTTTATTTCAGAGATCAGTTTGGGTTTTTTCTGCGAATACTTATTCTAAGTACTCTAATTTTGTCAGGAGATAATATCATTATGCAGTAGTGGTTCAGTATCTCAGTAGCATCGTTACAAGTGAAAATTATATCTCAATGCTTGGCAGTACTTATAAACTTGTCTCATTCATGATGTAATTTCAGTGTTGTCATTGTAAGAGAGCTGAAGTGAAAAGCTGCTGCTGCTCAATGCTGTTCTGATGTCTGATTGTAGAGACAAGCTGAGCAAGGATGAGGGTGCTGCTTGGAGTGTGCTGCTGCTGCATGTGGCCTGCAGAAGTTGAGAAATGTGAGCAGAGTGTTGCTGTTTTCTCAGTTAGATTTTCATGTCCTCCTTCTATAGATGTACTGAAGGAGGAAAGGGTTGATTTGTGGTTGGTTTGTTGGTTTTTTTCAGGGCCTAGCCAGTTTTAAAATATATGCCACTATAATAATTTAATTGGCTGAATATATTTTAGTGGCCTTAAATGATTACAGCCTGTTAATATATGTGCAAGAGAGTTGTTCTGATTTCCCTTGTAGTTGTCAAAGGCACAGAGACTCTGAACAATTATGTTTAATTCTCTTCCTAGTTTTCTGAGAGTTCCCTGCGTTCTGTTGGGCTTTGGTAAGAGTTGATATTCTGCCTTGAATGGACCGAGGTATCATTAGAAGTATATAAAGCCATTTAGCCTTAAAGTAATAAGCAAATGAAACCTAATTTACTGAGAGCTTTCAAACTCCTTATAGTTTCTTATTAACAGTACTTTAAAGGGTAACCCTCAACAGAGTTTCACAGGTTGCTTAGTTGTTGTGAGATAGCTAATCGCCTAACCTAATTACTGTAAGAAAACTATTGAGTTTAAAATAATAATCAATTGCAGTATTAGTTCTGGCCATCTACATTTCTGTATAAGGACTTCTATGTATTTGTTGATGTCATTAGGAAGTTATTGCGTGTTTGCTCTTAGATACAAAATAATTAGAAATATGCATCTCTGAAAATACTTCTTAAATGAAGTAACTGGCCTCTTCTGAGACATAATTCCCAGTTCAGTTGTTTTTAGTTTCAGGAATAAAAGGGTTGGAGAGAGCCTTTCAATAAGTCTCTAATAGCACTTTGGCTTAATATCATGATTGCAAATTCGTCTTTTTGTTTAGCAGAATATATTTACAAACTATTATTTTAGATAAAACTTATACTTCATTAGTGCAATGTTTTGATGACGAATTAGTATCTTAATTTGGTATGCCTATGTTTTTGTTTCTATATACTGTTAAACTCCTGTTTTCTTTAGCTCCGTACCTGTTACAACTGCAGCTTGTGTTGCTGCCCCATTGTTGCAGTCACCAGCACATGCATGCGTTTTTTGGAGTTATAGCCTAGAACAAGTTGAAAATACTTTGTTTTCAACTGTATAAACAGCCTGGTCAGTAAATGTGTTACTCTCTTAATAGTTGAGAATAATTTCTGATCTTTTAAACAAAGAAATGCTGTCTTTAATAGCACAGAGAAATAATCGTGTGCATGTGAGGTTTTTGTTTTCAGAAGAGGATACCTTAATCATCTGACCGTTGCTGAAGTCTGGTTTCCATACAGCACTCTGTCTTAAAGTTGCAGATCGCCTTTTTCCTAGTAGGGCACTAAGCCAGGGAGAGACACAGTTTTACAGTCAGTATTTATTAGAACATCCATTAATTAAGCTGCTGTTATTAATATCCAGTAAGTATTCATAGACTGCCATAGCTTACTTGCTGGCATAGTTACCTGGCTGCAGCAACAGTTGGGAGCCCAGTCCCAGGTGCTTGTCAGTTTGTACTGACATGCGTGTGACTTCTGGGTTGGTGTTTGTGAAGTGTTCAAGGCCATGTTGGAAAGGGCAAACATGAGTAACCTGATCTGGTGAAAGGGATCCTGCCCATAGCACAAGGGTTGGACTAGAGGGTCCCTAAAGGTCGCTTCCAACCCAGACCATTCTGTGATTCTATGCAAGTCCCTCAACGGGTCTGTTCTTTCATCAGTTGTGTATCCAGTCCTGTAGTCTTTGTTCACGTATAGCAGCCACCGTGGCTTTGGATGCTGTCTGAATCGTAGAGCATGTTCATGTGTGTGCACATGCTAGTGGCCGCCTACGGGTTCAGCTGGTTTTCTCAGGTTATGAATTCTTGCAAGTTCAGCGAGGCTGATTTTCTCTGGAGCGTATCCATTCTTGGGAGACTTCCACACTCTGCCTCTCAGAGCTTCTTTTCTTGGCCTTCTGTATTTTGGGAACCGTTTCCCCATACACACACACAGGTACTTTGAGAGGCCACTCACATAAATCTGAACATAAGGGACTATTACATCATTACTGTTGTTGACAAAGTGTGAATATCTGATTAGTTTATATTTTCAGAGTAAAGTGGTACGCATGACTCTGTGGCTCCCATTAGCTGACTGCCTTTTTCATCTTTTAATTGGAAATTAGAATTACTTTGCTATAGCTATTGATTCTGTGCTATTCGCATATCTAAATTTACATTTATATGTGTACTGTGGTTGCCATGTATAAAGATGTTTCAGGTGAAAGGGAGAACAAGAAAAAGAGCTCTTACACTGCTGTTGGCTGTTAGGCAGAAACATGGGTGTTCCTCTGAGATATCCCAACAATGGGAATGGACTTTCCAGGGGCTTGTTGGTCACAGTAACGAGGCAGGTAATAATGGCAAACAGCAGGCAGGAAAGGGTGAAACTGAAACCAGTGAAGGATGACCCAATAGCCATTTCTGAATTGACCATTGCCAAAAGATTATCAGGGCAAGTATTTTCCCCTTATGCCTTCCTGTAATTTTGCACAGTCAAATGGTCCAGTCCCTTTATGCTTTCCCTGTGGTTCTTCTCACTAAGATCTGTACAGCTGTTATGCCAAATTACTCAGTTGCAAAGGAGTGTTTAATCGTGTCCTAAGAGTAAACATTAGTCAACTCTTCCCAATTTTCTTTTCCTGCTTATGCAGTTTCATACTGGATGTTGTCTTTTTTTGATTGAATGCTCATCTGTGAGTCTAGGTACGGTGTTCAAATATTCTAATATTTATAAATACACCAGATTGATACTGAAGAAAAATCATGCTTTCCTCAATACAGCTCACTGTTATTCTCTAAAAGCTATCATCCACTGTGAATAGTCTTTCAGGCCCCTTGGGGAAAAGCTGGACTGAACTAATGAACCCCGGTGACAAATCTAGCCTCTGAACTTTTGAAGGGAGAAAATTCCGTCATCTGAAGTCCTGTCTTTTTTTAAAGCCCACGGCTTGCCAGCCCACTTACAGCTCCGTGAAGCTCTGAGGAGCGCACACATTTTCCAGTTGATGTATAAGAAGAAAAACGATCTGTAAGACAGCGAAGACTTTACTTTTAAAGCTTTGGGAATGAGTTTTAAAAACTTCAGCTTATTTCTGAGCAAATGGTAATCAGTGTAGCCTACATGACACAGGTATGAGGCGTTCTCTTTGAATTACGGTTTAACAGTGGAGCAAGTAAAGTCTGCTGGTCTTAAGAGTATAGTTTTATGTGCCGTTAATTGTAGTAGCTAGTGCCAAAAGAATAAATAACTTGGAAAAATCCTGTGTGAAGATAAGTCTGACAATACCAAGGGTTCCCTGAAAAGGAAGGTGTTGGTTACAATAACGCATTTTCTAGGCTTCCAAATCTGTCTACCATATACTTGCCACTAAGAAAATTTAATTTCTGTACTCAAATAATTTCTTCTGCATCAGGATATGCATATATTTTGTAAAGCTATGAATGTAATACTCCAAGTATGTTTAACTTAGTAGCACTCCAGTTAAGTACATGGGTAAAGATAAAGGATTAAAAAAGACAGGTTGGGTTTTTTCCCCCTCCTTTTTACTGAGCCACAAAACTCTTGTTTCTTTTGTTTAAACCCAGAACAATGGACTGAAATGGAAATGTACCTAAGGACACTAGAAAATGTTTCCCTTATCCAGAGAGTGGGTAGATAGGCTGGTGCTGATAGCATCACGGGTTTCTTTGCAGACAATCCTCACTGCCTGCTCAAAACTGAATGATCAGTAATTGTAGCCTTAGCATAAATTGTTTCATAAAACTAAAATCGCTGCTGTTGGAACAATTTCACTCTGATGGTTTAAATGATTCATCCAAAGGGAAGTTTTAAAAATTTTTTTAGTAATATAACTGATTTTACTTGGATAACATTAGGGAATTTTGTCCCATCAAACTGTGTTCATTTAACAGAATTAATAGTATATACTTGCATTTTACAATCTGATTAATCTTTGGTTTTCCTCAGGAAGTGTCACTGCAGCAGACCGCACAGCCTACATCAACAATAGTTCGTCCAGCATCGCTACAGGTTCCCAATGTACTCCTTACGAGTTCTGACTCAAGTGTTATTATTCAGCAGGCAATACCATCACCAACGTCTAGTACTGTTATTACCCAGGCTCCATCCTCTAACAGACCAATAGTGTAAGTTACATAAATCTCAGTAAAATGCTTTCTTAGATAATTTGAAAATATTTTGTCTTCTTTCAGTTACTGTTTCTTCAAGTAGTGTACAAATTTGAGATGCTTTGGTGTAATGTGGTGCTTTACTACATACAAGACGTACAACTTTCACTACATGTAAATGTAATACCATGTTCTCCGCATCACTAAGTTCATATTTTTGATCTCCAAACAAATACTGCATTACAGCTGTAAACAAACCAATTTAAAATAATGTGTAAACTTGTTCTCTTCCCTGGAGTAAGTTTTCTTTTATATAGTTCATTCCTTTTTCAGTCCAGTTCCAGGTCCTTTTCCTCTGCTGTTACATCTTCCTAATGGACAAACCATGCCTGTTGCTATTCCTGCATCTATCACAAATTCTAATGTGCATGTCCCTGCTGCAGTACCAGTAAGTAAGCATGATGCTATATTAATTTGAAAGTGGAGCAGATTTGCATAAGTGCAGCATAGAGTTTAGTTTTAAGCAGCTCGATAGCTGCTTTGGCTTCAGAGGGTAGTGCTGTCATATGCTCTCTATTATGATAACATACTCAGGTTTTCTTCATTTTTATACTTTATCTGGTCAGCTTGTTAGACCTGTCACCATGGTGCCTAGTATCCCAGGAATCCCAGGGCCTTCCTCCCCACAGCCAGTGCAGTCTGAGGCTAAATTGGTAAGTGCAAAACTCCATTATTCCTCGAGAAGAGTAACTTGATACATTAATTTACATTCTATTGCTTTTTAAAACAGCTTTAGTTTTCTTTTGTTAGCCTAAATTCTGCAAGTACCAATTAAAAAAAATAGAAAAATAACAGCTGCATTTATTTTACATTTATTTTCACTTTCCAGCCTCTGTTAGTTCTGTTGTTAATGGTCATTTTGATCTTATTTTCAATCATTCTTCCAGATGAACTAGATTTTTAACTGAACTTCTTGCTCCTCGTATTGGAGTATAGGAAATTTTAGTTGAAAGGCAGACGTGATCAGTAGCATGTTAACAGTGAACATCACCTTCAAAGAAGCACAATATGTTTCCTCCCAAAGGATATAATATTTCTTTTAAGAATTAGAAAAGGAAAAAGTTGGAGGTTTTTTGATAATGCTTTCAGTGGAATATAATCCACTTGGCAGGAGTTTTGTAAATAGGAGTAACTGACATACTTAGGAAATTGGTTTGTGTGGAGGTTGTTTCTGTTGTCGGGGAATTTTTTTGACGTTTGGGGATTATTTGGGAAAATAATGAGTAAAACAAGTAGAAGAAAGTTTATTTTTCTTCTTTAAGATAATTAGTTATCCAGTTGTGGTGGTGGTTTGAATTAATTCCTTGAAAATTTTTCTGCAACAGTAAGTAGTTGCTTCTGTTTTTGCTGTCTTATTTGTTCCAACTGTTCTAAAGCAATAGAAAATCATATTATTGAACAATCATTAACCCATTTATGTATTTACAAGATGCCTCTGTAAACAGTATCTGGCTTGTGAAGTAGAGTTCCTCTTTACTATGTGCTAAAAAAGAATCAGGGACACCTGCTAGATAAAATAGATGTACAGAATGTGGGAGGATGCCCTTATTAACATTCTTTGATACCTCATTTCTTTCAACATAAACCTGTGCACTTTCTGGTTTTACCCATTTTCTCTCCTCAAAGCACAGTACAAAAAACAGCAGGTGGGGGAATGCTAATTTTTCTGTTGTCCAAAGTAATGGGATTCCAGTATAGTGGGCACACCATTCCACAAATACTGAAACTGTTGTGGAGAACTGGTCACCAGTGCACTGACTTTTCCGAATGCTGTCAGGTCTGCCTTCATTTTCCTCTGTTAAATATGATGACCTTTTAAATAGGGTGGAGAGAGGCAGAAAGGAAGAAGGTCCATTTCTGTGCATCCTTGTCCCTTAGGAATGGGAAAGGGAATCTTTTAACGCTTGAGGAAATATTTAAATGTAACCAGCTTTAATGAGATGAATTTATCTTAAATTTAGAAGAATGTAAGAAAGTGAAAAGAGCATTCCTTAGTCAGGAGACTTGTGCACCAAATTCTGCTTTGTGAAGTCCAGGATGAATTGGGTCCAAATAATTTAGGGTGATATTACTGAGCAGTTTGCTCTTAGAAAGCTTTGAAGGGAGGGAGAGGAGTCACATGTATGTGGCGAAAACTTCAGTCTCGCGTTGGAAGAAGCAATCACTCAGATGCAAAGAAAAACAAAGATCATGAGACTTAAAATTTAACAGTCTCATTAGTCTTCTCGTTAGAATTTAGCTAATATATGCACTTCAGTGATTGCTTATCTTTTTTTTTAAGTGAGACTGTAAAAAGGGTATTTGCAGTATTTCTTTGTTCCTTGTCACTAATATAAAGCATGAGCAGAATTCAAGAATATCAGAATTATGTATATTTCTTATGCTCATTTACTTTTATGTAGTGCCTATTCACAAAAATAAAAAACTTAATTTCTTAGCACTCCTGTAGTAAAAGCAATTTAATGAGAAACTTAATGTTTTTGTGGAAAAGCTTCTGACAGGAAGACTTAACTCTCTGTGCCATGTGATGCATTGTTGGTAGATATGTGATGGCTTATTAACTGTAAAGTTCCATTTAATTTCTAAAATTTAAGTTTTTGTGATGCCAAATCTTTTTTTTTATGGATCTCTTGAAAATAATTTTGGTTTGCACATACTAAATTCTGCAAAGGTATGGCAGGCAGGATTTTTTTTTTCACTTTTGTTATTGGTGAAGCCAGCAGACCTCTAATATTTTTAGTTTTCCAGCTGCTTTGTTGGGGCGAGGTCTCTCTGCTGAGTATCCTTATCGTGTTGGGGACAGAAAGCCAGGTGAAGGGGCAAAGCAACAAGTCAAGGCCCAACAGTGTCAATAAGTCAAGTCTCAACAGTCAAGGCCCAGGATTTTTGTAGACCTTTGGAATTTTGTGGCTATTGCTTTATTTTACTTCTTGTTTATTATTTGGAGAAAATTTTTGTTGTTCTTTCTGTTTTTATAGGCAGACCTTGCAGTCTGTCAGATTATTTTTTCATATTGCTTTATAAAATGCAGAAATAGAGTATGTAGCAAATACAAAAAAAAGTGCTGGAATAGCTTCCTGACATTGCAACTACTCCTCAGGTAGTATATGGAAATTTGGAAAATTAACGTGGTTTTTTGTATCTCCAAAGGATTTTGTCATACATGCTTTTGGCCATTGCTGTTTCAATCTTTCTTTTATTCAAAGGCCATACTTTCCTAATGTGATATTCTGCATTTTCTATGACCATGTGTATGGCAATCCTGTTTCCAGGTATTCTTAATTGACACAGATCTACCTGCTTCAGAGGCTGAATAAAATTCTTGAAGAACTGTTTGCAGTAACCTCATCACTTTAAGCTCCGGTATCCCCAAAGTGCAGAGTTGATGTCAGATACAGGTCTGTCCTGTGCAGAAGGCATGATTCCTGTCTTGGATTAAATACCCAGCACAAACCAAGGCAGGAACATTGTACCTCCATTTGGTTGTGCTCTGTGCCTTTCTTTACAGAGGCCATTTCTGCAGTTCATTTCTCGTGCGACATTGCAAGGCAAATTAAGAGTTTTGTAATAAGCAAAGCACTTGGTGCTCTAGTTTCCTTGCTCATCTCAGTCATTCATTTCTCTTACCTGTAGCTAGCCAAACCTCCCCCCCCTTTTTTTAAGTGAAGGTAAGATGTTATGAAGATTATTTAGATATAGATTTGTGGAACTTAATGTCTGTATTTTTATTTTTCTGAAAACAGCACACTTCTATTTTGATAAGTGCCTGTTGTTTCCTTATGAGTTGCAAATACGAAACGGCACATAGAGTGTTGTATTTTTTAAATATAAAGTTGTGAATGAACTTTAGTAAAACTGACACGTTAAATTCTAAAAGCTTAAAATAGCTGGTATTAGATGTCTTTAGTAATGGGCGTAGGATGCCTTTTTTCTTCAGTTATCATAGAAGTTTTAAAACCCTTTAAAGATAAGGAAACTAACAGACTTGCTAGGGAGGTTCTTGGTGGGGTTTTGTTTTGTGGTGGTTTTTTTCCCCACTGGACAGCTGTTGGAGACTTTTTGTAGTTCTGAAATGGACCCTCTTAGGACACTTGAAAGTGGTTTTAGATTATTGTCTGAGCTTAACTCATAATAATCACAACTGTGTATTTATTTCTGTACTTGATAAAGTTTTCAGTCTGCAGTGTCAAATTCCTTCACTTGGCAGTTTTGGTTATTCATGTGAAGCATAATTAATAATAATAACCCAAACAAAAAAAAAGCCACAAGAGACAAAATTTAAAAAAAAAAAAAAAAGGCTATGGGCTATGCAGTGAGCAAGATCTGTATGATTGGTGACGCTACTGCAAGAGACTCTTGACTAAAACAGATGAAATTTAGTGGATGTGTCTTAAGCACGATCTGAGTGTCTGTTGTTGTCCACCACTGAAGTTATTGTAGTGAACATAGTTGCTCCATTCACACCTGTGAAAGGCACTGCTACTATGGTTTTGAACATTATTGGATTCTTTTTTTTCTGTTGCTTGTAGAATTTTATTCAATCACAAACTGTCTTCTACTGCCCTTCTTTTGAAAACATCCTTGTACTGGGAATGATACTCAGTAGGAGTGAAAATCAGTTTTGGATTTCCGTGGCTGGCTTAAATATGTCAGGAAAACTGACAATTTATATTGTTGTTATGCTAAAGTAGCTAATTTCCACATACTTAAGTAAAATCAAATCAGTCAGTCTTGTGGTATTTTAGAGAGGCTTTCAAGTAGATGCAATAGCTGTGTTCAGAAAGGCAAATTCCTCACTAAGATAAGGATGCATGATTCTAAGTATTACAGAATTGCTTCTGATCTTTTTACAAGAAGGTCTATCTGTAATTGTATACTTTCTGTAACTGAAATGTCATGAGTTAGTCCTAGTAGTAAAATATCCTTTTTTTTTGGAGTGTACAGCATGTGGATGCAGGCTTTGTGTGGAGACCGTTCTGCATGGATTGCGGAAGTGTCCGAAGAACTTAAATTGCTTTAACGCTGAATGTTCCCCTCCATCTCCTCCTGCCTGCATAAAACCTTTTGTCACAATCTGAGAAATACCTTGCACACAGTGGGCAACCCGTAGGCTTTCTGCAGGAGGCTTCTACTGAGAAGTGGCAGAGGGCAGCTTGGCAAGTGTTCAGAAACCGACATTAACTTGCTGGAACCCGGCATGGGACCTTGTGTTCAGCAGAATTCTTCTGACCTGCCTGTCTGCATGCCGAGCTAATCAGCAAACACCTAATGAGCCTACTCTAAAGAAACAGACCCTCTCACAACCTACTTCATTTTCATATGTTCTCTGGGGGTGGAGAGACAAGACTTCATAAGGACTGATGATGCTGCAAAGACCACAATAATGATAATTAACTTGCTGAATTTAGAAGATTATGCTGTTAATTAGTTGCAAAATAAAGATAAGTAATAGAGCAGCAGATGGTAGGATAACACCCAGGAGAAGGAGGGTTATTACACTGATGAGCTTTTGTGGCAGATATGAAATATGGATCTGAGTTTTTCACAAATTGTTTCTGGAGAATATTATCTTGTTTCCGTGAGCTCTTGATGGAACGATCTAGTCCTACCAAATTTTGACAGATGTGGTGAGGATTTGTTTTCAGGGAGACACATGAACAATAAAACCTTGCTAATAAAGACTTTTAAAGCTATTAAGCTATTAGAAAATACCATTTTTAGTTTGCCTCTGATAAGCAAATATTATCAAGCAAACTGTGGTCGTCATCAGGTTTCCCCACATAATGATGATTGCATACATTTATTCTAGTATTTGTTTCAATATACTTATTTTTAAAACTGAGATGCTCATCATACTTGGGGTAACTGTCTCACTGCTCACAGGAAGCACAACATCCATATAGTATTTTCCTCCAACTTCACCTTCTAAAATATGAAACAAAGCTTTAATTAGATGAGCTGGTATCTCCTCGTGAAAATCTGTAGATATTCCTCAGATTGTCACAGTCTTTCTGCCTTTGTGGATAATTTTAGTCATAAATATTTGAATTTCAACTTTTAAACTCTGTGATATAAAGCTAAATTGAATTATTTTCTATTTCTGCTTCTATAGTACATTACATTTAACAATGTAATTTTTGAAAGGAGTTTATTTACTTAGAAATTTTTAAAATGTTAGCATTACAATAGGGAAAGTTAAGTCGTACTTTGACTGCATGTCCCTTGTGCCTCATGATAGATCTTCTATAATGTAGATAGGATTTTGCTATTTCCTTCACTTTCTACTGCCATTTTCAAGTTAAATATAGCATAGTTAAATTATAACATAGTCCTTTTGGTTTAGGATAACTTTGCAAATAATTTCTTTAACACAGAAATGCAGAAGGAGAAGGGGTGGAGCTAGATATTCTGGCCATACACATGCATGTTTATTCTCCACTGCCAGGAAGATTAGAAGTTGGCTTGTTGTCACCGAATTTAAATATTCAGACACTTGAGTTTGATGAAATCTAGTCACTGTTGCTTCTCTTGACAGTGGAAGAGGAGTGTGTGTATGGTAAATTGCTGTCTTGGTTGAGTAATTTTTGAGACGACAACTTTTAAAGCGCTGCTATGATGACTTGAAGTAGAACAGAGCATACCCTTTAAAACCCCAGCAGATGTTAAAATAGACATATTGTAATTCATTTGTCACAGCTAATTTATCCTGTCACTACTATCTTGATTTTTGACCTCTGAAAGTTTGTCACATCCTGCTAAACAGCAAGTTATGATACAAGAAATACTTATAAAGTAATTCAGATAATAAATTCTAATAAATACATCGTTAAAAAACAGATGTTAATAACTTCTGGAAAGGATATTTGATAAAATTGTCATATTAACATTAAGTATTTGCTAAAAAGTGATTCGGATGTGTCTCGCCGGTAGTTCTGGTGGTAGCTAAGAAAATTTTACTGCTTATTGACCTGGATTAGTTAGAATTTAAAGAGGAGTGGTGTGGAAGTCATCTTCTCAACCTTTCATTTGATGTAATTAGATCACAGAGTTTGGTTTTAATAATTCTAGTTAGATGGAAAGTATTTAGGTCTTTCTGCACTTGCTTAGCTGGAGACAGGGACTGAAATTTTTTGTGAGGTTGTTTTGCAAGGTGAATTATGAGGGTACAAGTTGATTCTTGAGTTTGTTTAGATAGTGTAAAGAAAGAGTTAAAACAGCTGTTGAAGGGCTAGGCGTTTTCAAAGTACTGTGTGTATATATCTATGTATATACACACACTAAGAATGATAGGTTTGTTATCTTAATTTTTATCATCCTGCCCTAACGCCTGCAGCTATCCAAAATTGTTAGAGCAGAGCTCTGGGGAAATTACTGTAAATTTGTCTTGTGTACTTTTCTAGAAACACCTTCTTTGTTCCAGGAAACATACGGAGTTGATACAAAAATGAGGTGGGGAACAGAACAGAATTTTTATGTACATGTTAACCATCTCCATTTGGGGTAGTGTGTGCTGCTATGCTTGATCTAGGGCAGTCACTGCGGAAGGTGTTTACTTATTACAGAAGTCACTGGCAAAATATTCCATGAAAGCAAGCCGCAAAGGAAAGTTGGAGTATCTTGGTTCTCTTTGTAGCACTCCAATGGGAGTTGGCTACAGCCAACTCTAACGGATTTGGTAGTGGATGTCACTTGCCAGATTGCAGACCTGAAGATGTTTTTGCGATTCTGACAGAGGTAATCTGCAATCTGTTGTTCTAATTGTAAAATAAGATCCAGGAAAGCCTGTCATTATGCAAAGGTAGGAGAGGGCTGTCCCTATATTCCAGTGACTTCATTACTGGGAGGCACCGGATACCGCAGCTTGTAGAGGGTATCCACCTGCAAAGTCTCCTGCTTATTTTGAGCTGGGCAAATGCAGCCTAGCTCCAGCATTTTTAAGATGTTCTGTTAATGCTTTTGGCAATAGTCTGTATTCTGAAACGAGATGATGCAATTTACCAGAGTTTTTGTAAACTGTTACTTATAAAGTAATTATTTTTTTCTTAAATCGGTATTGGATTCTTTGAAAATGCAGTGCTTAGTAGAAAAATGTTCTTTAACACCAGTCATCTAATTAGGTACATTCTTAAGTAACACAGAAAATGTTGTGCTAAACTACACAATATTAGTGAAATTTAAAGTAAAAATCTGGAATTACTAGCAGTTGTATATACTAAAAGTTAGTATGACCTTTTATCTCTCTTTTAAGAATTTGTTGTAAATAGAACATATTACCTGTTTTGATAGATTCCACTGAAAGTTGAGTGAAATAATTTTCAAAGGGTAGTTGATAAAATGGTTTACAGTAGTCTACCTAGTTATCAGTAACTCCTGAAAATGTTATAAACAGCTGAAGTTTGAAGTTCCTGTTTTTCATAGTTGCTCTGTGCAATGAAGGAAGAACTTTGAATATTTTAGGAATTTGTTAATGTGAAATAGCATCCTATAACTGCTACCTTGCGTGTTTCTATGGAAGTTTAAAAAAAAAAATTGTTATTGTGTACATTACTGAGATGGTTCAGCAAAGAACCTTGGCTTTTACATAATAATTACTCATAGGAAGGACTGTACAGGTGAGTATTTGTAAAGACCATGAAAAAGAACTCCAGAACTTCTAAAATGGAAAGAATTTTGTGCTCTGTTATTTTACATTTTCCCTCATGGTGGTTTTCTTTCTGATCTGTGCCCTGTGTAATACCAGTCTCAGTAATGATTTATTATTAATGGACTTCCAGTCATCTCTCTGTGGGCACAGGTCATCGTGAAGGAAGCCTTCTGCTTACTTCTCCATACAGCTTCCTATCCTTCTGTTGCTGAGATCATACATAAAGCCTCATTGTTGTTATCATGCTTGCAAAAAATTGCCACCTATGAGTAGGTATCTGCCTAGGTAACCGTTGAAAGCCTATAAAAAGAAACAGCTGACTTAGAGTTGGAGATGGAAGTAACCACTAATATAAATCACTAGTAACTCCTCAGGTTGGCACGGTAGAATATTTTTTCCTTCCTTCTTTTTTCTTATTTTCTGCTTGCAGAGGTTGAAAGCAGCCTTGACCCAGCAGCACCCTCAGGTAACAAATGGAGATACTGCCAAGGGACATCCAAGTGGATTGGTCAGGACTCAGTCAGAGGAACCACGGCCACAATCACTACAACAGCCTGCAACTTCAACAACTGAAACTCCGGTATGGCAACAGAGCAGATGTGTACATTCTGCCATCTTCATTGTTATACAAAAAAATTCTTTTTTTTCTTTGCTCTTGGTTTGTTAAATAGAAGTTAACTTGAGTTACAGACTCCTCTTGGAGTCAGTAGTTCTGTAGCAGTTTATAGTACTTACATGCTTCTAAAATGTATTATCTGAGATGATAATTTCAAAACAGGTATTATCTACCTCTTCAAATTGAGAACAAAATCGTCCTGATTGCTGGTGTGCATTAACAGGAAATTCTGTGGTAACTGAAAATTGTACAACTGGTTAATACATATTTGAAAAACATCAGTGGTTTTATTTTTATTTGTATTACATGGTTAATGATTTAGATCATAAATACTTTGGATTTTTTTTTTAACTGCATCATATGTCATGCTTCTGTTAATTTGCCTGGCCGTTCAAGCAAATGGACTGCCATGAGAATAGACTCAGCTGTGTGATTAAGTGAACTGCATCATTCTGGGTAGTAGAAGGGGGGCTCTGAGTTTAGGAATGTTGTGCTGTCCCATTGGGATGATAGACGAGACCAGGGGTATAAAGGACAAGAACTCCTGAGCCAAACAGCAAGTGGGTGAGCTGCTGGAGGAAAGAGATACTTCCCTGTGTGAATCCTGTAGGATTGTTGCTGTTCTGCTTCAGAAAAGCTTACTGGAATGTGTTTTCACAATTCTTGTATTTTCATAATTCATAGCCTAATACCAGTTTTCTAACAGTTGCATACTTGGTCCAGAACCAGAAGGACCTGCATCTGCAGTGAAAGCACTCAGATTCTCAGACTGGCCAGTGAAGTTAAAGACCCTATCAAAACAACTGTGTTTGGAGCAAAAAGAGGAAAAAAGTTACTCGCTGTAAAATGATCTCCTCCTTAATGCTGCTGATCTCCTGTACTACATTAAGTTTTTTAACAGAATGTTTTCTTAATAACAAATAGCAGAATTTTCAAGGTGAAAAGCTTGCTGTTTGGTTATTTTGTGGATTCTTTATAATTAGGATTTTAAAAAAATAAGTGCTTCATTCCTAAAAGGCTAATTTGAGTTCCCAGGTGGTTTTTATTATTAGCTATCTAGCTATGCCAAGTCTATATGCAAACTGATATGTGTTTGCAGGTTTTAATTTAAAAATAAAACTTTCTTACTGTGCTAGACTGAATATGCAGGTGCAGCAGTGAATATGTCCTGGAGACGGTTATATTCTGTCTATCCTATCACTTGAAAGGATTTAAGAATGCGTTATATTGTTATCATAACTCATTAGATCTTTGCCTAGGGTCTGCATACAGCTACAAAGGGGGGAGTATAATGTGTAACTTAAAAAAACTGAAATATTTGGATCCTGTCATAAGAAGTGGGCGGATAGAAGGGAAATTGGTATGCAGTGGTGGGGAACGCATCAACAGATAGGAAATTGCTATCTGGAGATCCAGGGATCAGCAAGTATCAGCACTGACAGCGTTTGTCAAACAGCTTCTGTATATTAGGCATAAACCATTGTGTAGTATTTCACTTGTGACTAGGTTTGTGGGAAGGGTCAAAAGTAGAAAATTTATTTCCTGCTAAATGTAACATAAAAGCTATTTTGGGATGTGTGTTTTAAAATTCGCCTTTTGTAAATAGTTGTGTCATCAGAATTGGTAAAAAAAAAGTCTTGAAAGTCAATCTAAAGAAGTATTGCTTTTGGACATATCAAGCTGCCAAATGTAAATGTCATATAAATTTAACTCTTGGAGGTGAGTGGCTTCTTCTAAGCTAAAGCTAGAGCCATGATTAAAAATATTACAGGTCAGTGTAACATGGTAAGGAGTGTAAATACAGTAGCATCTTTTTAAATATACCTGTAGATGGATTGGATGACATAGCTTTCCACAGAAGAAATGTGTATAACATGAATGTGTTTGGAAATGTTGCAAATAATCTTCAAGTTGTGACTAGTGCTGCAGCTTAAGTCATTAGTAGGACTGCACTAAGCGCTTGAATATTTTTTTGCTGTTTCCAGGCATCACCAGCTCAGCCTACGCCACAAACACCAAATACAGGTGGTCGGCGAAGAAGAGCTGCCAATGAAGACCCTGATGAGAAAAGAAGGAAGTTTCTGGAGCGAAACCGGGCCGCTGCTTCCAGATGTCGACAGAAACGGAAAGTCTGGGTGCAGTCTTTGGAGAAAAAAGCTGAGGACCTAAGCTCACTAAATGGCCAATTACAGGTATACTTCTTATGTCAAGTGAAAGTGCATACCTTTTTTCGATTCTTAGACAGCGATCCTGGATCAATGGAACTTAAACTTTGCATGAAATCTGAAATAGATATGGTTTTGTAGCTGGTGACTCAGGTTAGAATTGAAAATTCAGCATTAATTGCATAAGCCAGTAAAATAAGAAAACAAGAGAATACTCAGATTTGAAGATGTGTAAGCTTTGGGATTGTGCCCTTTTGTCCTTTGCCCATTTTAAATAACTTTCAGACTGGGATACTAAATGAGGATGTCAAGATGTGTTGGGAGTAAAGGCTTATTAATAACTATGTCATAGCCTTATCTTGAAAACATCTTGCTCTCAAAAATTTATATCACAGCCTGAGTTATTTAAATAAGATCTGTTTTGATTTACTTTGGTTCTTCTTAACTTCACTTTTTTTCCCTTTAAAGTGAATGTAGTGCTCGTGAAAGGTGCCAGATTGACATCACTGGAAACTGAAGGCCTCTTTTGTCCACAGAACAGGTACAGCACAGGCAGCGGCAGTGCGAATTTCAGTGCACTGCCCTCCCAGTGTGCATAAATCCTATAGTGAGGGAGGTATACTGCGAGAGGGCAGGCTAGTGTATGTTGCCTCTTACTTTCCTACCTCATTTGAGGTCATCAGCTGTTGGAACGTGGTAATGTAGACACCGTGTTTCCCTGCATTACCCTTTTGTTTAAACTACTATGAAATGTTAAAGCATAGTTTCTTAATGTTTTCCATCAGGACCTGAGAACTGGCACAAAGTGTTGTTTCAAAATAAAAAGCTTTACTTTAAGTATCACAGAAAAGAAGAATGATAGAAACTGCAATGGAAAGTATTTTGATATTTTAAAGTTTCACCACTTGTTCTTTCATTGGAGCTATTCACTGGGTCAGATTCGCAGGTCTTTTCCTTCCTGTTAAAACTCCTCTTTCATGCTGTTTGATAAATGAAATGTCCCAGCTTGACCAACAGCAACATGCAGCATGTTGAGGTTACTTTTTATTATGTAATTGAAATTATGTTGTATCAGTAATCTTCATGTTCATGTGATTAAAAATACTCACCATCCCTGGCTGTCAAACATAAGAAATTCCCACCTAAGCACACAATGCGAAATAAGTTCCCTGTGCCAAGGATCACAGCAGTGTGCACCAGCATTAGATAAATTTCTTGCAAATATTCTTCTTGTACCTCTTCAGTCTTTCGACACGTTCCTGTAATGCAGTCACAATTCTCAGTGTAAATCCATTAATCGCAAAACGGTTTGTAGCACCGTAGCTTAAATAACCCAGGTGAAGGTAGATCTGCAAGAAGGAGAACAAAGGAACAAAAAAGATTGACTATATTTCAGGGGGGTTTAGTGAAAGTAATTTCTTAGTATTATGCGAACTGCCTTTAACTTACAGATACCAATTTTTATAACCAAATGCAATGTAAGTACCATAACCAAAAGATTGCCAGATTTCCAAGAGTTAACTCAGTTAATAGTGAATTCAAGAAAAAGAATTTTCTTACGGTCTGCCAAAAGCAAAACCGTTAACTGTGAAGAACAGTATGACTTGTAAAGCAAATTGAATGTCAGAGAAATAATTAAACTGTGCTTTATGTGAAAACATTAATCAATCCTATATTTCCATAATAATTCTTCACTTGACAGGCTAACACAGCTGATCAGCATAGTGGGCAGAAATGACCCATGATTACTTACTTTATATTTAATAGTAAATTTAATAAGTTTGGAATTTTGCCTTAGTACATTTTTATAGACTGAGTGTTAGGGTTTAGTAGTTCATATTTTGTTTAATATGTAAATGACCGGCTCAGCTGAATTTACCAAGATGTCACGCTTCCAAAAGTAGGTTAATGCCAAAATGACCACGTTGCATTGGTTTGTGTAACAATTCTGACTTCTTTCAACACAGTTAGTTTTCTTGTTGATGTCAAAGCTTCTGATGTCACAGGTGGTTTTGAGACTGAAACTCTTCACAGTGCATACAGATTTTTAAGAGGTTTACTTTGATGTATATTTTGACAGAATGACTAGGTTGGAAAAGACCTTTAAGATTGAGTCCAACTGTTCCTGTCCTAATCTAAATCATATCTCTAAGTACCTCATCTACCCGTGATGACTCATCTACCCGTGAAAACTTTTGTTCCATAGTTTTCAGCTTTCTGTAGATTAACTTCTGGATACTTTCTTCTTTTAAAAGTAACTTTCTTTTTAAACATTGTTTTTCAAATTTTTGCTTAAGGGAAAATTTCCATCTTAACGTCCTGGGAGGAACATACTTAGACTGGGTTGGCTGTAGGTATTACAGGCTCTGCTATGTAAGGTTTATTTCACGCTTCCAACCTCTTAAACTTTATTTACTATTTGATTGTTGGGGTTTTTATATATTGACTTGTTTATTAATCTTAAATTTTAAATATATGGTGTTGCGTTGCCTCTGTGCCTTACACAATACTGCAGGGTATGGTATGCTCTATAAAGTGTTAAGGAAGTATTGACAGTGTGTCCCCAGCAGCCACACAATCACATTGTAGGATCAGATGCCAGAGTTCATTATATGGTCTCGATTGGGTCCCTGTTGCTGTAATAATCTCAGAGGGCAAAGTATCAGTAGAAGAATGGCCTGTCTCACTCATGAGGTCACTACAGGTTTTAAAGCATGAGCAGAGGCAGTTTGTACTAATGCTGCAGAAGCTGCTTTAGGAAGGCTGTATTTTGAAAAGCATGCCCGTAAGTAAAGGTCCTCATCCATACAGCACTATCTTGTTGAAATTACCTGGAAAGAAATAGAAGGGCTGTGTTTAACTCTGCTATGGACAATCCTCTGTCCCTGTAAGTCACATCTACCTGTCTCTGATGATAGTTTTGTTAAGTATTATCTCACAAATACTGACCCACACTCTGCTGAGTAAGGGTTAATTTGGTCCCACCGTTACGTACACATTTTGGATCCAGGAAGAAATAGGGAGATGCCAAAGAGCATACTGTATGCTGGGTGGTGCACCTTCGGAAGAATATAGAAGGCAAAGTATCTTTTGAAAAATGGAATGCAGGTAAAAATAGATATTCTTTCCTCCAGAAACCTGCTTTCTAATCTTAGCACGTTTTGACATGTGGAAACATAAAAACTCTCAAAGACAGCATGTGAGATGTATTTCATGCTTAAAGAAATGGGGATGCCTACACTTGATTTGATACCTTGTTTATGAGGAGGACCTTTCCAGGATGAAAACTCAAAATAATCTTTCTTTATCCCACTTGTTGAAGTGTTTATTCCATGTGTCTCTTCTTATTAGCTTCTTTTCCATAAAGACTACCATGTGTTAGCATATTTCGAATGAGATGGAAAGACTTGCTACTGTCATGTACTCGATAAGAAAACCACAACCTGAATAGGGACAGGTTCTAACGACCCCTCCTTTATTACCAGTCAGAAGTGGTTTTACTGGTAATATGTAAATGACAGCCTGGATTGCCACTTCTGTGATGTTCGTGTGTCTAGCAAATGCTTTCAGGAGTAATTCGTGCACTGCGTTAGCAAACAGTGGTCACGTTACTAACAAGGCCAGGTATGTGATCAGTGAGCATATCTCACCTACTTAGTGTAGAAATGCTCCTCCATTTTTTCAAATCTCCTTTAATGTAATATAACAGATTTGCTTTTTCTGTTCCTTTTAGCAAAATCCTTAGTGTCTATAATACAACTGACAATCTATAAACTGCCCTCCCAAAACTTATTGTAAACATTAGTTTTATTTACAGTGGTAAACAGTGACTTCATATTTCTGTGTGCTGTTTGTGCATAAATTAAAATGTGGGAAATGAAAGTATAAAATTTCTGAAAATTTCACTCATTTTGCTGAGGTTCCTTTAAACTAACAGAAGTAGGTTTCATATTCTTGGACGTTTCTGCTTATGTTGATTATCAAAAAAGTGTTTCAAAAACTACATCAGTGCTTTCTCCCCCTCCAACTATGTCAGTTCTGTGCAGCTGCCTGCTTGGCGTCCAGATTTGCAGCTCCTCAGTAAATGAGTTGGTGAACGAAGGGAGCTGAGTACTGGAAGCAGAAGTAGTGTGATTTCTTAACAGCCTGAGATTTTGGGACATGTAATGCCAGCTGGTAGAGATTTTGTGGGATTTTCAGTTTTTTCGGCCTCCCTCTTTTTTGTGTGTGTGTTTGCAGTAACATTTTTCTTGCACTAGAAACGTTCATGAAGTCAGATTTTGGCTTTGTTTCAGCTCTTGTTTTTGTTTTAAATATAAAGTTTCTGAAAGGGATATTTGGCACAATAAATGACTGAATAGAAAAGTAGTTCTTAATAGTTTAAGAAGATTTTGCAAGTACAAAGGCTTGACGTTTTTTCTCTCCTAAATGGGAAGAGAGTACACAGAGGAGCTTTTCTTTTAAAAGAAATTTGGTATTTTAGTTACAGTATTTACAAACTATGTTGTTTACTGTAATTAAACCTAATAAATTCTGTTAAAAATTGTTTTCCATATTTTGGAATTCTTTAAGTTGTAATTCATCTCTGACTGTGTTGCCTTCTTTCTAGCTTGCAAGTGACTAAATCGACTTTCTCATATTTTTCCCTGCATAATTTTATTTGCAATCAAATTTTTTTCTTTATTTTTTGTTTAACTTGCTGTCCAATGCATAAATGTATGCATTCACCAAACAGTTGTGTCTCGTGTGTGGTATTGTATGCTGATGTGCCACAGCCCTCAGTCTGAGTACCTTCAACAGAAAGGACCTATGTTTAAAAGAAATTAACCCTTGAAAAGTGTATATTGTAGCAAGACAAGGGCATCACAGAACTCAATTCTGTAGTTACGTAAACATTTTTCTACTGTTTTAAGTGAAAACGGATCTATCAAAATGCCATACAGTCCTTAAGTTGGATCGTTACTTCTGTAGCGCTTCTCATCTGTAGGTCCCAGACAGCATTACAGGGGAGGTAAGTGTCACAGTCCTCCATTTTACAAATGGGGAAACCAAAGCACAAAGAAGTAAAATGACCTTGCTGAAGGTCACCCAGTAGTGGCACAGCCTGGAAATGAACCCAGTCACTGGATTCTGCAAATGCCGTCTCCAGATTACACTCTGCTTAGTGACATCAGCTGCCGTTTCAGCATTTTGTCATTATGATCAATTATTCCTTCATACAACATGTTTAGGCACAGTTGCCAAAGAGAAAATCACTATGGAAATCAACATTTACTAAATTATTTTCCATTACATGAGATTTTCAAAGGCAACATACAAATACAGTCACCAAAAATCATTCTGCATTGGCTGACTCTTTTTTTACAGTTTGGTTTTTTTAAATGTTGGCTGTGGCATCTGTTAAAACGTGGGTAGTTAAATGGAGGTTTACTCGCATTAGAATTCATCACAAAACCTTGCAGAAGAGCCTTACAGTAGCTGGATCACGTGCATAGGACTATATGTAGATTCTGCATCTGTGCACTGAAAAACATATATTGTATCTTCCAAAAAAGCATTTCCTAGTTCAAGAAAATCATAAAATAAATTTAGCTTAGTTTCAGCTAATATTTAAGTATTCTGAGATAAAAGAATCATATACATTTTTGCAACATATACCAAATGGAAACTTCTTGTATTTTATCTACCCCTAAAGGAACAACTGCAAATCCTATAAAACTTAATACCCACCTTGAAAATGTGTGTAGTTTGAGCTTGGTAAAGTACATAACTTTCTTCTCCTTTAGAATGAAGTCACCCTGCTGAGAAATGAAGTGGCACAGCTGAAACAGCTTCTTCTGGCTCATAAAGATTGCCCTGTAACCGCCATGCAGAAGAAATCTGGCTATCATAGTGAGTAATGTTCCATTACCTATAGCCTTAGGCTGCATCAATGAAATACTGCCAAAGTGAACTGAATGAACATTAAAATTGAGAAATGCGCTTCTAATATTACATTAAAGATTTTTCTAAAAATTCTTGAAGGTTATTGGAAGACAGGAATGAATATGTGATACTTAGAAATATATTTCTAAGTCCTTCCAGTTGAAGTGTTGCATAACATTGACGGTTTTATGTTGGTTTAATAAATGCATATGATAATTAGCATTTAAGGACTATCGGTTACTACACCTGCTTTGGAAAATATAATTCAAGTATTAAGAGCACAGGGTAAAGCATTTTTTATACTTTCCTTAGCCTGGTACAGCACAAGGTCCTTGTGGGTTTTTTCCATCATCGTAATGAGGTTTCAGTAGAGGTAATATAACAGCTGTCCTCATTTACCATAACATCCAGGATCAGTCAAGCTGTTAAAATAATCAGATGCAGGTTCATGACTCCTACTGTACGATGTCTTATAGATTGTTTTGATTTCCACATTAAGTGACTGCTTTTCTATAAACAGTGTATTTTAAAAAGCAGTTCTAATACTGAAGGGAATACCCAGGGCTTCAGTAGCATTTGTTTTCTAATGCATATTTTTACTTAAAGGTGCACATTCGATTTTCATCCTTCCAGCATTTTAAAGGTTAATTATGCTTTCCTGACTTGTAACTTCATTTTTGGCTATGATACACAGTGCCAGAACCAGCTGCTGCTGCTGTTGTAGAATAAATGGCCAATTTTGTCCATTGTACACAAATTTGTTACAAATAACTGAGCTGGGAATGCATTAGGCAACATTCATAATATATAACCCACAGCTTTCGTTTTTATGATTTAGTGATATTTCAGGATATTTGTAAATGTGAAGATTGTTTCTGCCATATGTAGCCACTTCATTTTAATTTGCCAGTGTCAGTAATTCAGGAGAATAAAGGAACATTTTGTATTGCATGCAAACAGATCCTCAGGTGCTTGCGATAAAACTTAATGGCCACCATCTTTACTTGTAGTCATTGTAAGCAATTTCATCAGAATGGGCAATATTTTTTAATTTAAAAGATTCAGGAGATTTAGCAACTCTCTATTGCCACATATATTTAGAATACTGATTTTTGTCAGTTTTGAGCTTATAAATCTTGGTCCTTTGATCTCCAGTCATTTTGACAAGACGGAAAATAGCATCTTGGAGTAAATTGGAAGGGTATAGAAATATGTTTGGGATTTATATTAACAATGATTGCTGCAGGGATGAGGCCATTATGGCTCCCATCTGACAGAACAACATAATTTCATATGGAAGCTACTAGGGGATAACATTATGCATGCATAAGGTTTTTTTAAAAAAAAAAATTCAGAAAGACCGTAGGTTTCTTGAATTTCAATGTTTTGAGGATGCATGTCCCTGAACTGGTATGAAAAATACTTAAATGTAAGTCTTAAACCGGCAAGCAATTACAGGCTAAGGATTTCTTTGTTGAAGAATTAACAAACGGCCTGTTCAGTAATGCTTCTTTTCTGCCCTCAGAAAAAGACTATAATTTTCCTAATTTACTAAAGGAAGCAAAATGGCTAAGAACTAACATACTGATCAGCAGGAAGAGCTTATGTTTTAGGAAAAAAAATAATAGTAAGCAAGGAGACTGGAAGGAAAGCTTACCTAGTGTCTTAAAGTCTCATGAAAGTCAAAGTTCAACATGAATGCTGGTTGTAATGCCATCCCTCTGAAAGGATTTTGTCACATTATCTCTGTGTGAATAATGTTAGGAAGGCGCGTTGGCTAAGTGACATACCCGCCGTACAATCTTGAGAGGGAAAAAATTGTTTTAGTTACTATGTTCATGGAAATGGTGTTCATAGAAAGTATTTTTAAATAAACATATTATGTTCATCACGTAATCTAAGTTGAATTGCTTCAAAAACATTGAGTAGTTTAACAGCCTGTCTGTGTGGAAGAAATTGAAGACACGAGATTACAGAGCTCCCGCGGTGCTGAGTATTGTGCACTGCTGAGACAGTGCTAGTTTACACCATGTTTTAACAGCTGAGTACACAATTTAATGGCATTTCATGTATGACAGATGCACTTAAATAGGCACAAATAATCTAGTGCTTTTCAGTGTACTTTTGGCACTTTTACATACCTCTTAAGGTCTTTCGAATTTCCCAAGCATGTTTTTGTTTCAGGCCAAGTGAAAAGAATGACAGTTGCAGATACCCCTTTCTATTAAGCTTGTTCTTGGGATCATATTTTCCGTATATAAAAAATCCTGTCCCCGCTTCAAAAGAGGCAGTCATTGGGACAGAGAAACTTGAAAAATGGTTACTCTGAGGCAGTGTGGATCTGTATGGATCCTGTTGCTGTGTTTGAGTTTTTAGTCAGTTAGTTCTTTCTCTAGTTAGTTTTACGGAAGTGGTAGAAGGTGACTAGCTGGTTTCAGACCTGGGACAATTTGAACCACTCAAACCATGACATTCCTATAGCCTGTGCTGGGCAGGTGATAGTCCTTCAGTGAGTGCCCAGGGCGGTCGCAAGGGCCAGCGCTGGGAACGAGCATTTCTGGGCAGAGCATTAGCATGAGGCTTCATACTAGTGGTTATCAGGGGACCAGCAGGAATTCTGGATTTACACAATGGGAGTTGCAAGGCTTTACACCTCTGGTCAAGTTTATTTCCATAATCTAGTGTTAGGTCTGTGTCTTACATAATCACTGGGCTGCTGTAAGCTTCCCCTCTAGCCCCGGCTTCTGAAAATACCTGAATGGGGTGCTCTTCAGCCCAGTGTGTGTGTGTTCATCTGCTCGGTGATGCGAAAGCTTCTATTGTACATTTGTCACCATAAGTATTCACGTAACTATTTCTTCCATTGCATATATGGTCTTCCCAGGGCATTCAGAGTCAGAGAACCAAGCCTTTTTCACATTCTTCACTGCTGTGATATTATTGCAGACATTTCTTTTAACAACATACATGCTCTGTGTCCCTGTACAACAGAACACCTTCCTTCTCTGGCAGAAAGATAATGCTCTAATCTACTTCCTCTCTATCTCTGGCTTGAAGCTTTTAAAATTAACCTTTTTTTCTTGAAAATAAGAAGGATTTGGTCAACCAGGGCATTGGGGATCAGCAAAAGAAGTGTAATAGGAAGATTGAGATTCATAGGAGAGTATCAGCAGCTGTGAAGCAGAGGAGCAGGTGTTACAGTGGGGAGAATGTTCCATGCATGTCATCCCATTTGCTGCCATTTCTTTCCGTCTGAGGGGACGAATACGCTGCTCTCATAATTAGTAATTCATTACCTTTCAGGAAGTGGTACTAGCATTTCTCTTTTTAACAAAGTTGGTATGTGTCCCTTCTTCCTTGGTTTTAGTGAGATCTTGTGGGCCTTGATAGAGATGTAGCAAAGATGAAATCCTGTTGAATAAGTGTTAATGGGTGCTCATCTGTGTTCTTTCTGTTCAGGAATGGGCAACTCCTAATAAGGGTGACAGACATATTTTAGAAGTATTTTAATTTCCTTGCTCTTCCTGTATACAGTTACCATGGGACATGAGGATTTGTGGTTACTGTCAGCAGACGTAGTTCAGTACTGTCTGTCTGTCGCTGTTAGTGCTTGAAAGATGTTTTTGAAAAAGCACAGTACAGTGTCTGTACAAGAGTTGGCCCCACGGATAAGAACACGGTGATACTTTCAAAGGATTATGTCCCAATTCCTGTAGCAGAAGTGCAAAAGAAATTGTTACTTTGATCATGTAGACAGTATTTCTTAGGAGGAATTGCAGCAGTTTTGTTTGCTTATCCATCCTTTTTCACCTTACCTCCCTTTTCCAGAAGCAGTTGCTAACAGAACTGTTTCCAGGCCTAGAAGAGCAGTGTGTTCTTAGTATGCATGGGGATGCTTCAGAGATCTTTATGTTGGGGACTTGACTTGCTAATTTAGTGCATTTTCGTACCCGTAGCTAGTATGTCGTATAAACCTCAGTACATCATAAACTGCATTTTTCCCTTGTTTTTTCATGCTTAGTGTTCCTTTCAGTCGCTGCAGTTTGCCTCGATGGAAATGAAACTACGACACCATGGTGGTGTTGCTCTTTGAGTGGTAGTGTCATCCCTTCCCAGTCTTTCTTCACCCCTGGGTTACTTTTGACTTTGTTTGCCAGTCTCAAGCACAATTGGAAAGGGATTGCGAGGACTCGTCTAGCGAAAATCGCAAGCCGGAGTTCGTGCTGCTTCGGGCTATGCATGTGTATAGCTTCCTCTACTAGGTGGTACAAGTCAGCAGCGTGTTAAAAGGGACTTCCAGAATTCAATCTGTTGACTGGGTCTAAGTCAGTGTATAAAGGTCTTCTGAAAAATACTCAAAAACACTAACACTAGTAAAAAAATGTTTAAATTAGGTGTTCGTACTCTTAGTGGTAAGTGAAAAAATGGTAGGTTCATTTTTTTTTTTTGTTCTTTAGTCTTTAACTCAGCCTTTTGCTTAACACTGTTTGCATGATGCCTTGGCCAAAAAAGGATGGCTTTAGCATGACTAGGATGTCAGTGCAAGACAGGCATTTTAAATTCTAGTTTTGCACAGTGAGGATTATTTTTTAATCTGTTTGCCCTCTGTTGTGAGGAAAAATGATGCAGCTGTGTGGCTGCTTCACTGCAGTTCTGTGGGGAGCACCTGAAGTATTCTTGAAAATGTTTTTAAAATCACTTTTAACAATTTAAATTTATTGAGAGGCATTTATACACTAAAGAAGTTACTGAACTTCTCTCCATTAAAGGAATGTGCTTTGAAAACTTGTGTGAGTACTGTCCAGTTAATATAGGGGTGCAGATGATGTTTTTTTCAGATACCAGTTCATTATAGCAAGTGTTGCTGAATACGGTTGTTCTCACTTGATTATTAAGTAAGCTCAGTAAATGGCATAGGTTAAAAATCTGGGGCCAATTCCTAGAGCACTAGGAGATCCAGTGGCATTTTTAATGTATGAATGCTGCTTATTGACACGAGCGCTCATCACTAAAACTGGGCGTGGTACCCACCAGCTGATTTACTGGGTGAGAAATTGGACCATTTTAATTAAGACTTTGAAGATGTGAAAATGTTCTTGTTTCCAGAATATTCCGTACTGCAGTCTATTTTTTTCCTTATAGTGTTTTCTTTAAAAAGCGAAAATGAGATTGCTTAGCAGTTTGTGCTGCGTTACGCCATGAATTTTAATTATTTAGGGGATGATTGCTGTTACTTGGGACGTGGTGCTGTGCATTCCGGGGGGAGGAAGAAACATTGATGACTTTTTCCTTCTTCAGCTGCAGATAAAGATGACAGCTCAGAAGACATATCAGTGCCAAGCAGTCCACACACGGAAGCTATTCAGCACAGTTCTGTCAGCACTTCCAACGGCGTCAGCTCAACTTCCAAGGCAGAAGCGGTGGCCACCTCCGTTCTTACCCAGATGGCGGACCAGAGCACAGAGCCTGTGCTTTCCCAGATCGTCCTGGCGCCTCCCTCCCAGTCGCAGCCTTCAGGAAGTTGATTAGAAACTTGTGTTGCATCAGTTTCTTAGATATACATACGTGACTTTAAAGGGAAATCGACAAAAGACCAGTCTCCACCTAGGAGAAATTGTAGCTTAAAAATTATTCATTTTTAAAAATCCAACTTAAATTTGGCTTTAACGATTGGCAGGTGAAGAGGAGACTGAACACCTGTTCTAGTCTCTTTGCAAAAGACTTTTTTTTTTAAGTATTAGTTTTACTAGTTGTTTTTTGTGCTTAATGTGTAAAGTGTGTGTACAGTACAATGTGGTTTATTTCATTTTTAATTTGGTATTTCAACAAACATTGGGGTGAATTACTAAAGGTCAATCCCAAGACTGTGATAGTAATGTTATGTGACATTTTTATACCAAAGTTCTGCATAGTCCCTATTGACTTTGTAACGTTAAGCAAGGTCATAAAGCACTAGGCAAGAGAAAAGACAGTAACAATTAATTTGCTTTTAGTCTTTTTGCCTTTTTGTTGTTTTGCACATTATGAGAGGAAGAACATTGGGAGAAAAACTTTTGGGTTGTTTTATGTATAGCATTTTGGTTGGCTTTTTAACTGTTGGGGTTTTTGATTTGTTTAATAGGGCCAGTACAGTATATGACATACAGTACTTTTATGCACATACCTATCCTAGGTGAGGATCATTACTAAATAAGATTTGATTTTTATTATTTTTTTTAATTTTAAATTGATGTTAGGTGGTTTGGGTTTCCCCCCCCCTCCATCACTTTCATTCTGGGGGGCAGGGGAGGAGAGCTTTATTTCTCCAGTCAGAACAGATATCTATAACTACCCTTTCTTGCTAGGCTGAAATCAGTAAGCATATTGTAAAATACAGGGTTATCAAATATGGGATACATAGTATTCCAAAGTAGGTCGATATTTTGTGGATTTTTGAGTCGCAGACTAAGGAGTTTACTTATGGTGTTGGATGCCAGAAAAGCCTAAAATCCTTCTTCAGACAACTCAAGACTTTTTTTTTTCGTCATTGTCTTGTATTTGCAAGCTAACTTGTACTTAATTCTTGTGTAAGCACTGTCATCTTTTAGTAGCAAAAATTTTGATACCTTTCTTGTGGGGGGGGGCTGGGAAAAATCAGTATCTACCGTATCTTGGAAACAATGTACTTATAACGTGGTGTGTGTGGTGTGTGCGTGAGAATGGTTCCGTAGTTAATGCCAGCAGTCTTTTGCTTGAATGTTTAAAGATGCCTTCAATGTGATGCTGGCTGATAGGTGACTGCAGTTTTAAAATGTTATTTACTGTGCGAACTTGGATAACTAACATTCCATGATGTAGTTTGTTTCTGATGAGATGATTGTAGGTACACTCTTTCTCATTATCCAGTCATCTGTGGGATACTGAGTTTTTTAAATGTGCCATTATCTATTTTGATTCTGTACTCATGTTCAAAATACAGTACAATATTTTACAATAGATTAAGTTGTTTAAAAAAAAAAGGTAGATGTGTGCTTTCAGGTCGGAGAACTTTGCATAATAGCAAAAACAGATGCATAGTAGCAACTGGCAGTAAAGCGGGATTCCATTATGTATATAACAAAGGTTTAATGCATTTATAATGGGTTGTGTAGTTCATTTGCTCTTCCTTCTCCACACTATACTATGTGTTTTTAAGTGTCAGTGCCATCAAGTTTCTATTTGATTTTTAAATCTAAAAATGTAATTGATCCGCTGGAAAATCATTATTTCTACAGTATATATACAACCATACGTAATGAAAACTGGACAAAGAAGTATCTAAGTCATATGTATCATTGCAGGGCTTTAAGCATGAAAATAATAGGGATTCTAAATATTTTGTATTATAAAAGTAAGAAAGTTGAGTTGATAACCTCATGTGTCTTACTTTCCCAATTTCACAGTAAAGAGCTGTAGCCGTTCTTGAGTGTTTCCAGGATGGTGAAATACAGTGGACCTCTGGGGAGAAGGAAATGAGTTGCAAAGGCACAAAATGTGAATTCTGCAAGAAAGCTATACAGTCACTTGTCATTGTAGTTTTGGTGGACTAGCTAAGGCCTCATCGATTATACTATAATTTGCTCTCCTAAACACACTGGCTTTTAAATCATATTTATATCAGTGGAGTTTTTTTATAACAAAACCGTCGCGCTTGTAAATTAAGTCTACATAAGTGTATAGGAGATGTGTAAACAGTTAATGAATTTAACAGTGGGGCTGGAAAAAGAACCATTAAAATCTGTGTTCAGCAAATAGAGAAAAGTAATTGGTCGTACTACCATGGATTCCGTTTTGAGACGTATGTCACACTACTTCTGTACTTAGCATTTGGGGTCTTTACATTTAACATGTTTCACAAACTGTACTGTTTTCTTCTCTGTGCAGTTTGCATGAGTAAATCATCGAAGAGAATAAAATCTATCTTTAAGTTATGTTCCTATTTTAATGAAATTATACTTGTTCTAAAAGGCAGCGCTGTCTTCAGACTTATTTCTTCACCCTTACAATTGCCAGCGTTTCTCTGGAAATTCTGGCAGTGATGTCAAGCCAATGTGAGGGAAACACAGACACATGTGGTCCCTTAGAAAATAAGCCAGACTGTGTCGCTCAGTGGTCAAGGGTCGAGTTCAGCAGTGTCTGAGGAGTCGGCCTGGCACCCTTAGTTCTGGGAGCCTGAGGTAATCTGTGAGCGCAGGAGCCTGTAACCAGCTTGGTGAGCCCAGGAAATAATGGCTGTGGCCAGGTGAGCTGCTCACAGGTCGGTCCTGAGGGGCTGAGAAAAGATCATGCCCTTACGCCTGATGCTTAGGATGTTAAAAATGGTTTGGGCTGCTCTCTGGATGTTGGGAATGCGATGCATGGCATGGCATTGCCTGTTATGTCACCACTGAGCTCCTTAAAGAGCTCAGGGACAGGGGCTTGGGGAGGAAGGGGTGTAAAGTTGCTGTGCACTTGCATTTATTGCATGTGTCGGCCAAAGGAAATTAAACTGCACACAACTGAGCCCCGACCAAGAGGAATGCCCAGGCCTCTGCTACTTCCTATGTCCTTTTCCTGCCTATACGAGTTGGGCTGGCCATGCCAAGGGCAAAGCCAGCAAGGCCGTGTAACGGGGCTGCAGGGGAACCAGCCCGCTCCGCTGTTTGTCTGCACTGTCAGAAGACCCAGGTTATACCCAACTCTCCAACCCAAGTCAGCTTTCCCTTTTCAAAATGCTGATGGGGCCAGGCAGAGGAATGTTACGCTGCCGGAACGAGGTGGCAGAAGTGTTGGATGAGCCGTGGTTTCAGCTACCGGAATTACAGAAGTAATTTGCTTGGAGACAGACGCAAACATTTTAATTGGTCATCATAAATGATAATGAGGAGAAAACATAGTGACATTAAGTGCATCCTAATAAAGTAAGGTATGTTAAATTGCACTGAAGGAAACTTCAGCAATGCTTCTTGACATGATTAATACACTCATGACAATGTGTCTAATGAAGGTTGTTTGCATTTATGTGCCGCCTGTTGCTTCCCTCAGTAGAGGAATAATTTGAACTGCGCTCATTTACATTGCAGAGCAGGGAGCACAGGATCGGCTTTCAGCTGGCTTTGTGCTTATTTTTAACCACCACATCGACTGCAGCACAGGTAGGATTGATTTAACCCATGTATTATCTTGCATAATACTGTGTAGGGTGGGTCCAGATGACACCAGCATTACCTTATAATTTTGATTTTCAAAGCTTTGTATTCTTTTGTAGTAAGTCTTCTGATCTTTTAATTTTAGGGTTTAATATGACTTTTTCTTCATGGAACTTAAGATCATGACCTTTACTGTTCTTTGCTTTCCTTCTCTTCAAAGTATTTTTTCTTGCTATGTGATGAGCTCCTGAACGTGCTCAGACATTTAGTGTGGCAGTTCCTCGTTTGGCACATTGTTTCCTCCGTGGCTGTGTTCAGTCTCGGTGAGAAATTTTAACTTCAAGAAGTTAGTAGCCAGGAAAGACCACACTGTGCATCTTGTCTTCAGCTAAAATAGATAGGAGAGGCTTATGAAATCGCCACATCTTCCTGGTCCAAGACATTACAAAACATGGATGTAGTTCTGGAAGGACATCCCAGATCCCCAGTATGGGTGGCCATGCACAACCACTGCCATGCGCGTATGCTGGTGGCTTCATAATTGTGCACAGTGCAACTAGCTTCAAAAAGTTTCTAACTTGCTAGGTGTGGGTCAGTCATCATCTAATTACCTGGCTGTCCATAGCTTAACAAGACAGGGAAACTTGGTCCAATTTGTGTAGTTGCTTTAAACCTTGCTCAAAGGCTGTCTCCCTCTTCCCTTGCCACATCTGTAATGACAGTGTATGTTGGTCCAAAAGCTTTTTTCCTCTTCATTGCTGGGTTAAGAGGAGGGAAGGAAGAGAAGGTTCTTACATTTTAAAATAAACTACTTAGAACATAATCTGGGAATGTGTATTTACCCAAGAAAGTGGTGTGACTTCACCATGCAGTTATACATGCTGGTTTTAATCCATAGGTAAGGAGGCAGCAGCTTAAGCTGCACAGGAAATGTTAACAAGCATGAAAGGTACAAAACGGTGAGACGTGAGGACAGGAGTCCTGCCCCTGGGAACCTCTGTGTTGGTGTTCAGTGCTGACAGCAGGCATTAAAGGTAGGGCAGGGAGTGGGCCTGGTGATACTCCCCTGTACCTTACGGACGGCACTCTGCAGCGGAGGGATATGTGTCTATGCTGGGCTGTGCAGATGAGCTCCAGGCACGAGCGTGCAGCCATGTGGGTACCTTTGGAGGAGCAGACACACAGGTAACACAGCTCCTGCCAGGCAGGAGCTATTGCATCTCTGTCTAATCCCATGCGTCTCCAGGCGGATCAGGATGCAGGGCTAGGCAGGTGTTTTGCTACCTCTAAAGCAAAAGGTAATGTCTTTTTTGTTGTTTTTTTTGGTTTTCCTTCCACTGCCCAAGAAGTTCCTGCCCTTGTTTTGCTGCAAGCGAGTATTGGCATGGTACGTAAATAATATTTCCCCCCCTTTAGCTGAGTCTATTGTTCCAAACCAGGAACAAAAAAACCCTGATAAATCACTGGACTTGGTGCATTTTAGAACCAAAATTATTTTTAAAAGCCTACTCACTTGTTTGGTTTAAAATGGGAAATTGCATCCATGTCCTACGTGTATGATTCTAATGAGGAGAAAAAGGAGACGAGCAAAGAGAGGAGGAGCCCCCCTTCACTTTAGTAGCAAACAAAATAAATTGCCTTTCTGAATAAACTGAGAAAATTAATCAGAGGAGAAAAAAGTCTGCATCGTTTGCCCACTCTGAAGAGGAAGGTTCTGTTTCACTGCTTGGTTACACCAACCCTTTCCTCTGACACCCAAAGGTGTTCTCTAGTGATTGATTTGTTCAAATGTTCCCAGTGATGTTAGGTGTGTTTTCCTCTTGCTGGAGGTGAGTAGCATAAACACCCTGTTGTTTGTAACTCCATGTTGAGAAATATACTGTGAAAGGTGGGATAACATACAGTAGAGTCGTTCTGGCAGCCTGGAAAACTCCAACAAACTTTCTAGTCAGATTTCAAAACAAGGAAGAAGCTAATGCTTTGGTTTCCTTGTTTTCTGCCCTCCCTTTCTGCAGAATTGCTTTAAAGGGCTAATGATTTTTGCTGAACAACAGATAATCCTTGTAAATGCCGAACAGATGCCGTGTATTTCACTGGATGGGAGGAACATTTTGAACACTTGATCATATTGTTGAATGTTTAATGACAGGTTATTAAGCTTCCAATTTATGACTTTCACATATGTGTGATTGTATAAAAAATTTCTTTATGCTGTCCCTAACAGTTTCCCCAAACTTTTTACAGCTCTAATTCTAATAGGACTTAACTTTTTTTATTTTCTTCTATAAATCATGCAGTGCTGTCTTGAATGCTGTGTAAGGATGTGCTGCCCGTAGGTCTCTGAGCTCTGCTCTCAGTCACCACACAAAACCGGAATGCTGTTTCCGAGTGGTCAGCATAGTGGCTTGTGTCATTCCTGCCTATCAGATGGCACAGCACTGCCTTCCCTGGGAGGGAAACGCCTTACGCTGACCTGGGTGCTCACCGTCAGTGGTCTCTTTAAATCCCAGGTACCAGTTGTAATACAGACTTTGGCCTCTTCCTTGTTCCAAAGGTCTGTCAAAATAATTTTGTTTCTGGAAAGAAGTGCAGGATCTTTACTTGCTCTAGTAACTCCACAGCTAGTTTAGATGTTGTTGAAGGCCACTTAAAATTTTGCAGTACATTGTTTCTCAAACTACTTGGCTTAAAGCGAAGCAGCTTTCCTACAGTGACAATTTCAAAGAAACTTGTGCCTGTTTTCTGAAAAGGGTGAAGATGAATGTGAAGTTGGAGTTCCTCTGGAATGAGGCTTTCCCAAGCGAGTATGAGAGCAGGATTGGATTTAGCCAGCTGCTCATCGCCATCAATGCTTCTTCCAGTAAACAATTTAGTCAAAGAAAATTTGAGTGATGCATAGACTTTCTGTGCATGATGGTCTGGTGATTATCTTGTTTTGTTTTGGTTTGGTTTTTTCCTTCTAACTCAATATTGCATTTTCTTCCAAGGTCCATAGTCACTCCTCGGAAGTCACTGGCATACCTAGCACCTCGCTGCAGTTTAGTCTAAGCAGGGAAGTTTTATTCCCAAATATTTTCTCACTTTCGCTCTTCAAGTGCTCAGAAAACTACAGTATTTGTGCTTATGGGTTACTTGAATGCTGCTATAAGCCCCCACCCTGAGGATTTTGATAACATATCTAACCTACCAACAGCCAATTGGCCCCTTGTCTGCAGCAACTGCCACTGCTGTTGCCAGCGGGGCTGAAGATCTTTGGTGTCAGACCTCTACTTTAGATACATTGAGCACAGATTTTAAAAAAACCTGCACTTGAAAGTGAAGTAGTTCTGAAGTGTTTGGTAAGCAGTTTTACATTACACAAAAAACTCCGCTGTTTTTCAAAGGCACACTTGGAACTTTCAGATTCTGTTATGAGGTTTGTTGTTTTGTTTTTTTCCTTTCAGTATTCCAGTGGGAAATGAAGTTAGATCAACATTCTGATTGCTGATTTTTGCTGTGATGAACTGTTAAACAGGTCACTACATGCTCAGAGCATCAGTACTCATGGCGATCTAATGAAACATCCTTGTTATGTTGTGTATTCTTGCATACATGCAAAACGAAGTACACCTATTGCAGGTGTTCTGTAAGAGTGAACTCTAGACTCTTGTGAGGAAAAAGTTAACAGTTCACTTCCCAGTGTCCTGCTGCAGAGTAAAGGAAATCCTCTCAAGAAGCTCATGGGCATTCAACAAGCCACTCCAGGATGCTCTCAGGAGAACTTGACTGCGTCTCTGGGTATGATACATTGTACCCTGAAAAGATTAAAATGGAAACCATGGTTTAATGGCCAAAATTAACATAAGCTGTGTAAAATATAATATTAATAAGTTACTAGTAAGTTGATATTAGGAAATTGTTATTAATAATCAAAGTGTAACAGCTCTATTCCTGAACAGGAACTATTTTTTGTACTGCAATCTGTATTAAGGTTTTATCCAAAAATAACACAGGAAATACTGTGTACAGTTACTGGAGCAAGGCGTTTCTGGCAGGTTTCCATGGCGTACTCAAAGCCTGTGAACTGGCCTACATTTGTTTTTCATTTTAAAACGTGGAAAAGATTTTTGGTAAGTGCTGACTACAGCTCAAAGCTTTACCTACAGAGCAGAGAGTTGAAGAGTCATGAGCTATAGTGAAATAAAGGGGATTTGTAAATTTGCAAGTAAAAGTGTCTTGTGTTACTGATGTCTTGCTTATACGAGACAATGGATAATAAATTATTAACTGAATGAGGTAAGTAATTCCATTTCCTAGCGTTTCCTGCTGTCTGTAACAAGAAATTCGAAGCCTGGGAGTTTCTAATTTCTCGGGAACAAAATGCCATCTAGTGGTAACTGCTCACTATTTTGAGCGAATTTTTTTTTTTTTACATATGTATCTTGACATAAATTTTTCCCCCTGATATTCTACATTTTACAGCCCGCGAAGCTCTCGAGAGAAGCAGACAGAGAGGCTGGGGAAAGGCAGGGCTTCCCCAAGTCTGTGCTAGTAGTGGCTGGGATCAGCAAGCACTGCTGGACTCCGAAAACTCCCTCCCTCCCTCCCTCTTGGGCTGGGAGCGAAGCTTTCCCCTGTGAAGGGTTGAATAAACCTTCATACACAGTTGGCTGCTGCCCCTGACTGTTTCTTGATAAAGAAATACAAAGATGTGAATTTGGCTGGTGCTGTGCAAGGAGAGCTGAATCCCACCTCTGCTCCCCTGCCTCGGTTCATCCATCTCTTCTGGGGAGGGGAGGCTTTTCCCTCTGGCTCATCAGTCCCCATGCCGTTCCCACTGTGCTTCCAGTGATCTACCAGAGAAGGGTGTAAGGCTCCTCATACTCCTTATACCAACTCTTAAAAAACGCTAAAACCTGGCCTCAAGACTAGTCTCCTGAAAAAGTAACTGCTGCACTCTGGCTTGTAGAGTTGCCATACAGACTTTGCTTGTATGGCAAGAACAAATAATAATCCCCCCCCGTAATTATATTTAAATTTATTCACCAGTGTAAACTGGGGATAGGAAACAGCAGTCACACCCTGCATACACACTTGTAGCCCATCGATGGAGATACTCGGGCCTTATTAACAAAGCTGGCTGAAGACAGCTCTGCAATGTCCCCTCTTACTTGGCTTTGCACCTCGCTGTGACAGGTTTGTTGTCATTTGTGGGTTTGCTTTTCCCATGCCCTGTTGGGCTTTCTCCATCTACTGGTCCATGTCCCCCTGACCCACTGCAGGGCAGATGTGGCAGCCATCACCAGGGCTGGAATTAGAGCATGATGAGCAAGGGGCACTCGCAGCACAGCTCACCAAGACGGTCCTCTCAGAGCTCATGCTGCTGTGGGCTCACTGCCCGTGCTGTGATGCCAGCACTGGCTCTTGCACACTCCTCTGGGATGCTGCTGGTCACCTCCCTGGGCCACAGTTCAGGCAACAGCCAGCACAGATGAGGAGAAGAAACAGGACTAGAGCATTGCCATGGAAGCGTGTTAAGGTAGGCAGGACAGGAAGAGTCTGGGGAGTGTTGGCAAGTGCAATGTGAAAAGTGTTGGGAAATCTGCCTTGTTTGTCCCAGCTGAAATACACGGGGAAATCCCTAGATCTGGGACAACTCCTTAAAGCTAGAATAGCACCTTCCTCTGAGTAACAACTGTGGTCTTGCAAGTGTTGTGGCTGCATCTGCACTTTACTCAAGTTTCCGGAGCAGCAGGATGCTTTGAAGAGGATATGGCTCTTCACAGGCAGAAGGAAGGCGTTCTGTGGCACGCACAGGAAAGAAGTCTTATGAGGACATGGCCATGCGATCAAACCTTGGAACAAAGGAGAAAGAACAGTGAAAACAATCTGATTAGTAGCTGAACTTTGTGTGTATGTTCTCTGAAGCTACCAAGCTAAATACAGGTCTAAGTGAACCAATACGTAGTGCCTGCGCAACGCTTTTCATTCCTTCAAAGAACTGGACAGAACACAGGCAATGTTATGTTTAATGGGGGGTTTTGTCTTTATGTGGGTAATGATTACATGCTATAAAGAGGAATTTAATGTTAATGCTGTATGATGTGACAATCTGGATCAATGCTTTTGAGTTTGACCCTGTCAGAGAATAAGCTAATTGGATTTCTTTCTTCAATGTTTCCATAAAAACAGTTTAAGACACATTCTTGTTACAAATATGTCTGTCTGGGAGTAGAGAGGAGAGCGGTTTTCCCTTGGTGGACTGAAGAGGCTTTTTTCTAAGAACAAGCAGCAACTTGGCTGCAGCACTCTGAAACGGTGAGGGCCTGGACCCCTGCTCGAGCAGCACTGCACAGTGTTTGCCAGAGAGATTTGTCTGGCTCCATCTTTTCAGCACATTTCCTTGGCTTCCTGGGGTTTAAGAAAAAAAACAAAACAACAAACCCAAACCTCTTTGGGAACCATTCCCCTTGTCAGTGGCTTTTTGCTGCAGATAGACTCTGCATTCTGAAATTACTGTATTTGCACAGGCTGAAAGCATGGGGATCACAGCTCTACTGCGGGTAGAAAACCAGGAGCTGAACTTTGGGAGGACTAAACCAGGAATTAGGTTCCTGCATATTCCCAATTGATCTGGGATCATGTGGGGTTGAATTCTGGATCTGAGATTGGTGTGGTGATGTGCAAGCCAACTTGCAAGATCAGTCGTGTGATCTCTGATTGTGTTTAAAACAAACCTGCTGCACACGCAGCTGAAAGGTCGCCGAGTCTTGGTAATTGTCTCTGGCATTGCCAATTTAGGACCTGGATATCTGCTAATTTAGTTTTGCTTTGCTGAGGGGCTTTCCACGTGTCTTGGTTAACAATAAGCAAAACGTGTACAACCATGGGATGTAATTATCTTATTACTAAAGAAAGGGGAAATAACACTTCTTCTCCCTTCTTCCTCTCTGCCTCCCTCAGAAAAACAGCAGTAACATCAGGTACAGAAAAGAGAGATTACTCTCGGGGGGGGGCACATAATTTATTATGTTTTTTTGGCACAGATAAAAGGGCTCACAAGGGCTCAGATAATTTTGTACTTCCACGAGAAATCTTGTTTTTATAAACTTACAGTTTGCTAAAGCTATTGTGAGATTGGCAGATCAATTAATGAATAGTGAAAGTCTCGAATCCTAATTAAATCCCACTCTTACTTCCAGGATTGGTTTATCTCCTCTCCAGGAATACTTGATTTGAACAGCTTGTTTAACAGGAAAAGCTATCGATCCCTTCAATAACACTTCAGCATCATTAAGAGGAAAAACTTTAATCTCCTTCAGCTCTTTGAAGCTGCTTTGGTTAATGTCATCTCGCTGCCATCCCAAAGAGCTAATGCTGGTCTTGAAAGATATTTCCAACGCTATTCTATGCTACGCTGCCGCTACCTGCCCGCCTGCAGAGTTAGCTGTGGTAAGTGTGGTAACACAGGAAGGTACCACTGCTGCACGTGTGTGCTTGCTCCATTTGGAGGGTTTTATATTCCCTTTCAGAAGTCTTCCTGGTGGAAGGCAGCACATGCCTCTCTCCTTAACTAATTTGCAGCTCTACAAATCTTTATCTGGTGCTTGTGCTACCTCAACACTTTGGGAAGTGGACATAGAAGCATCTTCAGGTAGTTAAAGGTCATTCTGCAAAGGCACTATTGACTTGATTGCATATGTCCATACAGTAGGAAATTTCCAAAGTTCATTTCTTATTCATATTGTCCATTTTATAAGCTGTCACATGAACTTCAACTTCAAATTTGATGCAGTTTACCTTACAGGGGCCTATAGCGCTTGTTCAGATAAAACACATTATTGAGCTTTAAAATAACCTTGAATGTTTCCTGTGGTCTAAAACTTTGATATTCTTTCCAGGAACTGTAAGTATCCCAGAAGATGTAAGGTTCTCTGTCTGAGAAGCAAGGTGGATGAGGTAACTAATACCCACATTAAAAACATTCAGTTTTATTTTTGAATGGCTTCGATGACATGTCCATTGGCTGCTTAAGAAGAGAATCTCTTGTGGATGCTCTCTGGAGCACTTCAGAATTGCAGGTTCAGGTTGCTTATGAGAGGGTTTAATCTCTTTAAGAATTCTTCAAAGCCACCCAGAGGATCTAGAGGTGGATCCAGTGGATCTAGAAGACTCAACTAAGTGCATGAAGAGCCACTGGATCCACCTCTAGATCCGCTGGGTGGCTTTGAAGAATTCTTAAAGAGATTAAACCCTCTCATAAGCAACCTGAACTAATTGCATGAAGAGCCACTGCCAATTCGGTGGCATAGCTTATGGCTTCAAGCAAGAGATCATCCGCTCAGGGTTACAGACACTGTGAAAGTCAGGACTAGAACTATCTTGCAGATTATTTTTTCTTTGATGGCTAGCTTGTTCTTAGTTTTTAGTGTTTCTGGATGAAATTATACTCATAACAGTTTATTCCCAAGACTATTTTGCCAATGGCTCGCCTTCTGTTTTTTAACTTGCAATTACCAATTTTTTTTCAAATACATACAAGCCCTACTTCAACCAATGCTTTAATATGTATTTCTAAGCATGGTGTAAAAAGGAAATATTATGAAAGCTAAGTAGAAAGCTATGAGATGCATTTTACAGCCAGTATAAACACACTTGGGTGTTTTATAGCCACCAGTATTATCTCCTTTGACACTTGAGGCTTGTCCCTAGGAGACAGAAAGCAGAAACTTCCTGGAATTTCTTTAATTAGCCTGTTCATTTCACTTAATAAAACAGGCAATCAAAAACATATTGTGTTTCATATGCAGGACTCTTAAAAATGTAACTTATTATGTAGCTCTTACATCTGAGCAAAAGCGCAAGCCATTCTGAAATGCCCTTGTATTTTAATACTTTTATTAATAACTGATCCTGCATTAGAAGTCTGTGCTGATGGGCTGTGCGAGTATGTGTGCACGTGAGCAATAGGAAAGCTCACAAAACGTCTGGCATTAAAGTCTATTCAGACCAGCTACACATAAACCTGCCCCTCTGCAGTTACACCACAGGCACTAGTTCGATACTGCTTGCCCTAAACATCACCTGAAAACTGCCATGAGAGGAAAGCTCTGAGCAACAGCATAAACCCCAACAGGCTGAGTGCCCGCAGAGACCAGCGCCTTGTTTGCATGCTTGCACCCTCAGGAGGCTCACACCCTAACAGAAGGTAAGGCTCACTTAGTTTTGGTCACATCTAACAACTTAGGTGACAGTGTTTTTTAAAGGGAATTTGGGTAGCTCTGATTTTTCCCTTTCCATGTAGCATACTTCATTTTCTAGACGAGAAGACCAGTCCTTCCTCAGCACAGCTGTAGCGGCTGGAAGCATCTGTAAATTTCTGTTTGTAAGCATCAGAGGAATTTGTCTACATTTATTAAATAAATAATAAGGTAAAGGTGGAAGCTTGCAAGAAAATAGTACTGAGGTAGTTCCTGGCATGAAAAGCAGGGCAGGATACCTGTCAGAGAACCTGAGAGCAGCCACTTAATTCAGAGGAAAGGTGGCGTACTTCAGATGTGCCTAGCCCAGCATTTTCTGTTCTGCAGCCCACTTACATCAGCAGTGTTAGGCAGAGGTGTTACTGAGCTGGGCAAAGGTGGATGTTCTTGGGAAGTGCTGCCGATTTCATCTGTTGCATGGGAAAAGCTGGTTATGAAGAGTAATTCGGGTGCAGGCTTTCTTTTTAATGGAAGCTGCATCAAGGATTAAGATGGTGTGATTTTGCCAATATACCTACACACATCTACTCTGTCCTATATACAGCACTTCTTCGAGACACAGTTGTCATTGTGTTCATGCACAAATCTTGGAAAGCCAATTAAGTGGGAACCATAATGTAAAAGTCCTTAAGGATTATTTTGGCAAGGACGTTGCTCAGGAAGCCTAAGCAAGAGCAAGCTTTTTTCCTTCGATGCAGCTCCATTCAAAAATGGCATCATATCTCATAACAGTCTAAACAAAGCAAATTGTTTAGATGTCAAGCAAACTGCTTTGGTTTGGTTTTAAAATGAAGATTGTGCTCCTGTGCTGCTTCCCCTTAGAACTTGTGGCATTCGTTTCCGGGGAAGCCACGAAAAAATCTCGCTCTAAAAGTTGTCATTGTCACCTATGTCTGTTAAAGATTTCTTTAGGACCCAGAGAGCCAAAAGCAGGCACGTTAAGCCCATTTCTCATTTCATTCATGCACATCACCTACTGTGTACTTAACTGCTCAAAGTCATTGTGCGATTCCTACTGATCAGGATAGGATGCCAAATGTCAGTTAATAAGGCGGTCGCTGTGATTTAAAACAGAAGGTACGGTGGGTAAGTTACCTGTGCCTCACCTTCTTTGGCAACGATGATCAAATTCAACACGCAAGTTCCTCTCAGTAACTGTTGCCTTCCCAGTCTGTACCCTGTAGATAAAAGAAAAAAAAATTAATTGCCAGAGCAATCTACAGGCGAGCGTCGGTGCAGGTAAAACCCTGATAGGTCTGGTGTACAGCAAAGGCTGCTCAGAGCTGCTGTACTTGATGCAGAGATTCTGTCTGTGCCTGTACAGTGCTGGGTAATACTGTGTTTAAATGACTCTGCCATTAATAATGAACAACGACAGCAACCAAAAGATAAGCTCAAATGCCAGTTCTCTCATCAAAGGGAGAAAAGGTTATCCAAAATGCTGGTAGCGTGCAACGACGATTCTGGGTTTGGTGATAGGTTTGATGTTACATTCAAATAGCTGTCATCAATGTAAACATTCAATTTAACTAGCGAGCCTGGTAGTCCGCCTTCAAACTTTTTATTGATGACTTTTAAATGAGACAGAACAATTGAATCCATCTTACCGAACAAGTGGTAGAAAGCTGCCTTGCTGTTTTCCAGGGAGTAAATGTGCCATTGCAAATAGCAGGAACTCTGAAGCTGCTCAGGAAAGCAGCCCCCAGCCGCTCCCCTCCCCTCCCTGCCCTGCAAACTCCCAGCAATTACATGTTAGAGGATAAATTAAATTCTGCACGTGACAAGGCTTCTACGGTGCTGTTCTCTTGCTGTCAAGGCGGGCTGTTGCAGGGAGACGTTCACCGTGATAAGATGCTACCCCTTTTCATCAGGTAACGTCTCGCTGTGTCTTTGCTTTTACTGTTTCCCATTAGTACAGGACAGCTTTAATTTATGGGGTTTTTCCTTCACACAACATCATATTTACTAGCTGGGAACCTTTCTTTGCAGATGTGTATAAATCTTTTAAAATGTCAGCGATTAATTTTAAAACCTCATTTATCACTATATGATTAGTGAATTAGTTAAGGTTTGAAGAATAAATGTCAGGTAATTAGAAGCAGTGTTGTACCAGGCCCTCAGACAAGGCGATGGATGAAAGAAAGGCCACCGGGGAAAACAGGCCACAGCTCCTGCGGTGCTCAGCACCCAGAGCAAAGGGACAAAAGGAGAGAAGCCAAAGGTAAAACACCTAAATTCTGGAAACCAACCCCAAATCCCAGTAATGAAATTCTGTGTGAAGAATGAAGCGGTAATAACTGACCGCAATATTTGAAGAGCCTTGAGGTTTGGGAAATGAGGCAAGAAACCGGAAGGACAAGCAGACCAGAAAATAGCGTGCTGTGGATATATTTCTCTTCTGGAGACTTTATTCTTGAGGTACACTTCGTAAATACACCCCGAAATATTCCTGCCTGGGGGCAAGTAAAGTAGCGCTTTCTTTATAGAACATGATGCTAACAAACCAAGGAGGGCTAACCAAATGATGCTAACCAAAACCAAGGACAGCTTCTTGAGGGCTGAAGATCCCCAGCAGAACAAGACACCAAGCTCATCCTCCCTGCCATTTAAATCAAGGTCTTGTAAAACAGGGTGCTCTTTTGTGCTCCCCTGGAAAAAGAGCAAATGTATGAGCTGGGATCTCCCCAAAGTACAAGTCCATCTGGAAGAACTGGGCCAGGCTGCTGGCTGCTCCAGAGCACCCATGTTCCCTCCCCTCGCCCCTGTGCAAGGCGACAGAGGGTTAGTGCTCGGTAAGCTCCAGCTCTCTTCTAATAAAATTCCCGGGGTTGTAGTTAAATCATTGTTATTGCTGGTGCTCTAAGATGTGCTGGCTTGATAAGGCATTATGTCATTTTAAGATAATGTTGTTGTTAGCAGAAATCGCCCTGAGGATTTTAGGCCCATTCAAAGAGCAGGGTGTGGGGGAAGGCACCCGCGCCCAGCGAACTTCAGGCTAATATTTTTTGCACCTTCGATGCCTTCCTGCTGTGTTCAGGCTTTCAGCCTTCACAAAAGCCAGAGTTGCCGTGGGGTAAGATGGTATGTACCGAGTATGGCCACTCTGCACTACCCCAGCGCCCCTCTTGTGCCAACACCTGCAAGGGCAGGTGGAGAGTGGTGGGTAGGAGTCCTTCCAAAGCCACTGCTGTTCTCTGCAGGCGGCTGGAGCCCAGCCAGGCACATCCTCCCAAAACAAACAAATGATTGAGCTCAATTTGGTTGGAAAACTCAGATCAGCTGCAGAACTCTTCCTGGCACAGTAAAATACAACTCTAGTATGAAACTGTGAAATGACCAACACACTGCCCTAGGTTTTAACTGTAATTGCATTAATAGCAAAGGTATTATTAAACTATTGAAATGACTAATCAAAGAACTCAGACCAATCTTAATTACTCTAGCAGTGATAATGCCTATTATGAAAAATAGTGTTACTCTCTCTGGACAGGAAAACATTTCTAATATAAACATGCAGTTCAGTAGATGGCAATAAAGATTTTGGAGTAGTGGAAGAATAAAAGCTGGCTATTTAATTGAAGGAAGTTGGAGTGAAAGCTTGGGATTTAATTCCAGGAAACATAAGAGAATTTGTATGAAGATCCAAGTTCTTTCCAAAAGCAAAGCAAAACACTCTGTGCACACAGAGGTCAAAACGCGTAGGCAGAAGGGCAAAGATTTTTTTTATGTTGCTTTTCTACACACTGTTTTTTCATCTATTTTTACCCCCTTTTAGCCCTACAATTACAATACTATTTCTCAGCAGTCCAGTTGCTCAAGCAGCTTTTACATTTTACACATGTAAAGTGAAAATATTTTGTGGAATCGGGTCCACTGTGCTAGAATTCAGTTGGGAAGGAATAAAACGGAGGAAAAGATCATGCTGGGAAGAAATGTTGGGGTTTTGTGGTTTGTTTGCTTGTTTTAAACTTTGCACAATAAGCAAAATATACTATCATAGACGTCTGTTTTGAAGTATTTGACAGACATAACAAAACCCCGTGTTTTTAAATGTTTAATACAAGCAAGATATCAAAAACTTTCCCACGCATGCTTTCCCTTTTGTTTGCTACAAAAAGACTAGCTAGAATTCGGAGTAAGGACACCCGTGTGCAGCTAACTACATAAAATACTCATTTTGCAGACAGACCACCATGTTTTAGCTGCCCTGTTGAGAAAGAAAACGTATTTTATGTGCATGCTGCCCCTGACCCATACACACAGGACCAGAACCGTTAATTGCAGCAGATGTAGATGTAGCCTACACACAGGCTCCTGCTCCTTCAGCCTCTCTTGGGGCAAAGTCCCTGTCCTGAAGGCAGCCTCTAGCTAGAGCACACCCACTGCGGTAGCCACAGCAGTGCCCCAAGCAAAGGTGGGAGAGGCTCCTAAAAACACCTGCGGAAGAATTGCTTGCCCTGGCTGACGCCTCGGAAGCTGAAGGCTGTGGGTTTGCACAGCTGCAGTGGATTAAACTCGAGTAAACCATTTGTGTCCATCCTGCCTGGGCTGGGTTTGAATTCCCAGTGCGCATCGCTTGTGCTGGAGAGGTGAAGCAACACTTAGAAGTAAGAAACTACTGTCTTGCCCAACGAGGTGGGTCTGGCTGTCCTACCCATGCTGGGGAACATCTAATCTCTGTTTTAAATATCTCTTTTCAGGCTAAAAATGCAAGCCGTTATCAATGAGCCACACCAGGTGCGACGGTGGGTTGCTTGGGGTTTTTTCAATTAAAGGACTTGAGCTCTGAAATTTACAGCTCTGGGCGGCAGAGTGCCGGCAGCTGGGCCGGCTGGAGCTTCTCACGCCGACAGGTTCCAAGGGAGATCCCGCCGCTTTGCTCCCTTCGCGCTCGCTGGAATTCTTTATCTCGCAGCTCTCCGCGGAGCGCTGGCTCCTCTCCCGCTCCGGGCAGGCGCAGCCCTGCCAAGGCTACCGGGCCGCTCCCCGGCACCCCTAGCCCGGTCTCACGAAGCATCTCCGCAGCGGATAGGAGACGTCCGGTACGACGCCGGCGAGAGCCCGAGGGCTGGGCCGAGCGCTGCCGGTGCCACGTACGTGCGAGGGGATGGGGGCCAGGACCGCCGCGCCTGAGGTCTCTGCCCGGCCGCCCCGTACGAAGGGACGACGCTTCCCTTTGTGCCCCGGCGGGCGGCGGGCCGGCCGCGTTGCCATGGGAACCGTCCCGCCGGCTGCGGCGGGAGGAAGGCGGGTCGTGTGGCGGCGCAAGATGGCTCCCCGAGGCGGCGGGCCGCAGCGTGAGTGGTGGGGGC